>LR812520.1:16677489-17114989 GCA_903798195.1 Danio kyathit
ATTAAACAATTGTTAAATATGAAGTTGTGTGAGTGTGTTTGTTCCGATCTGTAGTCACTTTGACAGGTAAAAGTAAAAAAGAAAGATGAAAAGAAAGAAATGGTCAGCTTCTTCTGAAACATTTTGATGTCTTTGTAGATAAGCTGGATCATCATGTCATCCTGAGAATAAATAACCTCCCTTTCAAACTATGCAGCCTCTTTGACTTCATCATCGACCTGAAACACGTCATGCTGATCTCTCCTGTCACTCCATCCTTACAGGAAACCTGGAAACTATAACCTATAGTTAATAACTCCTACTAGTTCATACTTATGGATATTAAGGACGGATGGATGGATAGACATGATGCAGGTAATTAAAATATAACATAAAAATCGATATGAACTGTGAGAAACGGACACGGCTAGTGTTGAATTGCTATTTGTGTATATAGCATGATACTCACCCTCAAAATGATGAATGTAACTCGAAATGTAGAATTTGAACCTCTTCTCTTCTTTGCTGCTTGGTGTGACAGCTCTCTGTCTCATGATTAATTTAATGTCATTAACGATAATCCGAGCAAACTCCTAGAAACAGCTAGTGTAATCTATGATCCTCACCTGCGCCATCCGCTTAAAGCGATCGCCGTGCTGCACCGGAAGTTGTCATGCGGGCTAACCGAAAACGCAGAAGAAGTCGTGCATAGAGTCAATTACGTAGAATGAACTTGTTTATTTACCTTGGTTGCAGTGAAATTGCAGCTGAGTTTGCGATGCTCTATGGAATGGGCCATCTCAGTCCACTTGCTCAGGGTGTCGTCTCTGTAGGCCAGACTAACATCCAATGTGACCAAAGCTCCATCAACTACAGAACACCACAAAACACAAGTCATAAAGTTAATGTATTATAACTACTAACAGTTGCTGCACTGTAGAGTAGACGACTGCGCTCTATTATGCAAGTACACAAGAATATTACAAACCCCAATGTCATCTAAACATCTAAATGAATACCTCAGGTCTTTAGATAGCTGAAATGTCATTCACTACTCTCCCCTTCTTCGATTTCTTCTAGTTTTTTTTTTTGAAGATTTATTTTTGGTGTTTTTGCCTTAAAAGTGCAGTTTGTAAGTTTGACACCCAGTGGTTGAACTAGGTATTGCACTCCTGGTTCAAAACACACGCAAGCGCAGGTTGCCAGATTTACGACATCAACAGGAGTGTGCCTGACTATTGAGCCTAAAGGCTGATTTAAGGCTGATTTAAATTGTGTTCTAATTAAAAGCAACAGCACACGACAGAAGGAATATTTTCCATATTAAAAGGAGTTCCAACAACCACCTGAAATTGATATATTAGGAACGGCTTCTATTGCTTGCAGCAGAACAACAGAAATCTGACAATGATAACCTCAGGTACACCTCATGTGCTTTATTAAGTGTTAAATGCTAATGCCATACTACTGAAAGCAGCAGCAGATAGTTCACCTCAGATCTTGAAAATAAAACAAACTATTTGAAACTTTAGAACTGTGACTGTGCAAATCAAATCAAATCAAATCACTTTTATTGTCACATCATCAGCAGCATGTGTGCTATGATGAGTGAAAAGCTTAGGTGCTGGCTCCAGACAGTGCAAAATACAGACAGTGTAAATACAACGACAGTGCAAAATCCAGACAGTGCAAAAATACAGACAGTGCAGGATACAGACAGTGCAGGATACAACAACATACTCACAAAAAACAAGACAATGTAAAATTGGCAATGTTGACAGCGATACGTAGGCAGTATTGTTTTAAGTATGGATTTGTTAAAGTGCAGTGCATGCTACATCTTGACGGTGTGCAGTGCGGGGTATGGAAGAGTTTGTGTGGGGTGTGTTAAGTGTTCATCAGCCTGATAGTCTGAGGGAAGAAACTTTCCTTCAGTCGGCTGGTGCATGACCGGATGCTGCGGAACCTTCTGCCTGAGGGTAGCAGAGAGAAAAGTCTATGGCTTGGGTGGCTGGAGTCGCTGATGATTCTCTTGGCTTTCCTCATGCACCTCCTGGTATAGATGTCCTGGAGGGAGGGAAGCTCACCTCCTACTACGTCCAGCAGTACGCACGATCCTATGTAGACCTTTGCGATTGCTGCTGGTGCTGCTTCCGTACCAGGTGGTGATGCAGCCAGTGAGGATGCTCTCCACAGTGCAGGTGTAGAACGAGCGGAGGATGTGGGGGCTCATTCCAAACCTCCTGAGACGCCTGAGGAAGAAGAGGCGTTGTTGTGCCTTCCTCAGCACTGCGTCTGTGTGGGCAGTCCATGTCAGATTCTCAGCGATGTGTACTCCAAGAAACTTGAAAGTGCTGACTCTCTCCACTGGTGTCCCGTTGATGGTGATGGGAGTGTGTTCTCTCCTCTCTCCTGAAATCCACCACCAGCTCCTTGGTTTTGCTGATGTTGAGTGAGAGGTGGTTTTCCTGACACCACTGCGTCAGAGCGTGCACCTCCTCTCTGTAGGCCGTCTCATCATTATCGGTGATTAGGCCCACCACCGTTGTGTCATCAGCAAATTTAACGATGACATTGGAGCTGTGTTTGGATGTACAGTCATGTGTGTACAGGGAGTACAGGAGTGGGCTGAGAACACAGCCCTGTGGAGCACCAGTGTTGAGGATCAGTGTGGATGAGGTGATGTTGTTCATTCTGACCACCTGGCGTCTGCTTGACAGGAAGTCCAGGATCCAGTTGCACAGAGAGCTGTGTAGGCCCAGAGCATGGAGCTTCACCACCAGCTTGGCAGGCACTATGGTGTTGAATGCTGAGCTGTAGTCCACAAACAGCATTCTCACATATGTGTTTTTGTTTTCCAGGTGAGACAGAGCAGTGTGCAAGGTGAAAGCAATAGCATCATCGGTGGAACGGTTGTTTCTGTATGCAAATTGCAGAGGGTCAGTGTTAACGGGCAGTACAGAGCAGATGTGGTTTTTAATCAGCTTCTCAAAGCACTTGCTGAAGATGGGTGTCAGTGCAACCGGACGCCAGTCATTCAAGCATGTGGTTTTAGCTGATTTCGGTATTGGCACGATAGTAGCTGTCTTAAAGCATGTGGGAACCACAGACCGAGAGAGCGAGAGGTTAAAGATGTCCGTGAAAACCCCCACTAGCTGGTGTGCGCATGCTTTAAGTACACGTCCAGGGATGCCATCTGGGCCCGTAGCTTTTCGGATGTTCACGTGACGGAAAGATCTCGTTACATCCGCTACAGAAACAGAGAGTGTGCTGGCGGTTTCTGTGTCGGCCGCGGGAGCGCGCTGTGTGTGTGCACTGTCCTGGGCTTCAGAGCAAGCGCGCTGTGTATGTGCGCTGTTCTGGGCTTCAAAGCGGGTGTAGAACGAGTTGAGCTCGTCCGGGAGAGACGCAGCAATGTTCACAGTGGCGGATTTGTTACTTTTAAAGTCCGTGATGTAATTAAGTCCCTGCCACATGCTCCTTGCATTATTGGTGTTAAATTGACCCTCTACTTTGTCTTTGTATTGACGTTGTATATTTGCTTTGATCGTTTTCCTGAGGTTGTAGTTTGCTTGTTTTAGTTCCTCAGCATTTCTGGATTTATAGGCGGAAGTTCGCACTGATAGGGCTGTTTGAACTTCGCGATTGATCCATGGTTTTTGGTTAGGGTAGATACGGACACTTTCTGATGAAGCACGTAACTGTGTCTGAGTACACTTCGATGTCGTCATCAGAAGCTGCCCGGAACATCTCCCAGTCAACGTCATCAAACGTCTTGAAGTATGGAATCCGATTGGTCTGACCAGCTCTGAAACGTCCTGAGGGTGGGAGGTTCCCGTTTCAGTTTCTGCCTGTAAGCAGGCAAGAGCAGAACAGAAGAGTGATCCGATTTGCCAAATGGTGGGCGGGGGAGGGATTTGTAAGCATCCCGGAACATAGAGTAGCAGTGGTCCAAAATACGATCACCACGCGTGTTTGTGGTGATATGTTGAAAGTATTTTGGAGCGATTTTCCTGAGATTGGCGTTGTTAAAGTCCCCTGTAACAATAAATGCTGCCTCCGGGTGTGCGGTTTCCTGCTCGTTTATGCTCCCATACAGTTCCCTGAGCGCCTGCTCTGTGTTGGCTTGAGGATGAATGTAGACAGCCGTAATAATCACCGATGTGAATTCCCTTGGTAGCCAGTATGGTCGACACCGAAGCATAAGGTATTCCAGATCAGGAGAACAAAATGATCTAACTGAGTGTATGTTTCTCTCATCACACCATAAGTTGTTAATAAAGAAACAAACACCTCCTCCTTTGCTTTTCCCTGTGAGTTCCTTCGTTCTATTCGCGCGGTGCAAGGAGAACCCCGAAAGTTCAGCAGCAAGCCAACAAATATCAGTGATTTAGCATCTACATTTAATAATGTTAAAGAGGTTTAATATGTATTAATTAGATTGTAAACCTTACAATTTTGTTGGAGTGCAGCTAGTGCACTATTCTGTGTTTAGTCTGGTGCAAACATCCCAATTGCTTATCACTGTACATCTCGTCACATAGCGTGTTGTTAGGACACATGGTTACAATGTAACCTGCTCACCTAATGTTTATGTTTGTAATATTTATATTATTTGCTATTTAATAACCACCTCATGTGGAACTCTGAATCTGTGTCTCATTTTGGAGGCTGCTACTGTCCACCGGAGTTCGCATTTTGGTCTCGGACGCACACTTTAAGAGCCTTCCTGAATGAATGAATAGACGGCAGCTAGCTCTCTGCAACTCTCACATGGTCGCCCACTGAAGCTAAGCAGGGCTGCGCCCAGTCAGTACCTGGATGGGAGACCACATGGGAAAGCTAGGTTGCTGCCGGAAGTGGTGTTAGTGAGGTCAGCAGGGGGCATCCAACCTGCGGTCTGTGTGGGTCTTAATGCCCCAGTATAGTGACGGGGACTCTATACTGCTCAGTGAGCGCCATCTTTCGGATGAGACGTTAAACAGAGGTCCTGACTCATTAAAAATCCCAGGATGTCCTTCGAAAAAAGTGTAGGGGTTTAACCCCGGCATCCTGGCCAAATCTGCCCACTAGCCTCTGTCCATTAAGGCCTCCTAACCATCCCCATATCATAATTGGCTTAATCACTCGGTCTCCTCTCCACCAATCAGCTGGTGGGTGGTCTGGCGCAAAATGGCTGCCGGCGCGTCATCCAGGTGGATGCTGCACACTGGTGGTGGATGAGGAGATTCCCCCCCTATGTGTAAAGCGCTTTGAGTGCCCAGAAAAGTGCTATATAAATGTAAGGTATTATGAATGAATGAATGAATGAATGAATGAATGAATGAAATACTCTGCTTTCCAGGGAAATTCTCAGTTTAAATACTCTGGCTAAACTAGCATTGGGTGGGTTAAATGACAAAAACAAAAACAGACATTTCAGCACATAATGCACATTTTCAAAGCAGAATATCTGACTTTAGTATTGTTTTTCAGATAGACAAGTATGTTCACTAAGCATGCTTACTAAATATCTACAAACATATTATGGTATTTTTATGCTTTATAAGAGTCAAAAACTTGCATACAGCACCTTTAATTACAATAGAGGACAGTATGTAGATGGAAAGTGAAGCTGGAAAGAGAAGGAGATGGGATCAGAGACTCAGGGTGACCGAAGTGTAATGGTGCTATATGTCAGAAGATTTGTTTTGGTATTTTTGGATCAAAGTTGGAGATCGGGAATGGTCCATGAGCAAGGACTCAAACTCGGGAAACTTGAAACGGTTACATTTCTAAATATTAGATATTAGCTTTCTCACTGTTATGAACAAAACAATAAAGGAAAAAACATGAGTTATAAGGCTTCATATGTCCAGTTTTCGATACATTTTTTGGCCAAAAAAATTAATTAATGAATAAAGTGTATATGGTCGCTAGTAACCTAATGTATGTAAAAGTGCAAGTATTTTTTGGATCTGATGATCCAAAAATGTATTTTACCCCCTTACTTCAAGGTGGCAGCGTCTGACACACCTATAATAATGCTTTTATGGCATTAAACAAAAATATGATGAGCAAAACTTGAATGAATGGCATTAAACAGAGAGTGACTGGAAGTTTGGTCAATCACAATAAATACAACGACACAAAAATTTTGTTTTTCGTAAATCTGTGTGAAAATTGACCATTTTGAAATTGTGGAAACTTGAAACCTTTCAAAAACCACAAAGGAAAAACTCTGCACAAGAAACTACAACCACAGTCTGCAACTCATACAATTATCACGTGTCTTCAAAACATTTTTTGGACATTTAGAACAGTCTTATGATGATGATAAATAAATGATGACAGAATGTTGCTTTCTGAATTAACACTGATCTCTTCAAGACCATCACACCTGGAAAAGTAAATGAATGCTTGCTGACTGACTGAAGAGTGGACGCTCAGCGGGCGCTTATGAGCAAGGCCAAACTCAGATACAGCAAATGACAGATTCATGACAGCCTATACCATTCTTATGAACAACGTGTTTGTTATCAGTGTGGCTAAATGTAGCTCTAGGTAACCTGGGAATC
Source organism: Danio kyathit (assembly GCA_903798195.1). Classification (NCBI taxonomy): domain Eukaryota; kingdom Metazoa; phylum Chordata; class Actinopteri; order Cypriniformes; family Danionidae; genus Danio; species Danio kyathit. The sequence continues at coordinate 16,684,026 of LR812520.1, forward strand.
ATTTAATCTATGGACACCCATAGACAGACAGACTAACATTAAAAACTTCAGCCAATATATCAAACCCACAGAAAAAAAAAACAGACTCAACTAACTTTGCCTGAGGAATTGTCAACATTACAGTCTGTGGTGTGACTCTCTGGAGCTTTGTGAAAGCAGAAGGCGGGAAAGGGGCCCGTGGTTTAGATCGCTTTGCACCGCCCTGCAAGTTCCACTTCACCTCTCTAAAGAGATCCTTGTTGTGTTATGAAACAAGCTGGAGAGCACTAAAGAGAATTCCTGCACATGGAGGGCTGAGCTTTATGGGGGAGGTGCAGAAGGAACGGAGCGGCAGACATTATTAGCCCTCTCCTCTCCCTCTCCTCCAGTGTGTCTGCAGTGGCCCCCACCTACGAGCGGCTGTGCCAAAGAGCTTTGAATGTCAGCTTAACGCACACAAACATTCCGGCCAGGCGCAGCGCGCATCACCCCGGCGACTAAGCCATTTCAACAGCTGTGTTATTGCTGGAGACTGGCCAAACTGTGCTGCTTGAGCCAGAGAGACCAGAAGCAGAGAGAACCAACTGCAAATGAAGCAGAGGGGCTGGTGATCCTGGTAATGGTCATGTGATCAATGCAAACAGCCTGAACTTTTGAAAAAGTTGAAACCCAGGTCTTAAAGGGATAGGTCACACAAAAATGAAAAAAAGAGTTTACTCACCCATGACTTGTTCCAAACCACAAAACACAAAATGAAATATTTTGAAGAATATTGGAAACCTGTAACCAGGTCCTAAAATTAAGTGTTGGCAAGTATTTAAAGGTGCCGAATATAAGTTTGACACCCAATGGTTGAACAAGGTGGCATCCCTGGTTCAAAACGCATGCAAGCGCAGGTTGCCAGTTTGACAACATCAACAGCGTGCCTGACTATCGAGCCTAAAGGCTGATTTAAGTAGTGTTCTAAATAAGAAGTAATAGAAGTAGATAGAAGTAATATTTTCATATTAAAAAGTTTTTGTCCTAACAAACACCTGAAATTTATATTTTAGAAACGGCTTCTATTTCTTGCAGCTGAACAACAGGATAAACTGACAACGTTTACCTCAAGTACACCATGTGCTTTATTCACTGTTAAATGCTAATAATGTGAGTTTGAATGCCATTTTACATGCCATTTATTGCCACACTACTGAAAGCAGCAGCAGATAGTTCACCTCAGATCTTGAAAATAAAATAAACTGTTTGAAATAATGTCAGTGATTCAGCATCTACATTTAATAATGTTAAAGAGGTTTAATATGTATTAAATTATGAAACTTACCATTTTGTTGGAGTGCACTAGTCTGTGCTTTGAATGACTGTATTAAAATTTCTGTTGCGTTTCGTCTGGTGCAAACAGCCAAATTGCTTATCTCTACAATCTTGTCATGTAACGTGTTGTTAGGACACGGGGTTACAATGTAACCTGCTCACCTAATGTTTACATTCGTAATATTTATATCATTTGCTAATTAATAACCTCATGTGGAACTCAGAATCTGCCATTTCGGAGTCTGATACTGTCCTCCAGAGGTCGCATTTCGGTCATGGACGCATGCTTTGAGAGCCTTCCTAACTGAATGAATCAAATACACTGTTTTCCACTAAGGCAACCCGGGGTGCTGAAATATTATTGGCTAAAGTGGCAGTGGGTGGGTTAAAAAAAAAAAAAAAAAAACAAAGATAGACACTCCGGCATGTTACACACATTTTCAAAGCAGAATATCTGACTTTAGCATTGTTTTTCAGATAGACAAGTATGTTCACTTAGCATGTTTCTTAAATATCTGCAAACATATTGTGGTACTTTTATACTTTAGAAGATTCAAAAACTTGCATACAGCACCTTTAATGTGGTGGTGGGTAAAATTTATGATTTACAATGCAATGTAGTTAGAAATACAGGTTTAGTTCAGTTTTAGTTGACCAATCAGGTTTGATTCATGACCTGTCATTTACCAGCTGTGCATCCATTAGACCATTTACAGGCTTGGCACATCTGATAAAAGTGCAGGAAGAAGTCTATATCTGATTATTTCAAAGGACTGTTCAAAGGACAGGATTGACTGGAGATTTCAGCAAACACACAAAGAAATCTATTTCTCATTTAGTTCACTTTCTCATCATGCTGCATGCTGAGTTAGGAGTTAAAATGCCAGTCTTGGTGTTTATTCTCGTAAACACCGTTTTGCCTAAAAGAAAGAGAATAGTTTGAGAGACATTCTCTGTGTAAGTCCTTAAAGTGAGAGGATGGGGAAACAGCCTTCCTACTGTAGATAAGTGCAGTGTAAAAGGGAAATTAAATTTCAATTTCCAATAAATAAGAGCAACAAATTTAATTAATTATCATTTATAAATATTAATTAGAAGTCATTACTAGTCCCATGTCTGATTGAACTGTTTTACATAGGATTTTAGTAATTGTACAACCACAACGAGTCTAGAGCCCAGTCTGAGGATGAGGAATAATAAAAATAAGAGTATGCTGGATTGACTGTCTGGCTTTAAAAGTCAATAAAACAATTAATTTACTATTGAAAGAACCTGGAGAAAAAATAAATAAAGCTAACAGATCCATTAATTCGTTTGTTTAGATGTTTATTTTTCTCATAAAATTAAGCAATGATAAATTAAAAATATTGCTATTGTAGTAGTATAACTGTCTGATTTAGCAAAAATAGTTTCATAGCTGGTAAAAATAATAAGTGGACAGGTAAATTTTATAATGTCTTCGCCCATTGGCACGTTTTGCCAAAATAGTTTTGGTCCTGCCTGTAACTATAGATATCAATAGTAGGAAAAACAAACAATATAAAATAAAACATTATTAAAAAATAATAAAACTATGGAATTTAATGGTTACAGGTTTCCAGCATTTTACTAAAATCTTTTGTGTTCAACACAACAAGTCTCAATCTGGCATAATTTTCATTTTTGTGTGAACTATCCCTTTAAGCCTTGATGTTGATATCTATCTATCTATCTATCTATATATCTATATATCTATATATCTATATATCTATATATATATATATATATATATATATATATATATATATATATATATATATATATATATATATATATATATATATATATATATAGGGGATTGGGGCTGCGGCTCGACGCGGCCCAACGCTGCTGTTTAGACTCACACTGACACAAGGAGTCATGGTCTTTTAATGACAGCAATAAATAACAGAGCAACTATTTGACCTGTACAACTGTTTGTAAATTATAAATTAACATTTATTTTATATCTTTTTATTCACAAAGTGTGCAGCTTTTGTCACTGCAATGTATCTTTATGGGCTTCTGAAAGAACATTTCATGAGCCTCTTGGTATGGAAAGTCAGAAATGTCTGGCCCATTTATTGAAACAGGTCTCTTATAAACATTTAAATGTGAACATATCATGGCCAGAAGCAGCTTTACAGAAAATAATTCATCCATTCATTTTACTTCAGCTTAGTGCCTTATTTATCAGAGGTCACCAAAACAGAATGAACCGCCACAGAAAAATTACAAACAATGCAATTTGGAAACATTGCAAATGATGAAAGATGGAAATGAGTTAAAATGCACATCTATAAATCTAATACTTGTTTACTAAAAGGAAATAGGCCCATAAACTACTACTTATAGCAATAAGTGTATTACAAGAAGTTATATTATTAAATATTTATGTTAAAAAAAAAAAAAAGTTCTCTAATAATTCCAGCCAGTTTTTAGTGAATTTGTAATACTGTCAAAAACACAGAACTTTCAGTTGTTATGTAAAAAAAGGCCTAAATACATGCAGGACCATTCCAATATTTTGCTCATCTCCAACTATTTAAAGCAGATCTCTCAATATGAGAGAGAGAGAGAGAGAGAGAAATTTGCACTCGCAAGTATACCTAACACTCAAAAACACTAGAATTTATTGGATAATTTACCTTAACCTTTCAGCTTTTCAGTGTATTGTTAATAAATAGTGTAGCAATATAGAAACCATATCAACATTCTTGGGATAACCAATTCAACATGAGGATCTCTGGAGAGCAAAAGCAGGAAAGTATGAGGCACCAGAGTGAACAAAAGCAGTGAAGGGGGGGTGTTGGTGCGGTGGATAGCAGAGGGGTGTCGAGACGAAAGTTAATGGGCCGGGGGTGTCGCGGACGACAGTGAAGAGGTTTGGGGAGTCACGGAAGAAAGCGAAAGTGAACATCGGACGGGGAGATGGGCGGTTGAGGAGGGGGAATGGTAAAATGAGGTGCCGGATCAGTTTTCAGAGGTGCCGGATCTGGCGTGTTCCGGCACAAATTAAGCCAAATTGGCGCGGGAGTATTGGCTCAGTCCAATGACTGTATAAACTAGGTTCGGTCTCTCTGCGTTCGCTTGACTTTTGTCCCCTCCGGCGCCTTACAGTAGTCACGTTGGACGCTGTAGAATCAAAATAATCTACGCTGCTTTGATTGGATGTCCTGCCGAATGCACGCATGCTCTCTGTCACACACACAAACGGAGAGAGAGAGAGCGGTCCGTGTCAACATACTTTATCTTTGGGCTTTAATGGGAAGCAGCAAGTCTTCACAAGTCAATGGGTGCAAGTCCAAGTGAAAGTCACGAGTCATTTATGTTCAAATCCAAGTCGAGTTGCAAGTCTTTTTATATTTTGGCAGGTCTAGCCTAAAGTCATGAAATTCATGACTCGAGTCCAAGTCACATGACTCGAGTCCACACCTCTGCTCTCAGGCAGTATGCTCGGGCATTCTGTCTGAATGGGGAAACATCAAATTCTCCAAAACTGTTTAACAAGCTTACGATTACATTACATATTTGGAATCACCAATAAAATTAAACATTAGCTGTCTCATAAGTTTCATTTCTAAACATCCGAATCAAACAAAATTTGCATATTTTCAGGGGGCCAGAGCTAATGCACATGCGCACTCGAAAGGAACGAGATCACGACATCAACCTGATTTATGGCAGTGTTACACATTATCATCCTCTGAATAATGATAGTCTGATCGCACTGCTTTTCTGAAGTAATCCACAATTTGGTCTTGATGGCGAACCTCCTCCAAAAATAACAGTGACTCTTTGTTTACACATCTGTGGGCGTTTGAGTAGTTGCTGTCATGTGATGTGCGTTTGACAGGATGGACTGTACCTCGCGTTGGTTTCATACAGATTACAAAACCAAAAAAAAAAACTTTTGTTTTAAAGTGCAGCTGGTTAATTTAAAAGTAGAGATTTCAAGCTTTATCTGGATATATTTCTTATGTCTGTGAAGCACATATTTACTGAGATTGCAGTGTTTTTGTTGACCACCAAACTGTCATAAATGCACTCGTCTGTTCCGAGCTTGTCAGTCTATAGCAGTCGATGATTGGCTCCTGTACTAGTAGGCGGGGCTTTATTCGCCATATTGACCGTTACACTTTTCCCCATTCAAAACTATACGAGTGACAGGTCTTGTGTATTCTAGAGTCTTTAACCTTAGGCAAGTCACTTTCTTTGTATCACTTTATACAACAGATTTATGACAAATCAGGAAACAATACGCAATAGTCCAGAAGAGCAGTCAGAGAGTGATTGAGGATAGCAGTGTCTTCATTTTCAATACCAGCATTTCCAAACTAAAACTGGGTCTTTAGCACTTTCAAAACACTTTGTGTTGACGGGTCAAAGATGCCGGAGTAGTAAGAGCGCCCGACGCAATTGTAACAAAAACAAAAGCACATTAGTTTAAATGCCACCTTAAAACATCAGCTACAATGAGAGCCACAATCTTGCTGTATTTTTGAGCAAGAATCAAGACGGTCTTTTGTTTTGGACAGTTTTTGTGAAATATTCTGATGATAAAACTTCATTAGGCATTGCCATAGTTTGCTCCAGTTTACCTTTGCGAGGCGATAGCAAAACTAACAGTAATGTTTTTCTAGCAGTGTCCGTAATAAATCATCATAAATTGTAATAAAGCCTGATTCATTGTTGCATTGGGTTAAACTCCATTGTTACCACAAGCAAACAGCTCCAGGGTTTTCAAATGGGCAGAGAGACCACCACATTCAAGTGATCATGGACCAGTTCTTTGGCAGTGACCAGAGCAAATCTGCCATGTTCACATTTTACTAACTGGACCAAACCAAGGGAGAAAATGCACCAAATCCCACAACAAGTGAGCTGTGAAAGAATCATTAGAAAGCCACAGAAAGGCAAGATTTTTTTTAAAGACTACAAATTTAAAAGTGGATCAATCTACAGAATATGTTTTGGAATACAATATGGCGAAACAAAACATGTCGGTGTCACTAGTAAAACTGCTTATTTGGCATAATGCATGTACATAAAGCCAAACCTTTTGGTATCCTTTAATTTTGTCAAGTCCAGTTACATTGGTTTGCCTTTTTAATGCTCTTTTTGAACCACAATTCAAAAGCAATATCTGATTTTCAATATTTTCAGTCATTTTTGATTAATCGTACCTTTATTAAATCACAAGTTATTTCAGTGACCATTGTGGGTTTTTCCTTTACAACAATTTTGTCCACATCTGTATATTGTTCTAATGCTTTTAAATACTTTATTGAAAACATCTTACATATTGTGCCTTTAAATATATATTTTAATTAGCAATGTAACAATTACATAGAGTTGAAAGTTGTAAACATTTTGACTTTACTAAACTCTCTTCTATGATTCTCTGAAACTGATTTGCACTTGTATCTTTACCCATGAGCCATCCATAATTCAGAATCGCAATGACATGCTTCTTTTCTCAACATATTCTTTTTCCAAAATGACTTTTCAAACAATGCATAACTAGTATGCCTGCGAACATTGAGTGCCAAATGAATCCCTGATAGGGCCTTTCTAGAAGAGACTCTGTGAGGTCTTGCTCGGAGTACAAGATATACACAGAGAGAAACAGCTGGCAGAAGATCACATAACACTCGTGGTAAACACGTAACATCTGGCTGAGGAGGATGTCTTTAGAGAGCATGTTCCAGAAGCCCAAACAGTACAAAAATAGTTTCAAGTGCTCAAATGAATGCATAAGTAATAATGCAAAGACCTGGAGAAAAACTCACAGAGAGAACGCCATGCCAAATAACGCAAAAACACCCTTTATTTTTGCTAGTTTACATAAAGTACACTACCAGTTACAACTGTTTTGTAAGCATTTATTATGCATTTATTTCATTAAATGAAATTGTGAAAAGCTTCCTTCAGGTAGACGACAGAGTACCCACACAAAATGAATTATTTTTAAGAAATAGTTTATAACATCTGCCATTAATTTATTAAACAAATGACCATGATGTAGCTTACATACTTATGACATTATTGTATTCTTTCAATGTTTTGTTGATAAAAGTACAGGTTTAATTGTAGTTCTACGACCAAGTTGTCTTGTGTGTTAGTAATCCATGGGGCAAGAAGTGTTTGTTTTTTGTGTGTTGTATTGTGATTTCTTTGGCCGAAAAGGAATGTTATTACAATATTAAATAACTTATTTTATTATTGTAATTAAAAATTTAAATAATCTTTGTGATTTAATTAAGCATGATTAGTCTTCAGTGTCAAATAATCCTTGAAACTAATCTCTGAACTGATACAAGTACCATTAAAAAATATATATTATTTTTATTCATCACAAAACATTGTTCAAGTAAATACGTTTATAAATGTTAAAAAAAGTCGACTTCAAATAAGTTTTTAACTTTCTTTTTTTTTAAATCAAAGAATCTTTAAAAGCAAAATGTATCACAGTTTCCATTATACTATAAAGCAAGACAAAAAAAAAATCAGAGCTGAACTTGAGAGCTGCGCATCGATGGATTTGCTAATCAGTGTTTGGACTCTCAGTAGCGATTATTAACCCACACTGAACTGAGCTAAACTGAGCTGAACTTAATCTCTGAAAACTGAACTGACACTGTTCAATTCACTATAATCTTCCATGTGAAGCTGCTTTGACACAATCTACATTGTATAAGCGCTATACAAATAAAGATGAATTGAATTGAAAAATAAATAAATAAATGTAAGAATCATTACTAGTGATTTTGTACCAATAATAACTGATCATAACAGAACAGCAAATTATCATATTATAATGCTTTCTGAAGTATTATGTAAAACTGAGGCCCTGTTTACACAAATACACTTTAGTTTTACTACAGTTACGCCTTCCGTCCACACTACCACGGAGTTTAAGCGTCGAAAACGGAGCGTTTTGGAAACACTGGAGAGGCCGTTTTGGTTTTAAAACGCTGCTGCTCCATGTCAGTGTGGATAGGGGAAAACATAAATGGTGTGGCTAATTGGGGCTTTTTCTAAATTTAAAGTCCACAAAGTTCAGTCTTGCATCCTTTTCCTTGCAAGTTCAGACTTCGAAGTTTGATATGGAAAACAAACTCCTGAGGATATGGCATGTAAATCTTCAAAGGGAACAGTGTACTTTATAACATCCTTCACATCACCTAGCTACGTTGTTTAATAATAAAATAAAAACGTGAAAATAGGCAGTTGCTTGTATCATTTTGAGATTTACAACTTAGACACCAAAAATGTTCAGGCGTAGTGTAGCTACATATTTATATGACAGTCATCTTCACCGTATGCATACTTCTAATAAAAAAAGAGCATATAACATAACTGCCTCCTTTCATTTTTAGTGAAAAATATGAAACATACCCTGTCTCTTTTGCTAAATATCAGCGTGCCTAGAGCTCAGATGTCCGCATACGCTGCAGCGCATGCCAGAGTGTGTGTGTGTGTGGTCATGTGATGTGCATTTTCAGTGGTATAGTGTGGACTAAGATCTTTTCAGAAACACTAGGTAAAACCTCAGCTTTCAATCACAGAAATAAATAAAATGTGAAACTACATTTAATAAGAAAAAGAGTTATTTAAAATGTTAATAATATTTCACTTTCTAATATTTCAGATTTTACAGTATTTGATCAAATAAATGCGGCCTTGGTCAGCAGAATTTCAATTTAAAACATAAAAAAAAATTGATCGTTTCCAAACTTTGACTGGTAGTGTATGTGTTTTAGAGTGGAGTATACAACAGCAGGAGCAGGGTGGATTGTGCACAAGCACTTAATGTGTTAAGGAACCACAAAGACTCCTCCTACATTTCTCAAGACATGAATAGCCAGCGAAAGGTGCTCCTGCGGCTAGAAGGAGCCAACGTTCCGATCACTTTCCCAGACTGCTCTGGCTCAACAATGGCTCTTCATTAGTGGCCAGTGTTATCCGCTTAATCCCGTCCTTTGAAAGGGTAGACTTGGAGCCCTTCCAGAGCTCCACCCTCCCACAGCCAGATGATTTTAAATGGCAACAGTGCTATACAGGCCCACAGCCCGGAACTCGTCAGGTGCAAACAACACGGTAACTTGACAAACCAAGAGTACCTGTCAAGGACTATCTAATTTAAACATGAAATTGTGACACAATGTTACCGTGTAAAAAGCTTTAAAAATTAACAGGATATGCTTCAGCTACGTCTCCATTCACCTGGCTACATTTGAAAACAATTTTCAACTTTTTGGCCATCCACCCACACTGAAGGTATGTCTGCACAGTAATGATGTACTAAAGTTAAATTGTTCTTGAAAGGTTTGCATAAAGATAACAATGTTCTCAAATACTACCCCTCCCTGTTCACATGAATATATGAAAATGACTATTAAACACTTTCAAAGGCATAGTTCACCTAAAAATGATCATTTACTCACCTTTGGCTTGATCCAAACCATTTAAGAGTTTGTTTTTATTTTTGTTCTGTTGAACACAAAAGAAGTTATTTTGAAAAATGTTGGAAACCTGTAACCCCTATTATTTGTTTTTCCTACTATCGAAGTCAGTCATTAATACTTTCCAAAATTCCACAAAACATCTTCTTTTGTTTTGTTTTTTTTCAACAAAACAATGTCTTGGTACATGCCACCAATATGTTTACAAAATACCTTTCAACCATCCCATTCTTGCCGGGATTCTCCCGTATTTTAGCATTCTATCCCACTACCATCCCATTTAAGCATTTTCCCATATATTTAATCTTTTTATGAAAAGTGAAAATAGCACCAAAGAGCAATCTCAAATGTGATATAATTGCAAAAGCTGTTCAAGAGAATTATATTGTTATGTTATTTCGGCTTGAAAGCACGTTGAAATTAATATTACAAAGTAGGGTTGGGCGATGTTGACCAATTTGGCATCGTACGATGTCTAATGTGAAACATCGCGATGAACGATGGCATCGTCATCGTAGGCGGGGGTGGTTGTTGTTAAATATCAATTAATTCATAACTAATTAATCAATTGTAGCCTACCGTTTTCACTACCTGTACCACATGGTCTTTGCTATTTCCCATAACCAAACCATAAATAAATAGTTACGCACAAATTACCACCTGTCAATCACTTTTTTTCCGTAGGGCATGAATAGGCAGAGTGATCTGTGTCATTATAATGGCTTTTTTCCACAGCTGGTGGAGGAGACGAGAGTTCGTTTGGAGTTCACTGTAATTTGTATTGTGATCAATGATAACTTCCTTATTTTATTATTATTATTATTATTATTATTATTATGAGGAAATAATAACAAGTAAAGATGCTAGGGCTCGACCGTTTTGGTCGTGTATGCGCCCGAACTTTTATGCGACTTAAAAATATATTCCGAAGCATTTGTGCTAGTTAGGGCTGGGTGTTTTTTTCGACTAATTCGAATTTTCGTTTTAAGACAAATAAATTTTTTATAAAATTGAGGTATCGCGATTTTTTAAATAAAAATATTAAAGCAGCTTTTCCACTATCGTGCCAAACCGTTCTAAACTGTTAGACAACCATGCTGAATTGTGCTGATAGATTCTGTGTGTTGACGTCGCGGCTCTGCTAATGAGCTACCACAGCTGGCTCAGCGCAAGCGCGCTAGCCCATTGTCACGAGGTGCGCGCAGTCAGCGGAGGCGCGCGATGCAGCGCCAGGCGAAAGTATAAATCCAGCTTGAATGTTCGCCGTTGTGAAAAATCAACGTGTGTAAAAATCAAATTTGATGCATCACTTTCTTTTGTTCATATATCGGACATTTTTACCTATTAAAGTTTATTAAAATATTAATGACAACTGAACATGGGTTGCTCTACAAATATATTCTTTATTATGGCAAGAATAAAAGCAAAAAAAAAAAAAAACACACTTACTAAAAAATAGATTTAGATTTTTAGATTTAGCCCGCTCCACAATTCACACATTACTGTCTGGCTAGTTTCTGTCCTATACTTATGCTAAAAGGGTAATAATGGTCCAACATTCATGACCATTATCATCAATAAAGCCAAGAAAAACAGGGTATCAGTGTAAACCGAAAGGTTCAAATATTCATTTCCAGTTTTCAAAGCAATAATTTGTTCATTTTAGTTTTGTAACTATTAAATTGTTTAAAATTTAAAATTGTAACATATACATCAGTGTAAAACCTATGACTAGTGGAAAAACATATTTATTTAATTGTGTACATGGGTCTCCACTTTGCCATGGCCTCTTTTGGCTTTAACAATCCCTCAGGTTTTTCCAAACCTTTTAACATAAACTCTCCTCCTTTCCCATGGCTGTTGCTATTTCTAGCCAAGAATTTTTGATCATCAGGTTATCTGTATGATCACGGATCATAAAGATATGTATACAGTCGTATTGTTTCAGACAAAATCTATTCAAAGTGGTTCATATTCAACTCAAATCAAACGCGGCGCCACGCACACTGTTCGCTCGGGTCTCAAAAAATGCCGTGCGCACCGCCAGCCGAAATCATGTCGTGCGCTCTCAAAGCTAACTTCCGCTAACACCGCGAAGATGTCACATTCGCCGCGAGCACTCAAGCGAACTAGCGACATCCACCCCCTCCCGGTCTTCATTTTCATCCGCAAACCGGTAAGTTTCTATTTCACTTTCGGGTTTCGTGATTGCCGTTCGCCTAGAGCGCCAGTTCAGCTCGCTCCGGCCCTGATGACACTATACACATTACACAAAATAATAAAATAGGCTAAAAGTTTTATTCTTGGCTAGAGCTTAATTCATTTGATTGACATATAGGCAATGAGACCTTCACTTTGCCTGACTGAGCGTGTGTTTATTGCATGCTGTGCTGTATTCGGTAGCACAGATCGCTCTGATCTGGGTGAGAACTTTACCAGCAACTACATGCACTGCTGAAAGCCTTTTTTTCCTGCGGCGCATCGAATTTGCAGACTCTTTGAACAACGAGGAAATAATTGCACCTAATTCAAAGCCCAGACGTCTGGTTTTGTATTTTATACCTGCGCACCACCTGAAGGACGGTTACGGCGTATTGTGAATGTCGGCTGTCACTGCAGAAAGTCAAATCTTTCTTTAATTTGGACTTTTCCTTGAAAGCTTTACGGAGTGGCACAGTAGCTGTCCAAGGTACTGTAGCTATGAATTAAATCATAACCCATATATGCACCAATAAACAAGTAAAATGAATGAATAAATTAAATAAATATGGATTCTTAAATGTCAGTATTGTTTTTACTCCAAAAAAAATATCAATACGTTTTGACAAATGTTTTATAAAAATAAATTGAGCAATTTTCAACATTTCAGCTATAGGCTGTTATACGATTAAGTTAAATATAAGATAGACATTTAAATACAGGTTTCTGTGGGTTTTTTGTTGTTCACCGTGATCTTTAATATATACTGGGTGGTGTAGCTACGCACAAATATTTTCTAAAACGTCAAGCAGGAATTTGTCTATAGGAATGTAAGAGGCTACACCTTGTTGACCAATTTATGTATGTATGGCCATTAAAAATACATGTTCCTTAACCAGATGGTTTTTCAAGTTACTTATAAAGAGATTGTTACTTCAGTCATGTTGTCAAACTTTATGAAAAAAAGTTAGATTTTAGATTTTTTTTTTATTTTGCCATATTGCACAGCCCTAGTGCTAGTGCATAAATTGTTGCCATGCAACCTGTTTTCGCTGCAAAACCCTCACCGCGTGCGCGGATTTAGGAGACATTTATGCAGAATGCATCTGTATAACGGTTTCAACTAGGCTTATATACAATTAAATTGCTCCTGATGAACAGATTAAGGTGTTTTGGGGTCATTTTGGTAGTGGGGTGTCTTGTATTTTTACATCCCAATGTTGACAGGTATGGTACATGATTACAATATTCATGACTTCTATAGTTATTTGTCCCTACATTCAGAAAAATATCTTCTCTTGTGCTCAACAAATAAAAGGAACTCTTGAGTGTGAGAAGCTGAACAACCCCTTTAATCTTTATCAAAGCGAATTTCATAGATGTATCTTCATTTGCATTTCAGCTGGAAGGGCATCCGCTGCGTAAAACATATGCTGGATAAGTTGGCGGTTCATTCTGTTGTGGCAACCCCAGATTAATAAAGGGACTAAGCTGAAAAAAAAAATGAATGAATGAATCTTCATTCGCGAAATGGCAGTGAAACCAGACGGCAGGGCTACATTCCTTTTTATTATCCTCCAATTGTCTGTGTCAAAGCCTTGAGCAGTTCCCCCTACCTGCATGCTGACTAAATCCTTATTGAGGTCCCTCAGGCTCCGAATACAACAGTGAGAAAACAGGCTATTCATCATTGTTAGTCCTCTCACAGCATGTGAGAAATCCAATCTACTTTAGGGTGAATATAATGGGAAATTCCTCTGGGAGTTCATGCGTCCCTTCTTACACTTTTAGCACAATGGCGAAGAGCTCATAAGCTTATAAACCATATAGCCATTTCATGTTTGTGTTTTAGGCAGACATGTGCTTTATAACCACAAACAGGTGCCATTTACACTAGTGCGATTTCACTTAAAAGCATCGTTTTTTTTTACAGATTTACAGACTGGCGTCCACAATACTCTGCTATCTTCAACCCAAGAAGATGATGCCTTTTTAAAAATGCTGAAGGCCACATTTTAGTTTGGAAATGCTGGTGTTCCATTTGATTATAGATGGACTGAAATGCAGTATGGATCCCAGCAGAATATGCGCATGCTCAGGAAGTGTGAAGAGTAATGTATCGCTTAACAATACATCGTAATAGCGAAACAATATTATATAATAAAGTGACGATGCATATCGCTAATGTAAACGTCATGATTTGTGATATTGAGCTCATTTCGTAAGTCAGCTTACTGTATTTTAAGGCATAATTCACCTGTATGAATTAATTTCATCTACATTTACTATTAGGGCTGTAAGAGATTTCGACATTTCTAAAAAAAAAAATAATAATAATAATACATTTATTTAAAAATTAGCAAAAGGAAGAAAATGGCGTCGTAGAGTGAGCACGCGTTTGGGGGAGCTCCCGTGGCATTAGTTCAAATATTCGGTAAAAATATACTTTCACTCAGTGAAATCAGTTTGCCTGGCTAGAGAGAGACTGTGTCATGTCTTTAGATCAATATTTTTCAAAAGGATCTAACAAAATGCCCAAAACGAAGAAAACGTCGAAAAGTTCTACCATTAGCGGCGTCGAGCAGGAAGCTGATAACGCGGGTGTGAGCCGTGATGAGGAAAGTTCCAGCTCCAACTTTTTTGAAGCTTTGGACAAATTAACTGAAAATATTACGAAGGTAATTGATGAAAAAGTGGATGCTGTCCTAGCCGCGATTAACGTCCAAACAGTTCAGTTTCAAGCCTTGGTTGAACGAGTGGGCCAGGCGGAGGAAAGGATCGCCGGTGTGGAAAATTCAACGGAATCTCTGCAGACTACGGTTGCTGATCTTCAAAAAAAAGTGAGCGAAATGTCAGCGCATCTTGATGATCTGGAGAATCGCGGGCGCAGGTGTAATTTGCGTTTAATCGGGCTGCCAGAGGGAACGGAGGGCAGTGATTCTGTTCATTTCTTCGAAAAATGGCTCCCCGATTACTTGAAGATCGCCACGAAAGCCGGACGGATCAAGCTTGATCGTGCTCATCGGTCTTTGGCACCGGTACCAGGGCCTACGCAACGACCCAGACCTGTCATCATAAAGTTCCATAACTTTACAGACAAGCAGCGAGTGCTGAACGCAGCACGTAAATGTGGCATGGATCCGGAGAGGAGCGCAGACGCAGGTCAGAGGGTTTTATTTTTCAACGATTATTCTGCAACGGTGATAAAGAAGCGCAAAGCTTTCGACGATGTCAAAAAACGGTTGCAGAAGTTGAAGATCGAATATGCCCTGCTGTACCCAGCAACAATGAGGCTGAATATTAACGGGACAATGAAGCGCTTCACCTCACCTGATGACGTAACTTCGTTCATTGACAACATGGGCTAGCGTGAAAAGTGGTCAGAGAGCTGTGGGACATGAACACAATAACTCACTGAGTGAAATTTTATAATGTTGCTGAGAGCATGGTGAGGTTTGTGTTTACCCTATGTTTAAGGATATGGATGGTGTTTTGAGAGGTAGGCAGTTGCTTACAAATGAAGAGAATAGTTCTTCCTGCACGTTTAGCAGGATTGTTCCCTTGTATATTGTTATACGTTTTGTGTTTTATTTTTATTTATTTATTGTTTTGGTTAAAGCTCAGACTTTTAAAAGGTTTGCTTGTTGGAATATATATTATGTTTGTATTTTATCTGCATTGATTGCTCGTGCATTACACAATGTCTAGAAAGCTTAGGGTTTGTACTTGGAATATTCGTGGCATACATAATCCTATAAAACGGAGAAAGATACTGGCATTTTTGAAAAAAGAAAAAAATTGAAATAGCTCTTTTACAAGAGACTCATTTGAGCGACACAGAACATTTAAAATTACAACAGGGTGGGTTTGGACAGATATACTTTTCATCTTTTACATCTAGAAGTAGAGGTGTTGCTATTCTCATTAAACGTAATTTACCACTCAAAGTTACAAATTGTATTAAAGACAGAGATGGTCGTTATGTTATTATTGAAGGCTTATTTCAAAGTAAAACAATTCTTATACTAAATATGTATTATCCACCAGCTCATCCATCTGACTTTGTTACTAAAGTGTTTTTGGACTTGATTTCCAGGCCAGCAGACTTGACAATTGTGGGAGGAGATTTTAATTGTGTATTGAACCCTATTGTAGATAGATACCCACATGGCTCTGCATCTCTAACTACTCAGGCAAAATCTCTTCAGAATATTTGTAGAGATCTTGGCTTTGTGGATGTTTGGAGAACTTTTCACCCTGATGATAAAGAATATACATTTTTTTCTACCTCTTATAATTGTCAGTCAAGATTAGATTACTTTTTCATACCAAAAACAGATTTGCACTTAGTATTATCTTGTAACATAGAAAGTATTTTATTGTCAGATCATGCCAGTGTCACTATGGAGCTTCAATTTAGCAGTACAATGGATTATTCTATACAGTGGAGACTTAGTATTGCAACCCTTAGAGATTCAGCATTTGCTGTTTATTTTTCATCTGAATTTAAATATTTTCTTTCAATTAATTCTTTATCTACAGATAACCAATCCTTATTATGGGAAACCTGTAAAGCTTACGTAAGAGGTTTAATAATTTCATATACTTCTACTAAAAAGCACCAAAGAATGGCAAATCAAAGGGACTTGGAGGCTCAGTTATTGGTTAAGGAAAAACTGTATAATAGATCTCCTTCAGAAGATTTACTAAAAGAGTTACAAGCAATTAGATCAGCTTTAGATTGTCTTCTTACTGTGGAGGCAGAGAAGAAAATAAGGTATTCAAAACAAAGATTTTATGAGCATGGGGACAAGCCTGGGAGATTAATATAAAGATTTTTATATTAATTTATATTCTTCTGAGAAAACAAGTGACCATCTTAAACAAATGATAAACTTCTTTTCTGGGATTAATCTTCCAAAAATTTCAGGTGCACAAAAAGAATCTCTTAATGCTCCAATTTCTAGATTAGAGGTTATCAATGCCATTAATGCTCTAAAGAATGGGAAATCACCAGGCCCAGATGGGTTTTGCGGAGAGTTTTTTAAAGAATTTCAAGAGTTGTTAGTTGACCCACTGCTTAATATGTTTAATTATTCGTTTACAGTTAAAGAGTTACCAAAGTCACTTGGAGAAGCTTATATTTCGCTTATATTAAAGAAAGGAAAAAATCCAGAAATATGTTCTTCTTATAGACCAATTGCTTTACTGAATGTAGATCGGAAGTTGCTATCTAAAATTTTAGCAATTTGCCTTGAAAAAATTTTACCTTCGATAATTGGGCTTGATCAAACAGGATTTATACAGAATAGGAATTCATCTGACAACATTAGACGTCTTTTAAATATTATCTACACCTTTAAAGCAAAATCTATAGATGCAATGGTGCTGTCTTTGGATGCAGAGAAGGCGTTTGATCGTATTGAATGGTCCTATCTTTTTTTTGTTTTGGAGAAATTTGACCTAGGTGAAAATTTTGTGCAGTGGATTAAAGTTCTGTATACAAACCCATGCTCTGCTGTATTGACGAATGGCCTCAGATCTGATTATTTTCCTATGCATAGGGGCACCAGGCAGGGTTGCCCCCTGTCTCCGCTTTTGTTTGCGATGGCTATAGAGCCTCTAGCTGAAGCAATCAGATCAGAAATATCCATTTCAGGTTTGCAGATAGGACATAAACATCATAAGATTGCATTATATGCAGACGATGTATTGCTTTTTTTATCTAAGCCTGAGAAGTCAGTTCCCATTCTAATTGAGTTAATTAATCGGTTTGGTACCTTTTCTGGTTATAAAATAATTTTTACTAAATCTGAAGCTATGCCATTAGGTACTCTTATTTCCAAACCTAATATTGTGCCCTGTTTTCCCTTTAAGTGGTCACCTCTAGGTTTTATTTATTTAAATCCAATTTTGTTCCTTTATTTGATAAAATACAGCAAGATTTAGAACGTTGGAATTCCTTGCCAGTGTCTTGGTTAGGTCGGATAGCACTAGTAAAAATGATTGTGTTACCCAAATTACTATATCCTATTCGAATGGTTCCTATATTGTTTTCTAATAGAGCATTAAAGGGTCTAAATAGCTGGCTGACTTCCTTTATATGGAGTAAACGCAAACCTAGGTTAAAAATGTCTGTACTTTATCTGCCAAGTTCTGTGGGAGGGTTGGACTTTCCAAATATTAAAATGTATCAGCTGAGTTCACACTTGAGATACATTGCAGAATGGGTTAGGAATGATTCTTCCTCTACATGGTTAGATATTGAATCCTCTTTTTCAAAATTTCCTTTAAAAGCTCTTCTTTTTGTTAAGAGCTTTCAAAAAATAAAGGAGATATATGAAAATCCAATTATAGTCAATACCCTGAAAGCTTGGAGATCGGTTTGCAGGCTTGAAGGAAGATCTAAATTTACTTCTTTCTTTACTCCAATTCTAGATAATCCTGATTTTACCCCAGGAATTCTGGATGATGGTTTTAAACGCTGGTGTAATTCGGGAATTGTAGGGCTTGGGGACATGTTCTCAGACAATAAACTAATGTCTTTCACGGAATTAGCTCAGAAATACCAGTTAGTCAAAAATGATTTTTTTCGTTTTCTTCAATTGAGACATTATATCACTAACAGCACAACACTTGTTAAAAATTGTGGGATATCTTCTATTGAGAGATTATTATTTTTATCATCAGGAAAGATGTCTGTGGGTCGATTTTATGCATCTGTATGCTCAATCCCATCTCCTGATATACAGAGAATTAAAACCAAATGGGAGGAAGAGTTAGTTACTGATATTGATGAGGAAACATGGGATGATATTTGGTCTTATGCTAAGAAAATATCTGTTTGTACACGTACAAGAGAAATACAATATAAAATAATACACAGACTCCATATCTCCCCCCACCGCAGACATCTATTTAACCCTTCTAATTCACCTATGTGTTTAAAATGTAAAACTGATGTAGGTACTTTAACGCATTGTATGTGGTCATGTAACAGAGTGCAAAGGTTCTGGTCTTTGGTGCTGGGGGAAATGGAAAAGATCTTTAACATGCCGTTGGATTTTGACCCAGTTTCATTGATTTTGGGTATACCTAATGGACGCATTTTTTCATCAGCTAATAAGAAATTGTATAATATATTAACTTTTGCCGCCAGAAAAATATTTTACTTAATTGGATTAGTGATAAATCTCCATCACTTAAAGGTTGGCACAAGATAATTTTTGAGTTAATTCCCCTGGAACATCTTACCCATGTTTTACACAAAAAAGCAGAACATTTTTTCAAAGTTTGGACTCCATATTTGGATTATTTGGAACCTGGTCTTTGCCCTATCATGCTAAAAGGGATATTATAACTGTACTGTTATCTGAAAAACAAGCAATGTTATTTTCTTTTTTCTGATCTGTTTAATGTGGTGTAGTACTGTTCTATATGTAATCTGAGCTTTTCCTTTTTTTTTTTTTTTTTTTTTTTTTTCTCTTATTTTCTTTACATTGTTTTGTGTTGTTAATTTTCTTTGCGTATCTTTTGAAGATGTTTTGTTATGTCTGTATTGTTGTAAAAATCCAATAAACATAATTATAAAAAAAAAAAAATTAGCAAAAGCTGCAATAGTCTTGCACATCATGCAAAGAAAATTATGTTTATGTTATCAGTAATAAACTTCCTCTAAATGCCAGAGGGCGCTTTTTCTCTCTCTCTCTCTCTCTCTCTCTCTCTCTCTCTCTCTCTCTCTCTCTCTCTCTCTCTCTCTCCCTCTCCCTCTCCCTCTCCCTCTCTCTCTCTCTCTCTCTCTCTCTCTCTATTTTTCCCCAAGTTCTGTTTAACGGAAAGACCTTTCTAAACATAATGGATTTAATAACTAATTTCTAATAATATTTTTTTTCTAATAAAATTTCTAATATTTTACTAGATATTTTTCAGGATACTAGTATTCAGCTTAAAGTGCCATTTTAAAAGCTTGACTAGATTATTTGAGCAAGTTACGGTAATCAAAAAAACAAAAAATATATATAGCTTAAAGGGGCTAATAACCTTAAAATGGCCTTTGCTCTGTTGAGGGCTAATAATTTGAACTTCAATTGTATGTAGCATACTCAGTGTACATGCTCAAAACCATTTGCATAAACTGTGAATATCAGGTAATAATGTTAGATAAATAAAGTAAATACCATTCAGTTTGTTGCACAGAGCGATCTTTTCACTTCATAAAAAGACGAAGGGAAATTAAATTAAAATAATCCATTAAACTTATTTTAGCATAAAATATCAACATAATATTGTATTGTGAGTTCTGTATCAAGATAAGTATAGAATTTTAACTTGAGTATCTGTATACTCCTTGCCTACTATATAGTGTGAACGCATATCATATTTCTGAAATGCAATAAAAACGCCAATATGAGAAGTGTTTTCATTCTAAAATGTCATAATAAAGCTAAAACATAACCAGTGTATAGTCATATGTACACATTCTCATTACTTACCAATCGGGTTTTGAATTTTGAAAGCGATGTCAAAATGTAGGATCACCAACATAAACTGGAACCAGGCACTCATCTCTATATTTGGCGGGGGAATGTGGACAGCAAACACGATGTTGTTAGCCTCGATTTTCTTGACCATGGCCTCATCAAGGTCTTTGATCTTACTGCACTGGTCCGGGCCCCATGGCATGAACCACTTGGAGTCCTTATGGTGGGGCTTCACAGTGTCCACACACTTGGTGGCCAAATACTCGATGGCGGTGGTGGGGCTCGGAGCTGTGAAAACAGATTTATAGATATGAGTCTATTTATAGATATGAGGCTTGCAAAATTTCTAAATCCCTGGTAGCCCTCAGGCAGACAGTTATTCAGTTTTTAGTAGCCCGAATAAAAATTTAAGCATCCAAAACAGAAAATACATAATTTTTTAAAAATAAATACATAAAATTCACACAGATGTGCGCACTCGCATAATTTAAAAATGAACAGTTATCCAAGTCTGACAGACTTATGTATAAACTAACGTATATTGATCTTAATATTGAATAATTGCATAAAGATATGATATTTCAGATATCGCATAGCTTAGACAGGCCACATGATGCTTGTTTACGAACCAAAAGAAAGATGTTCTATCAAACTGTACAGTTCTGTACAATTCTGAGGTAAGTAGTTAATGCATGTTTAATCATTTTTAATCGTGCCTGAATAAATGTCATGTTTTATTTATTTTTTAAATAGCTAGCACTTAGGGCTGGACGATATGGCAAAAACTTATATCATGATATATTTCTTAGTTTCGGTCGATACGATATAATTCCGATATCGATATGGACAATATTAAAAAGACAGGAAAAAACTGCCAAGAGCGCACACAATGAATGTCTGTACCTACAAATGACTACATGTAAATTTGTAAAGTTTATAATACCTCCAGGCTCTTATAACGTTTTTTTAAAAATAAAAACAGTATAAAAAAAATAAAATTAATGTTCACTTTTTATTTGTATTTAGCCTTTACAAACAATAAATGTGAAATAAACTATCAAATAAATAAAACTCTCAGACTTATCTTATTTATATATATAGATTGGGCATAAATTATTTTTTTTAATCTAGATTAATCTCAAAATTAATCTAGATTAAATGGCTCATTTGAATTCTGCTGATGGCATTCAGAATATGTGTGCTACCAAAATAATAAGTCATTGAGAACGGGTTTCTCAAGCCAGGTGACGCATTAGACCAGGGGCTCATCTCCAGTTTATTCAGGTAAACATGAATGTTGAACTGTAGGCCTACATAAACTCCAAACAGCGATTTCATACTTGCTTTTGATGTACGTACATACAGAAAATGCTGCTTCGCAAAGGCAAGTTCACAGAGCCCTGATGGTGTCAAACATTGAGTATGTTTACATGGGCAACAATACTTTAATACGATTTTAATAAGATTAAAACAATACTCTGATTAAGAGTCTACCATGTAAACAGCGATTTTTGATTACCTTAATGCGACTAAAGTCATAACTGAACTAAACAGAAAAGGAATTAAGACGTGGAGTATGCAGATATTAGTGGCATTACTGACAAACTATTACCGTCATGTAGGACTTTTCGCCATATTTTCCGACAAGATCCACACAGGCGGCTGTCAGTAAAGGACCCCACACACACACACACACACACACACACACACACACACACACACACACACACACACACACACACACACACACACACACACACACACACACACACACACACACACACACACACACACACACACACACACACACACACACACACACACACACACACACCGAAATGCGGAAGTTTTTTTTCTTTCCAGTTGGCGTGCGTTATTAAATTCCATAACACTTTCACCAGTCTTGACTCATTATTTGAGTCTAATACCCCAGTTTGTCACGGCGCATGGAGGAAATGTTCATGAGTTAAAGTGAAACTGCCGAACTGCAGTTAGAGTCAGGCATCCTGCTCATCTGATTCAGAAGGGCACTCTTTAGACGGCTCACCGGCCAGGTATACATACGCACTAAAATACCAGGGTGAAAGTCATCATGGCTTTCATTAGCTTGCGTAGAACAGACCCAGCTCCCAACCCAACTTTGAAAATAGATTAACGGCGCGATAAATTTGCACAGCACCGAAACTATAAGTTTATCGGAACTTAAAAAGCCGAGCCACTTCCACCCCACTGCATTAGTCTTTCTTCTCTTATATCAACTACTGCATTTCGTCTGCATTCTTACTTGTGGAAGCTTGTTTATTCACATCTGCTTCAGGGCACTCATTTTGTAGCTAAAACTTTCTGCGACGGTCACGGAGCTTAACCAACTGCTGTGCTGCCATAGACTGTAAAAGACTGTGTGCTGCTGAGCGCTGGCAGTGTGTCTGTGATGTACGTCATCACGCAGGTGACATCACGCTCTTTCTGACGGCTGAGCACTGAAAGTCATTCAGTGACAAGTGATAAAATGTATAAGATCTATTGTATATAATAAAATATATATATGCAAATTTATATCGAAATACCGGAAATGGGTTCAAAAGTCATATCACCGTTATTGAAAAAAAAAATCTATCGCGATATATATTGATATCGAATTATTGTCCAGCCCTACTAGCACTCATTTATTTCAATATTGATCATAAGAAGAAATGTTTTCAAGGCAGCAATAAGCATATTAGAATGCTTTCTGAAAGACCATGTGACACTGAAGAATATTTAGCTTTCAGAAATAAATTACATTTAAAAAAAACGACTGCAATTGGCAAGTCATTCTAATTGCAAGAATGTGACAGTATTTTCATGTTTACTTTCTTTCTGATCCAATAAATGAGGACTTTCTCAACACAAGACGTGTTTTAAAAACTTCAAATATCACCAGCGCCACCCTTTTGATGAGTAGTGTATACAATAAAACGCAAAGCTCTGGACAATGAATACAAGACTCGTAAAGTGACTCTCTGATAAACTCTTTCTAAGAGGGCTCATTAGCATGAGAAAGTACAGACAGGCTTGCTCCTCCATTCAGGAGGCCTGTCTTGGTAGTTTAAGTATGAGTCAATAGAGCCCTTCCCGGGTCATTGAGGACATCTAAAGTGTGCAAATGACCAGGAAGTGAGAGATAATGTGAACCAGCCTATATGGCTTGAGGACAGTATTCAGGTCCACTCTCGGTTCCAACAGTGTGAACAAGTATTCATACAAAAATGAACATTTGCTCTTCATTTACTCACACTCAGGACATGAAAGATACAAGTGAGAAGATTTTTAGCTGAAATGGCAGTCCTTAGTGATCTATGAAATGCAAGTCAATGTCTACCAGCACTTTGAGAGTCAAAAAACATGTACAGGCAAAACAAAATTCATCATTTATGACTTCTGAACATAAAATGAGATCTTTTAAAGAGATTCTTCACCCAGAAATTTGGTTATTACTACTCATCCTCATGTCTTTCAATCACCTGAGACATTTGTTTATCTTTGGAACACACATTAGAATATTTTAGATGATAAACTCCATCCTGGAGTTCTACAGTGGGTAAACTAACCTCGTCATACCAATTGGAAACTTAAAGGCTTCTTGCAACATTGGGATAATTTCAAGAAGTTTGTTTCTTGTATGCAGATCCCATTCTCTTTGCCATTTGTTATTCTCATTTGAACAAATTTTTGGTTTTAAGTTCAAAGGAGGTATTGGACACATTTAAGGATTTGAATCCAAGACAAAATCTCGAATTTCATGTAAAATAGGGTGAGTAATTATTCGTTCATTCATTTATTTTTTTCGGCTTAGTCCCTTTAATAATCTGGGGTCGCCGCAGCGGAAAGAACCGGCAACTTATCCAGCATATGTTTTACGCAGCGGATGCTCTTCCAGGCAGCTGCAACCCATCACTGGGAAAGAGTGAGTTATTAATGACAGTATATTTATTTTTGGGTGAACTGACCGTTTAAAGTCAAATGACGGTTTCTGTGCAAGACGCTGAACATTATTTTCAAGATTAACAGCTTAAGGCCCAATCCCAATTCTACTTTTGTACCCCTACCCCTTCCCCTTGGCCCTTGAAACAGAGTGTGAAGGGGAAGGGCTTCAAAATTTAGCCCTAAGGAATAGGACAGCACTACAGCATCTGCACACGTCACCATATGTCATCGTGATCTCTTTCTTCATATGAGATCAGACGATCGCGACTGCTACAGTAATGTTATTTTGGGTATTTATCTTCAGGAAATTACTGAAGGCAAGGATATCAGGTTATCATAACGATATAATGTGGCAATAAGATCTATACTGTGCATTTACACCGTGGCCATATTCATCAATGTAAACACACAAAAAACAACATTTACATTATACCAGACACTGTAAAAAGCTCATTCCCAGCCACTAGTCTTTTCCGACAGGGTATTCGAGTGTCATCAAGTGACAGAATGTTGTGGGACTGCTGTACCGGAGTTATTGTTATTGATTATAGATAGCGAAATTTAGCATTTTAAATAATTTTTTAAAAAGCATGATAATAAAACACGAACGCGGTTCTGAATACATTTAAACATATGCTTGTTTGTTGTAAAAATTCAAAATAATGACAAAAATATACTAAATTGTAGATCTCCTTACTTCTGGGTGCAGCAATACTGCCGATGTGGCTGGTGTATTCTGAGAAATTTTCTTACCCCTTGGTTGAGTTCGTTCGAAGGGGTATCTACCCCTTACCCTTAGCCTTCAAGCTAAAGAAAATTGGGACACCACTACCCCTTCCCGTGAACGTGCAAAACAAGGGGTAGGGGTAAGGGGAAGGCTTAGGGGTAGAATTGTGATTGGGCCTAAATCTACAGTCTCTGCAACTGGTCATGAGTTGATTCAGAACTGGTGTGCAAGCTTCTGCATAATGACGCATTCGCAAGCTTAGACATTTGCTGACAATAGCCAGATTTCCATCCTAACATGAAGGAAATATTTTCAAAGTTCGCAAAAAATGGCAAAATGTGAATTAGGTTAATTTCCATCAAGTTGTTAGAGCAGCTAACTGCAGTATTGGTAACCTAGCAACCAACAGTAAACTAGGCAAGCATAATGATGATTAGTCATGTGGATGTAAAGTTCGCTATGTCAGAGTTTATTTTGCAAATCTGTTTTCAATCTTCCTTCGTTCACATTAACTCTTTCACAAGTCGGAAACCACCTCAAGCAAGCACTTTTTTTCCTCCAAAAACTCCTTTCTCATGCGATACTTCAAAATGTGCATTAACACAGGGGAATGGAAACCCAACTACTGTTTGTTTACAACAAAGAGAGAGCATGTTTGTGATGTATTGTTCCGTCATAAGGGTGTATATTATATGTTGGGAAGCTCATACTTCAGGTAACTCATGAACATGTTCAGAACTGTTTGACATAGATGTGAATTAAAGGTAACAATGTTGTAAATAAAGTTAACTTTACAGCACGGACTAATCATTTCATTTCATAAGCAATCAATGTAACATCATGGGCCATAGGTGTATACAAATTATTCAGTTCAGGATTTTTGGCTCTCGTTTGACCCACATTTCCCAGTTCGTTTGACAAGTGTGAGTACTCTGAATTGGTTGGAAGAGGTGTGCCAGAGCACGGCTCGGTTAGGCTTTGGCGCAGTACGCATGTGGTGTGAAAACATGCCTGAGTGTGAAACTAAAGACGTGACGTCACTTTTAAAGGACTGTTTCATATGGATTTATAAATCATTCTTAATTTTCAATGAACGCAAACTGTTATAGTTTATTGAAGATGCAAACCCCCCCGCTGCACGTCAGCTGCCACCTTCAGAAAACCTCATAATACGTGCAGCACGATGACTTTATGAACATTTATGAGCGTCAGAAGTGGTGGATCTGTTCAGCAAAAGATTTGACTGTGTGTCACTGCATCCCAGGTGACTTAAAATAATACAAAACAATATAACTAAAGCAATCTCCATTGCACTGAGCGAGAGCACTTTTCTTCTGTTAAACTGAACAGTCGCATCGATAATGCAAGCATGCTCGGGAGGCAAATGCAATTTGAGTGCGGGCCGAGGGCGAGGGGGAGAGGGAAGGGAGGAGGGATAATCGCACCTGGGCACGGTTCAAGACAACCGTGCCTAGTGCAAATACATCCTCAGAGTATAGGTAGACATGTACTTTGCCTTTTATGAATCACCAAGAACCATAGTTCAAGTTAAAAATCCCTTTTAATGTTAAAACTTGGAGTAAATTATTTTTGGGGTGAAATTTTTACATGATTGAAACAATTAAAAAAAAAACCTACATTAACAGTCTCTGAGTTCAATTATTCATTGACAATTCTGAGATCTAACCACTTCAAAATAACTCCATAAAAATGACAGTGGCCTTTCGGCCCGGTGACCTCATGCTGTGTTTTAGATGTCCAATAACAGGGCGAGCAGCGCGCCTTTCTACTCAATTACCCCGGCTGCCACCAGCCACCGAACAAACACAAAGGAATCCCGCTTCATTAAATCAATCGCAGGCAAGAATAGCCAAAGCAAGCTAATTTATCACCATTCATCCCAAATTCTGCAAGAGACCCAGAAACGATTCCCTTCCTATTTAAACCAAAAAAGGAAGTCTGTTGTTGTCAGATGGAACAAGATAGATGGAAATAAACACTCAGCCTGAAGACAGGAGGAAAATTCTGGATCCGTACTGTCAAAAAAAAGTCAACAAAATAAGAATGTTTGTCAGAAAGCAGGAGCTGGAAGAGCCAGCGGGCACAGAGCAAGGGAGGGCATGTCTGTTCAGAGGGAGGGCTTGTCTGTTCAAAGGGAAGATCAAAGAAAAGTTCTAGAGATGCACCACTTTTAACCCTTTAGGGGTTAAAGGGTCACGAAACCCCCTGTCTCAGCAGGGTGTTTTCACAACTCTGTTTTGAAAAAAAGTCAGGAAAGTTGGGCGTGTCCAGCTCTGGGAGTGTGGGAGTGTCGGGGGAGGGAAAGAGGATAAGATTTTGCATAGAAGGGACGCGCTAAGTTTGACAGGAAAAACCAAGTGTGCCGCACGCCTGCTTTTGAGTGAAGGTCTCGGCCGTTAGATCGCCCCCTGGGGGCTGGCTGCAGTACAAGTCATAAAGCCCGCCTCCTCCGTGTTAATGAAGGAGACATGAGACCAAATAAAAAAAATAATTACTCTTGCAATAAAATGTCCCGAAAGCTGGTTCTGGTCAATTATGGCACTGGTTATCGTGCTGATATAGGTGCAGATCTTCATTTTGTAAAGAGTATGTTTTGAGCAGTAATTTAATGCTGGGCGTGTCATCGTGATTGACAGCTGTGATTGACAGTTTCTCAAAGCAGACGTCGGAGCTTCGGCAGGAGACTGAAGTGTTATTATTCCATTTCTGTGTTATTTTACCATGATAAAATGAGCTGCTAAACAGTAAACTATAGTTTCTGACATACAGGATCTGGTGGAACACTGTTTATTCGGTAAGGTCAGGGCTTTATCAGTTTGCTGATACACGCTTAACTACCCAGATAGCAAAATACACTCGGGCCAGTTCCGGCTAGACTCTCGCCTGCCGGAGCCCTCGGCCCGACTCCATCTGCTGTATCTACTCGCGCACAATACTCGCGGGCCGATCCGGCTCGGATGCCGCAGCGTCGACTCGCTAACGGCCGCCGCATCTGGCCCGATTGACTCGGGCAGTACGTCCATAGGCACCGGCCCGACGCTAGCGAGCCGACGCTGCCGCATCTGAGCCGGATCGGCCCGCAAGTGATGTGCGCTGCGGCCCGGAGCTGGCGCGATTAAATCTTCATTATATAAAACCTCACCTTTGTTAACGTTATTACAACCATTTGTGTTGATAAAACAGCAAACGCAGGCTACTATGTAAACACAAAGCTTATTAGCATTCGCGAGCCTTTGTTATTGTGCAGACATCAGCGGTCAAGTGAGCAGTTTGGGGGGCGTGGTTGATTTGATGTACAAGCGTTTGGTTGGAAGTTCGATTCCACAGCTCCTCCTCTGGCTCCATCAAGCAGTCCTTCTGCGCATGTCCTGGCTCCAATTTCAGCAGTCTTTTGCGACAGTTTGTGCCTGTCACGAGACGATTTTTCCTTCAAAGCGTTTAATGGAAAATGGCGCTGTCGCGTCGTCCATATTATATACAGTCATTGGGAAAAACAAACACACAGAGGCTGATTTGTTACGGCGAATAAGAGAAAAAAATCCTCCGCATTTCTCTGTAACTTATGTACTCGGTAGGTAGCGTCAGAAAGCCGTGTGTGTATAGACTATCCTGTCACAAAATGCGGCGAAAATCCTGCACGACGGAAATAGGTTGTGTTTACATGTTTACACGCGGAGAGCAGCATTTAAACAAAGGGCACTGCACTGCAAACACTTACCAAATCTGTAGACAGACAATCAAACTGGAGCTGTGTCTTTTTTTTAAAAGTAGACGAGCGGCATCGATCCGGATTTCACCATTTCCAGATGAGAAAAAGCTCTCGTGTAAAAATGTTCCTTACAAACGCGTTTCTGTCGTGTGTCGCGTGCACTGTAATCCACACGTGAGTCCAGCTGCTCTCTCATAAAAGGAAAATGAAAACAAAACCTTCGTTGCAACACACTAATAACACCTACGACTCTTGTCTTGAAATTCTTGTACTTTCACTTGTTTTGGCAACACAACGTGGCGTCTCTCTGCCGTCTGAACGGTGTAAACTGGTAAACAGTCTCTGGAGCTATCATGCATATTAATGAAGTTTCGCGTCATACACAATAGAGCGCGCTGATTGGTTTGAAGCACGTCTTCTCATGAATTAATACTGCGCACTCAGATACGTCAGAACGCCCTAGAAAAGACAGACAGCCACTGTACTGCTGGATTTACACCTAAGTATCTCATGGCCGTGACGTAGCTTCAAAAATTCGTTTCAAACCGGAAGAACGAATTTGCTCAAAATAACGCAAAAACAACCAATTTTCACTTTTTAGTGCAATATATGTGTCCTAATAGTGTTTATAGCAGCGTGGGACACATATATGACTGTCAACAGCTCAAAAAATGTGTTTTGGTGTTTCGTGACCCTTTAAGAAGTGGCCTCTTTTCTGCAAGACTGGCACAAGTTACCGTAGTATGAGACAAAGATGACATTTTAGTAATAGAAGAATGCATATATAATACAAGTCTCTTACTGTTGTAAAACTAAAATGCCTACACATGGATGACAATGTTCCGATGTTTTATCAGCACACTATTTACACAACATAATATATATATATTTATTCTGACCTTACTTATCTCTCCTTATTTAAACATATGTGCATAAGAGGTCATCATTTATTTCATATTTAAATCCATCTATGGCTATATTCATGGCAAGAGTCAGGTTTAGCCATTTCCAAAATGAAAAGGAAATGTTTAAGATCATTTTTTCTACCAAAAAAACAAAAAACTTGATGTTTTGGTTAAAAACTTTCCCAAAGTTAGCAACAGAATAAAAAAATGGCTTAGAAAAAGTAATAAAATAGATCATATTTTAATAGGGGGGATAAATAAAGCTGTAATACACTTGCTGTTTTGATTCTTGAATGCCAATTTTAAAGCATAAACTTCATTAAATTTATCAATTTTATAAACTGCATTGTTAAAAGAAATGTTAGGCAACTTAGTCACTGGGGAAAATGTCTATAATATCATGTTATGACAAGTTGTGAATATGCTGCTTTAATAGTCTTAAGGTTTTCTCTTAGTTTAAAAGAAAAACTTTAATTCTGTCATTTTTACACCCTTCACTTGTTCTAAACCTTTTCTGTTGAACAGAAAAGAAGATATTCTGAAGAATGCTGAAAACCTGTAACCATTGACTTCCATAGTATTTGTTTTAACTATGAATGTCAATGGTTACAGGCTTTCAGCTTTCTTCAAATGATCTTCTGCAGTGTAGAATAAAGTAACTCCTAAATGTCTGGAACCACATGTGGGTGAGCAAATTATTATTATTATTATTATTGTTTCGGTGAACGATCCCTTTAACGTGTTTTAGAAGTTGTTTAAAACAGTTTCGATTAAATAAGAGACTTTTATAGTCTTGTTTTTCAAACAGTACAAAGAACCTGCCTAATTACAAAAGTGTTTAACCCCGAGCAAAACTGAACGACAAATAAACTCTTCTATGGTCAAATTCAAGCTGAAGTGGCTTTAAACCAGCCTCGGGTGTCTTTCCGTCCAGCTTCTCGTGGCATTTTCAGGTAACCGGATAAAAAAACATCCATCAAGGCTCAAAGTAACGAGTAAAAAAAAAAATCACAGTCGGATCTGCTCTCGAACTTCAGGCGGAACACGGAGAGCAGAAGCAAAGAGACTGCAACAGTCGACGGGTGAAAATAAGCGCCCATCTTTGACACTCTTGTAACAAAGCCATTCCGCAACTTTTCACCTCTTCCCTGAAGACTCCTTATTTTGCTGAAAACCACCAAACTGGAAACACACTGTGCAGCAAACGCCAACAAAGCCCGAACTATCAAATCAAGACGGATTTGTAAAAGTAGCTACTCACCAATCAGCCCTCCGACCATAAAGGAAAACGCCTGGAATAACATGAGAATCACTCCCACAATCACCAACTTTTTGGTGCTCATATTCTCAATAATTGCCCCAGCCATTTTCAAAGTGCGTCTTCAGACAGGATTGAACGCAAGCAGGCGAAAGCCACGGCTTCCAGGTGGACCAGTGCGCTGTCCGAGATTAAGAGCGCGTCTCAAACCCTAGTCAACTGCCTGCGTTGCGCGCTTCATAGGGGAAAGGGAGCGACCACGTGACCCGCCCTGCATCAGGAACTCAAGCGAGGAAAGTGCACGTGACGTCACACGGCCAGGCTCTCCGCCAGATGTGCAAAACTTTGAGGTTGATTTTATGATTTCAACAGTTTTTATTTTAAGACTCTTTATGTGTAATATTCGTTTAATATTTTGATACAAAGCACATTTCATGTCAATTTCATTACAATTCTTCATATGTCTGTACATGCAGCAGAATTGACAATAAGCTGACTTTACTTTAACACTGATTTGGAAATAAATGTGTGGAGTCGACAAAGAAAATATGATTTTTTTCTAATAATAATATTATTATTAATAATAATAACGATAGTATTAATAATAATAATAATAATTATTATTATTATTATTATTATTATATAATTTGTTCTGTAGCAGTTTTTTAATATTAATGTCAATCAATAATAAACAAACACGTTTACAACAATAATAACAGTTATAATAAAATTATTCTTATTATTGTACATTAATATTAAAGGTGCTGTATGTAAGTTTTTGACTCTTCTAAAGCATAAAAATACCATAATATGTGTGCAGATATTTAAGAAACATCCTAAGTGAACATACTTGTTTAACTGAAAAACAATGCTGAAGTCAGATATTCTGCTTTGAAAATGGGTTTTCCGTGCCGGAACGCTGTCTTTGTTTAGATAAATTTCATATGCACGATGCCAGTTTAGCCAATTATATGTCAGCACCCTGAGTTGCCTTGTTGGAAAACAGCGTATTTCATTCATTCATTCATTCATTCATTCATTCAGAAAGACTCTGAAAGCATGCGTCCGTGACCAAAAAGAACAGTATGGGAGACAGATGCAGTTCCACATGAGGTTATTAATTAGCAAATTACATAAATATTACGAACGTAAACATTAGGTGAGCAGGTTACATTGTAACCGCGTGTCCTAACAACACGCTGAGACGAGAGAGGCAGTGATCAGCTATTTGGCTGTTTGCACCAGACGAAACACGGCAGAAATGTAAATACAGCCTTTCAGAAGCACAGAATATGCACTCGCTCACGAAACGTTAAGGTTTAGAATCTATTTAATACATGTTAACCCACTTTAACATCAATGTAGATGCTGAATCACTCATATGTGTTTAGTTCTAAAGTTCAATTTCAGACGGTTAATTTTATTTTCAAGATCTGAGGTGAACTTCCTGCTTTTAGTATATGGCAACAAATGCCATGTAAAATGCATTCAAACTCGCATTGTTAGCATTTAGCACAGAATAAAGCACACAAGGCTTACCTGAGGTGATCTAGCTGTCATAGGTTTCTATTGTTCAGCTGTGAGAAATAGAAGCCATTTCTAATATATCAATTCGAGGTGTTGGTTAGGACAAAAACTCCTTTTAATATGGAAAATATTCCCTCTATCGCGTGTCGTTGCTTTTATTTAGAACACAGTTTAAATCACTCGCTCCTGTACACAATCTGGCATCCCAGCGTACTTTTATTATGATCCAGGAGTGCAATACCTAGTTCAACCACTGGGTGTCAAACTTACATACTGCACCTTTAAAAGCAATTCATTGCATTGTTTATATACTGAAAAAAAATTCAAGCATAGAGTGAATTTGGGTAATCTTGGACACCTAAGCTTTAGTGTGTTTATTTCTGTTCTAACAAAATTCAGTCAACAGGACTTTTATTATAAATTTAGCATGAACTTCTTGTGAGTGAAATCACATGACTTCATTGGGGGGTTCCACAGAAGGGGGCAGGGCACTTGTCAATCAGGAAGCTCTCATCAAAATTGGATGACAAGGTCAGTGATACAGGATTCTGACTAGATTAATGTTAAGGACATAAGCCTGTCACAAATAAGACAATGTTCCCAATTGTTGTCAAATTATGTTTGTGGTCTATTCAAGTTACAAAATATGTATTAAAGTGTTGAAAAAGTTTTTTAGATTTTTTCTTTTGAACATTTTTTGTTGTCCCACAGTTTAATGTTATTTGTTTTATATTTCAAGTATATTTTAAGTTCAAAACAGTAAAATATGAATGATTTTGATTAAGAGCTCAACTAAGAAATATTTGTTTTGACCAATGTAAAATGCTACGGTTACTCACACAGGCCAATGCATGCGTATTAAACAGAAACTCAATATGCTTTGCACTTTAATGGACTTAAAAAATATTGTTTAAGGCAAATGATTTATTTTTCATTGGCTCAACTCAAGTGATCAAATTTAGATGTGAAACCATTACAATATTTATTTTTATTGGATAAATGAACATTTTATGGGAATTGTTGTTTTGATTAAAGCTATTACTTCTTGTTTAGAAAAATAAGAGAATTTAAATTAATTGACTTTCTTCATCAAGACAAATAAGCTTTGAATCAGGTTATATAATATTGCTCTCATGAAGATAGAAAATATTGTTAGAGGCAAATGATTTATTTTTCGTTGGGTCAAGTGATTGGATGAATTAAAGTTTTTTTCCAGTGTAGTTTATTAATCCTAATTTGTTATTATTATTATTATTATTATTATTATCATCATCATCATTATTATTATGCAGTTTTACAGTTTTCAAATGCGAAAACTTCATCTTATCATCTTATTATTCATAATGATGTAGATTCTAACAAAAAAAAACTATTTACTATTTACTATTCATTATTTATTTATATATATAAAGAGACAGAGAGAACTAGTTCATTATATAAATGCATATTTTAAATTTTGTTGCTTTAACTATTGTACTACTCAGTCATACGTTGCTTTGGATAAACGTAAATGATTAATACTGTATATAAAATTTTAAAGATGACGATTATTCTCATTTTTAAACTGCACAACTGCAACAGAAGATGATGAGACTTTCTACTGAACAACATCCACTGACAGGCTTTTAGCTACGTGGCTAGAATTATGCAATTCTATGAAATTTTCAGATGATGCTGGAGGCAAAAGTGAGTCTGAGAGAGAGAGAGAGAGAGAGAGAGAGAGAGAGAGAGAGAGAGAGAGAGAGAGAGAGAGATCCCATGCAGAACATGACGATAACACAGAGCTGCTTCACTCCAGCCTTGTTCTCCTGGTAGAGCAAATGTTCAACTTTGAGACGGGAGTTAGTAGAGATAAAAGTGTTTTTACAATCAGTCTTGGGTGTATTTAGTCGTAATTAAATTACTTTTCTGCTGCTTTTAGTCAATAAAAGATTACTTCTCATTTTAGGTCATTTAATTACAGTTATACTTCACTTCTGTTTAAATCAAATCAGAGAAGCAGAGTTTTTTCTGTACAAATATATCTTTTAAAGAATAATTACATTATTTCACTAAAGAATTTTACATTTATCAGGACAATAGCAAATGGTTAAAGCGATAGTTTAATTATTAACATAATTAAAATTATTTTCTCACTATTCATTCAAGTGGTTCCAAATTTATATATTTTGAAAAAAAGCTGAAAAGCTGTAACTATTGACTTTCATAATAGGAAAAAACAAATGTGGAAGTCAGTGGTTAGGCCTACAGGTTTTTCAACTTTCTTTAAATGATCTTCTTTTGTGTTCGACAGAAGAAAGAAAATTATAAAGGTTTGGAACAAGTAAAATGAGACTAAATGATGACAGAATTTTCATTCTTGAGTGAACTATCCCTTTAAGAAAAAAACTAATCGAGAATGAAATGAGTTCATGAGAAATTGAAAAAATCAGAATTAGTCAAATATAAAAAAAATATCCGTAAATTAGCAATTTTTTTGTATTTTGTAATTTATGTTTTTACTTTTTCCCTTTTATTTATGCTTTTGAACTGCATTATGGGACGTTAATCTTTCCTCCAACAACTTTTAACCTGAAAAAGTTTGAAAGAAATTACTTTTATTGACATTTTTAATAGTTTAAAGTCATATTGTCTGCACTGTTTTCCTTACAACACAGTTAATAGACTGCTTTATTGCCTTTTTATCGTTATTTCAAATGATTGATAGGTGCGTTCGACATTAAGCACAGCTGCAGCCGGTGATCAACGAGATTAGCCGAGCGCAGGCGGGGGCGGAGTTGAAAACGGAGCCGTCAAGCCGGCCACTTAGGGGACTCAAGTTGCTGCAGTCATGATTACCGATCACATGGCGTGATCATTTATTTATTTATTTATTTATTTATTTATTGAAATAACAACAAAAGATATAAAGTACAAATAAAATCAAAATACAGTCTCTACAAACTTCATTTTAAACAGTAAGGGAATTAAAATTAAGTAGCCTACATACAAATGCATCAGAAATAAGGGGGAAAATAAGGGCACATAAAAATGAAATAAATATCCACGAATAGGATTATTTTGAATAATGAAGGCATTTTTAAAAAAGCCCTTTAATCCAAAAAGATTGAACAAAATGACCAAAATAAATGAGCTACACTTTCAGTAGAAATTTCCCAGAAAGAGCAGGTACATCAATGACACTTTTAACTTTTATTTCTGCGTAATATGGTTTGACAGAAAATAAAATATTTTAGAATCGTATTTTTATTTTACATATTTTTATATAACTTAATTTGCTAAGAAATCGTCAGGATCAATGATGATAATTATTGTATTACAAGTCTGTAAGACTTATTTGAGTTAATATTTAAGTTATTTACTAAAATATATCATTTATATCGTTTATGGAGCTAAATACAGTAGTCTGTATAAAAAAGGCAGAATAAACCTGTGCAAACAATCTAGTCAGTATGAACAAATTACTTAACAAAAGATGATGCTGCTGTAAAATATTTGTAGTCTTTTAATAAGCATGATGTGTACAAGATAGAGAGTGTATGAACAGTTAATTGTTTGTTTTGAAATTTGTGAGAAGGATGTTGTCCAATAATAAACCTGAATCACACGTGGTTGTTGTCATGCGGTGAACTTGGCCAATCGTATTATATTGGTGTCGTTATCAGAGTTCATGCAGGCGCTCTTCAGTTGCTGCGCGGGCTGAGTCAGTCGTCTGATCTCGAAGCGCTGTCGCGGTACTTTGATGCCACATGTGACAGTCACATGCCGTCGGCGCAGCATCAATCCGGCCAAAATTTCTAACCAGCATGCACCGCTTTAAGACAGACTTCGATCGATCTGCGCAGCGCTGCATGAAGTCGAACGCACCTACTGTCTTGTCTGAACCGACCATGGAAAGTACAACAGTGAATTACGTTTAATATTGTTAATAAGAACAGACTTTTTTTCATTAAGGTCAAACTGAACTATAAGTGGATAAATGTAATTCAAACAAGCATTTACCTAATGATTTTTTACTTTTTTATGCGTTTTCCCCATCAGTAAATATGGTATGCGTTAATTTACAGTTTCTCCGTATTTTTCTTAACTGCCGTGCGCGGGAAGTGACGTCCCAGCAGTCCCACTCCTCTGCACCTGCGTGGATCTGACTGGATTAACGGTAAACTTCAGCTCATCTGTGAGAGTGTAAAAGGTATATTAATTATTTAATAGAAATATAAATGTTTTTTTTTTGTACAGAGCATTTAACAAGGGATAGCATTCAAAGTTTGTGACACTGTGTAGTTTGGTTGATATATAGTGCTGAAGGTGTATTTCGATGACTGGTTACCTTAAGGGGTGTCCAAACTCGGTCCTGGAGGGCCAGTGTCTTGCATATTTTAGTTCCAACCCCGATTAAACACACACGAACCAGCTAATCAAACTCTTTCTAGGTATACTACAAACTTCCAGGAGGTGTGTTGAAGGAAGTTGGAGCTAAACTATGCAGGACACCGGTGTAGCAGTCGATTCTGTTCCCTTTTGGAATTTTCAGTTTGAAATGTATTACTGGATCATGGATCATAAAGCCATTTAGATATAAAGTTGCGCTAATGAATGTTCAGATTGCTTGAGCCTCATGTGATACAAGCATGCAAGCAACCCAAAAGCTTTAAGATCCATCACACTTTTTAATATGTATTATAATGCTCATGGATATCTGTAATGCACAGTTGTGTGCTGTGTGAATAACTGAAACCTGTTTTATTTATATAAATATACTGTACACTTATCTAATTTATTACACATTATAACATACATGGCTCAATATACATTTTAAAATGTGTACATGTACATTATACATATTACAAACATATGCAAAAAAAAAAAACTGTCAAATGTTATCTTTATAGTGATATATACACATATACAAAATGTTTTCTAATTTATTCTACTAATATTAAAGTAATTTAGGTAATAATCTTTAACATTAAAATGCCTATAAACACACCATCAATATTATTAGTCAAATATTACACTCACGTTTAATAATAATAATAATAATAATAATAATAATAATTTCTAACTACCTATTTCTAAACTCCTAATTATTACAGCTGTGCAAATATAAATTTATATAATCTATTTTCAAATTAGCAATAATCAACATATAACTGAAAAGTTATATTTTTTGGTTTTTAATTATATCATTTCCTAACAGCCCAGTCATGAGGGACATTTACTCTATGTCTTTCTGACTACTGGCTGAGCCAAAGTGATGCAAATGCTACGGGCAGGCTTTTAACGACTCTTTGGGTGAACAGCTTCGGCCTTTGTCTTCGGGTGATGCTTTCATGCTAAAGAAACCCTTTTGTTGATTAACTTGTGAGGTCAGTAGCTGGCCAGGTTTCTAACACCTATATGCCGGTTATCATGCTGACTCCAAGACTTAATTTGCATGCTTTGTTTAGCCATCTCCCCTCCTCAAGAAGACAATAAAGACAGGACATCATTGTCTCAATTCAGACTTGTGATAAAACTCGCATAAAACTGCAGACTTCCAATAGACTCCTGCAGAAACATAGACACTTCTTGAAGATGCTGTATGACTGCAGATCAACCAACACGTCTCAATAAAGGAATTCTGCTTGTTTTGAGTCTCCTGGACTGGGTTCTCTTCTCTCTTTCATCATTTATTTTTTCCAACACAGCTTTTAAAATGTTGTTTATGAGGCGTTTAGTTAAGGCACTTTGTTGAAAAACTATATTTAGAAACTATGTTTTATAAGGCACTGTATATTATACTGTATATTTAAAAAAAAAAAGTAATACCAAAAATTCCAGCATTATTTACTGACCCTCTTGGCATTTCAAACCTGAATGACTTTCTTTGTTCCGTAGACACAAAAGAAGATATTTAGAAAAATGCAGGTAACTGCAGTGGCACCTATTCAATTTTGTTTTATGGATTTGAAAGGTTTATCAGTCAACACAAAAGATTACTTAAATTATTTCTGTGTGCATCTAACAATGCCTATATTAATGTTTTACCCTCTGTCTATTCAATTTCCTAGGATGATTTATCAGAGCTGCCAAGCACCCCATGTATTCTTGTGGTAGGTAAGGGTATGTGTGTGTTATATATTTGTTTTATTG
Source organism: Danio kyathit (assembly GCA_903798195.1). Classification (NCBI taxonomy): domain Eukaryota; kingdom Metazoa; phylum Chordata; class Actinopteri; order Cypriniformes; family Danionidae; genus Danio; species Danio kyathit. The sequence goes on from LR812520.1 coordinate 16,722,732, forward strand.
CTTTTACACACAAACACACACACCTTTTGCATCTCTAACATGCACATTCTCACGCATGTACACATGTACACACACTTTTTGCATCTTTAAGGGTCGGGATACACCAAGCTGACAGTCAGCCATTGGGCTTCGTCAGTCTGGCTAGTGTGTTTAGCGTGTTCCACACATTGGCTGTCCTCAGCGTTTTGGTCCAGACATAAGCCAACATCAACACAGTTTGGTTTTGTCGGTGCTGGTTGTTTTGCATCAGCTTGGTGTGTACTGGACCCAACACACAACTCACTTTTCTTTTTTTTCAGATGAAGGAGCGAATCAAATATCTGTTGATCAGAGTCAACATCACAATGTCACTTATGTGCTAAACATTATGTAGCCTAAGGGAGCAGCCCTGATTCTGGAGTTTATATGAAGGTATGTTTTTAAATTTTAAAGTTTATTTCATTTTTACAAGACAAGTAAGGTGATACATGTTTGTTGTATTTACAACAGGAGCCTGCTTAGTAATTATCCAGAACGTGGGTCCAAAGAAGAAAAAAGGGCACCAAGCAGAAACATACCACTCAATTCCTGTCAGACCAGAAAGACTTTCAGAATCCTTGGCAGATTTAAAGGTAATTAAGCACACCGGTAACCCTTTATAATAAATACACACCATTGATTCATTTATTAAGCAGTAGCAAGCAGTGAATTCATTATTTGCTGAGCATTAACTGTACGTTAATAGACCTTAGTAAGCAGTTTATAACTACAGCTACAAATGCTATAATCTTGACTTATAAGCACATCTAAAATGTGCTTAATGACTGTGTTTTCATATTTTGTTAATAAATCATTTTTCTTTTTTTTTTTGTCAATTAAGTTTTATTGAAGACACAGATTAAGAAAGAAAATAATTCTCTGTTTACATATTTTGTCCACATATAACATAAGCAGAGCAAATAAGAAAATAAATAAAAACATTCAAAATAATAAAAAAGGAAAAAAAACAACATGAAAATCATAAAAAAATAAATAAATAAATAAATAAAACCCACCCACATAACAAACTTGTTACAAAGACCTGTTTGAACAACAGAGTATGATGACTATGCATATTAAAACATTAAAGAAATGATGCATTATTATGAGAGGTTTTTTTCAAGGTAACAGATAAAAGGATTCCAAATTTTGTCAAATTGTTCAAGTTTTCTTTTCAAGTAGAATCTAATTCGCTCCAAATGTAACATAGAGGAAATTTCTCCAAGCCACAATTTACATGTAGGGGATTCCTTTTTTTTCCAAAACAGTAGCAGTAGCTTCTTGGCAGTTGTTAAACAGTATGAGAGCAATTTATGTTGTGTGTTTGACAACAAATGCGTTTGTTCAGAGAATCCCAGAATTAAAAGCACTGGGTCCGGTTTTAATTGCAACTTCAACACCTCGGAAAGCACTTCAAAAATTCCATTCCAAAAATTCTGTATTTTAGAACAAAAAATAAAACTGTGAGATAGATCCGCATCTGATAAATTACATTTGTCGCAAAGAGGTGAAATATTTTGAAAGATTCTATTAAATTTTTTCTTTGAATAATGTAACCTATGAATTATTTTAAACTGAATAAGACAATGTCTAGAGTTAATAGAGTGTTTATTAATATCCTCCAAACCTGATTGCCACATTTCTTCTGAAATTTCCACAATTCAATTTCAATTCTTTCTCCCACTCTTCCTTAAAACATTTTGTGGAGGGGGAAGTAACGGATTATAGTTGTTCATAAATTATTGATAATGCTTTTTTACTACCTTTACAACAATGAAGGCATTTGTCAATGATTGAAGGGGATGTACTATCTAATGAAGACTTATGGGCATGTATGTAGTTCCTAATCTGTAAAAATCTGAAAAAGTGATTCTGAGGGAATTTAAATTTCTGCTGTAGTTGATTAAATGAAGCTAGATTTCCATCAGTGAAAAGATCCCCTACAGTATGCGCACCCATTTCCTTCCATTGAGTAAAAGTCCCATCTAATGTTGATGGAATAAATGATGGATTCTTAGCAATGGGAGTTAGAAGAGAAAGTGACTTTATCTTAAAATGTTGTTTCATCTGTTTCCAGATGCGATGCATATTCCGAATTAAGATATTGCTGTTAAAAATCGAACCTTCTAAAGTTACAGGTGAGAGAATTACTGCCCCTAGGTTATATGGATGGCACTGATCACACATTAGTTGGAGCCATGTTGGTGGAGTTTCATGGTCATCCAAGCATATTGAAATTAGACTTAAGAAGGAAGCCCAGTAATAAAGGCGAAAGTCTGGAAGTGCCAGACCTCCCTCCGGTTTAGACTTACAGAGATGTGCCTTTTTAATTCTATGATTTTTATATCCCCACAAGAACGGAAGAATGGTCGAGTCTAATTGTTTAAAAAAGGATTTAGGTAGAAAGATTGGAATGTTTTGAAATAAGTAAAGTATCTGTGGTAAGAATATCATTTTTATTGCATTTATTCTACCATATAAAGAAATTGGGAGTGTCCTCCAAAATTTTATATTTGCTTGCAATTTGGAAATTAAGGGAGTAAAGTTGGCACTAATGAGTGCCGAAAATTGATAGGTAAATACAATCCCAAGATAAGTAAATTTTTCCATTGAAACTTTAAATGGAGAGGAATGTATTGAGGACAGATCTTTTAGTCCAATGGGCATTAATTCGCTTTTGTCAAAATTTACTTTGAACCCTGAAAACGTCCCAAAGGATTGAATAATGTTCAAAACGTTTGGTATAGTAATATGGGGTTTTGTAATATATAGTAAAATATCATCTGCGTATAAGGATATTTTATTAACTGTTTCTAGAGTATTAAAACCATGTATAGTTGGATCTGAACGAAAATGTTGAGCAAGGGGTTCTATAGACAATGCAAATAAGAGGGGAGATAGAGGACATCCTTGTCTGGTCCCCCTTTGTAGATTAAAGGGACCAGACAAAGTATTATTAGTTAATACTTGAGCTGTAGGGCTTTTATATAAAATCTTTATCCAGTTTATAAAGTTATTACCCATGTCAAATTTTTCTAATACTGCAAATAGATAATGCCATTCTACTCGATCAAATGCTTTTTCTGCATTGAGAGAGATTATTACCAGATTTTCTTGAGCAGCTTTGGCGTGATGCATTATATTAAAATGGCGCCTTGTATTTTGTGAAACATTCCTACCAGGAATAAAACCATTCTGATCAGTATGAATTAGACCACTGATTAATTTAGTTAGTCTATTGGCAAGGGTCTTTGACAGAATTTTTTGATCTACGTTAAGAAGAGAGATTGGTCTATATCCTTACACCTCCTCTGTGTTTTTACCTTTTTCGGAATAACAGTGATGACTGCTTCATTGAACGTTGGTGGTAATCCACTCTTTAATGCCTCCTTAAATGTCCTAAGAAGGTAAGGTGAAAGTATATCACTGAATGTTTTATATAACTCGGAGGGTAGGCCATCTGGACTAGGCGTTTTGCCGGTCTTTAGGGACTTAACTGTGTTTTTTAACTCCTCTAGGGAAATATCTCTATTAAGGAGATTCCGGTCATCTTGAGTAAGAGAAGGGAGATTACATTTCTTTAGGAATTTATCCATAGCTTGCAAATCTATGCCGGGGTCAGATGAGTATAGGTTTGAATAGAATTCTTTAAAGCAGTTATTGATATTTTTAGATGAAGTATATTTAGTTCCAAGTTTTGTCTTGATCGAATGAATTGTCTTATCATTTTCTAATTTACGTAACTGTCTTGCAAGTAATTTGTGTGGTTTGTCCCCAAATTCAAAATACCTCTGTCTGATGAAAAGGAATGATTTACTTAATTTATCTGAGACAATTTTATTATACTCATATCTTAACTTTAAAATTTTTTTGTATGTTTCTGATGAGGGATTTTGAGCATTTTCATTATCTAATTGATGAATTTGTTTCCCCAATTCGGAAAGTTTTGATTTATACAACTTATTTCTAGATCCTTGGTAGGAGATTACACAACCCCTTAAGAAGGCTTTAAGTGTTTCCCACAATAAACCTGGTGAAATTTCAGGTGTATTATTACTTTCAAAAAATATTTCCAATTGTAGAATCAGAAATTCATGAAATTTAGGGTCACTAACTAGACTAGGATCCATTTTCCACACAGGACGCGAGGATGTTAAGTCGTTAAGTTCAATTTTTAGTGTGATAGGGGCGTGATCAGAAATTAGTATATCATGAATTTTGTTATCCACTACATTAGAGATCAATTTATTTTCTACCAAAAAGTAATCTATGCGAGTATATACATTGTGGACTTGTGAATGAAAGGTGTAATCTCTCTCGACAGGGTGAAAAAGTCTCCATATATCCACTAAATTAGAGTTGTTAATAAAGGTATTTAAAAAGTTTCTCGAATTACTCTGAGGGGCTCTTTTAGAGGATGATCTGTCCAAATATGGGTCAAGAACACAGTTAAAGTCCCCTCCTATGATTAAATTCGTTTGAGATAAATTAGGGATAAAATTAAATACCTTCTTAAAAAAGTCTGGGTTATCAAAATTTGGGGCATAGATATTCAGTAAAGTAATAGGGAGGGAATGCATTTCACCGGATAATATGATATATCGACCTTCTTTGTCTGTTTTTAATGTATTAAGTTTAAATGGCCTCCTTTCCGTATTAGAATAGCAACTCCTCGTGCTTTAACAGAGAAATTTGACTGATATACGTTTTCTATCCACCTACACTTCAAATTAACCTTAGAGTATAATTTCAAATGTGTTTCCTGTAAAAAAATTATGTCTGCTGAAAGTGATTTTAAATGTGACAATACTTTACTTCTTTTAACGGGATAATTTATTCCTTTCACATTCCAGGAAGCAAAAGTAAGCCCTCGTTTGTTACCTATTGTTACAGTATTACTCTGCATCAAGAACGAAATAGATTTATATAATTATGACCATACATTTTACCATTTAAAAGTATCTTAAACAGGCCTCCAACAACAAACCCGCCCACCCATTCGAATAACTGTCTCGTCATCAACCAGAACCGGTGACAAAGACCAAGTCTAATAAATTAAAATTTACACACGTAGAGAAAAAGAAAAAGAAAAAATTATAAATAAAATGAATGGAATATATAACGTTTCAGAACCGCTGTAATTTGAGTAAAAACACGCAAATTAAGTAATCCGAAAAAAAACTTACATAACTTATTCACTAACCTTCAAACATAAAATTACCACAGCTCCACAATAAAGAGACAAGCAGAACATCTTAGTGTATGTATAGAATAATAGTAAAAGGCGCAAAACCGAGTATGTTGACTTAACGAGAGATCACACGTATCTGCTTTTCCAACCTACACCTTTAAAACAGTCATTCTGGCCCAAAGCAACTTTTCGCGAACTTAACAGCCTTGTCTGGATCCGTGAAGTAATGTTCCTTGCCGTTATACGTGACTCTTAATTTTGCTGGATATTGTAGACCATACTTGACACCGGGTTTGTCCCTCAGAAGCTCCCTTGCTCGCTTGAAAAGCGCACGGCGCTTTACCACCGCTGAAGGATAATCGGGAAAGATGTTGATTCTCTGCCCTTTGAATGTAACTTGCTGCATCTTAGCCGCTTTCTGCAGGATTTCTTCTAATTCGTGGTTGCAGTGTAGCCGAAGCACAAAAGCCCTCGGCGGTTCTTCGATTCCTGGACGATTTCGTAATGTCCTATGGGCGCGATCGACAAGTGGTAGATTATCCAGCGATAATGCCACTTTTAGAAGTTGTGCGATAAAGTCTCTCAGTTTCTTCCCAGATTCGGACCCTTCCTTGATATTTAGGACACGGATGTTCTGCCTCCTACTACGTCCTTCAAGATCCATGCATTTCTCCGTGAGTTGCTCTATCACCTGTTTCAAATGGCCCACATCTTGTTCTAGCTTAATTACCGTATCGGAAGACGTAGACGCGTTGGCTTCTAGGCTTGCCAGTTTCGAAGCATGTTCATCCATCGTGATTTTAACCGCTGAAATTTCAGAACTGGCCTCCTGTTGGAACGCAGACAGTTCCCCTCGTATCGAGACAGCAAGCTGTTCAATTTTGGCGTCTATTATTTCACCGATGTCCGCTTTGATTGCATGTATTTCCGAGCGTAAAGAAGAAATTGAGTGAAGGATTGCTGCGTTACCCGTGTCTTGAGTATTTTCGGCCGGAGTATCATCTGCAGCCGAGTCCGATGCGGGCGCGGCCTGGTCTGTTGCTTTACGAGGTTTAGCTGGCATGTTAACCTCCAAGTGTAACGTTAAAGCCACCAACTCGGAGTGTATCAGTTGTAAATAGAGTTCTGTTCCTTTCCCAGACAATAAGGATTACTAAGAGATGTTCTGATTGAATTTCTTTTTGATTTTAGTGCGGAGCTGTCTTATACCGCGTGCTATCTGCTCATATCGAAACCGGAAGTCAATGATTCATTTTTCATTACTAAATTTAATGTCGCGTTATTTACAAACCAGTGATTTAAGAATAGCTGGGGTTTTTTTTCAGATCATTCAGAAAGTGTTATAAATCATTAATAAGCTATTCAAACTAACATTAATATATCTTATTATTCAGGCATATAGTAATAGTTGGGCAGCACAGTGTCTACCACTGTTGCCTCACAGCAAGAAGGTCACTGATTTGAGTCCCAGTTGGCATTTCTGTGTGGTTTGCATGTTCTCCCTGTGTTGGCGTGGGTTTCCTCCGAGTGCTCCAGTTTCCCCCACAGTCCAAAGACATGCACTATAGGGGAATTGATTAACTAAATAGGCCGTAGTGTGTGTGTGTGCAAATGAGTGTGTATGGGTGTTTCCAAGGGCGTACTCACACTATGCACAGTTGCCTTCAACCGGGCCGAAGCGCGCTTGTCCCCCCCTCCCGTCTCCCCCGACGGCCCGCACTCACATTACCTTCGGGCCTGGGCACACTTACGTCATTGATGATGCACTGTTCAGTTTAAGAAGCGCTCTCGATCATACAGTGAAGATTTCTTTATATCTTTATATCGTTATATCGTTTTAGTCGTTTAATATGCAGTGACACACAGTCAAATATTTCGCCAAGCAGATCAGCCACTTTTGACGCTTATAAACAATCCTAAAGTCCTCGTGCTGCAGGAATTAGGGGGTTTGCTAAAGCTGCAGCTGTCGTGCAGTGAGGGGTTTGCATCTTTAATCTACGACAGTTTGCGTTCATTGAACAGTACCATTGATTAATAAATTCATGTGAAACAGTCCCTTAAAAGTCACGTCTCGTCTTTAGTTTCGGAGCCCAAGTGAACCGTGCTCTGGCACACCTCTTCGGGCCAGGGCCGGTCAACGGAACTGTGCCTAAGCCTGATTCAGAGAACTCACATTTCTCAAACGATCCAGGAAATGGACCTGGGCACGGTTCGGATAGCATAGTGTGAGTGTGCCTCAAAACTGGGTTGTGGCTGGAACGGCATCCGCCACGTAAAACATATGCCGGAATAGTTGGTGGTCCATTCAGCTGTGGAGACCCCTGAATTAGAGACTAAGGGCGCACTCACACTATGCTATCTGAACCGTGCCTAGGCCCATTTCCCGGATTGTTTGAGAAATGTGAGTGCTCTGAATCAGGCTTAGGCGCGGTTCAGTTGGCCGGCCCTGGCCCGGTTAGAAGAGGTGTGCCAGAGCGCGGTTCACTTGGGCTCAGGTGCGGTACGCTTGTAGTGTGAGTGCAAGCATGCCTGAACCTGAAACTGAAGAAGAGACGTGACTTTTAAGGGACTGTTTGATATGGATTTATTAATCATTCGTACTGTTCAATGAACGCACTGTCGTAGTTTATTAAAGACGCAAACCCCTCACTGCACATCAACTGCACCTTCAGCAATCCCCCTAATTCCTGCAGCATGAGGACTTTATGATTGTTTAAGAGCGTCAAAAGTGGCTGATCTGTTCAGTGAAATATTTGACTGTGTGTCACTGCATCCCAAACGACTAAAACGATATAAAGAAATCTCCACTGTGCTGAGCGAGAGCGCTTCTTAAATTGAACAGCGCATCATCGATGACGTAAGCGTGCCCAGGCCTGAATGTAATGTGAGTGCGGGCCGTCGGGGGAGACGGAAGGTGGGACAATCGTGCTTTGGCCCGGTTCAAGGCAACTGTACATAGTGTGAGTACAGCCTAGGCTGAAGGGAAATAAATTGTCAATTTGTATATTAACTTTATCCAGTTTTGTGACCTAAAGTGAGGATTGCTTATGCTTTGTAAATCCATTATTAATGCTAATTAAAGGCTCAGTTATATTCTAAAAATGAAATTCATTATATAGTATTAAATGAAAAATAAATCTTATCTAAAATAAAATGACTGTACAGTTTAAACATCGCTAAATAACACTAAATGTTGCATCATAATATTTCATTAAATTATTACATTGTTGTTGTTTTATCCAGTTTTATGTTATATTTTGGCACTCCTGTTAATCAGCAATGATTCATATTTACAGTAATTACATTTTTTTAGATGTATTGTTCATTTGATACTGAGCCTTTAACTGTCATTTATTAGGGATTTCTAAAGCATAAATAGTCCTCACTTTAGATTAGGTCACAAAACTGGATGAAGTTGAGTTAATAAAGCATTTATTAACATACAAATTAACTATTACTATATGCCTGAATAATCAAATATATAAATTAAAATTTTTAAATAAATTATTAATCATTTACTTACGCATTCTGAATGATCTAAAAAAAACACCAATTATTCCTAAATAACTGGTTTGTAAATAATGCGATATTTAATTTAGTAATGAAAAATCAATCATTAAAGTATGAAAACACAATCATTAAGCACATTATAGATGTGCTTATAAGTCAAGAATACAGCATTTGTAGCTATATTTATAAACTGATTGCTAACATCTATTAATGTAGAGTTAATGCTTAACAAATAGTGAATTCACAATTTGCTAATGCTTCATAAATGATTCATAGTGTGCAGTTATTGTAAAGTGTTACCAGCATACTTCGTTAATCTTACTATTTCTCTCTAGCAACGTATATTGTTCCGAATATTGTCAAAAGTACCTACACCTTATTTGGAAATATCTTAAGTGATTGATCACCCAAAACTGAATAATTAATAATTCATAATTTATTAACTCTCTTGACATTTTAAACCTGTATGACTTTGTTTCCTCTGCAAAACACAAAATATCATATTTAGAAGAATGTTGTTAACCAAACAGGGGTGCCACCCATTCACTTGCTTTGGTTATGAGTCAGTCAAATGCAAGTGAATGGGTGCTGCCACTGTTCGGTTACCATCATTTTTCAAAATATCTCCTATTGTGTTCTGTGGAAGTATGTCAGTCAGACAGGCTTGAAATGACAATAGAGTGAGGCAAGAAGATGATGATAAAACATTTATTTTTTGTGTAAACTATTGACATGCAAGGAATCACCCCAGTTGTAAGTAAAATGTCATTAGTGATGTTTTTTGTTTTACAGCCATTGAAGTATCAGTAATGGAGAGGAAGAAGACCCAGTTGTATCATCTGTTTCCTGCCATCTTGCAGTTAACCTGGTTTCTTAAAATGTAAAGTACTTGTCATTTACCCACTTGTCCTCAATTTTCTTAAAGCTAACATTTAAAACTAATTTGCTCTGAGATTATTTGCCAAGACTTTTCACTGTGTGATTCACATGTTAATATGTATTATTATGTGTATAACTAGCTATTTGGAATTCAAATGATTTGTATCAAAGTTGTTGTTTACTAATCATTGTGTGCACAGTTAACAAACTTTACTGCTTTTCTACACTTACAGTATAGAAAAAATGTTTTGTTTTATTATAGGTAAACCATAGTGTATTTTCCCATATTTATATACGTGTATCCTTACCATTTGCCATTTCTATGCTGCTTGAATAGCATTAAATTAGTAAAATAGTTAATTTTTTTTACAGTAGGTATCTCATTAAAACACAGAATCTGTTCATTTTTTCACTGTAGATATACTATTAAAACACCAAAAAAGGCCTCTTTTTTTACAGTAGGTATCCCATTAAAACACAGAATATTTCCACTTTTTTTACTGTTGGTATACCCTTAAAAACACAGAAAATAACCGTTCTTTATATAGAAAACTCTTAAATTAATATAAAATGTTTCGTTATTTTACGGTAGTTTAACCGTCAAAAAACTACAATAAAACTACAATAAAATACAAAAGAGAAGAAAAAAAAACAATAATAAAACACCCAATTCAATACACTACAATAATATTACATATAAAACAAAATACAAAAAAAAAAACACTAACCTATGACAGAACAACCGAACAACAGAACACAGAGGGACAAATGCACATGAAAGCAAAATTATAATTTAGCTGGTCAGGTAATGCATAAATAAAAGCAATTATAAAGTAACATTGTTCTTGTATCACCAGAAAAATGCATTATCCTGACTATAGTTTTATTGTCAAATAATAGTTTGGGTACATTATTAAGAATATTATAGATTATGAATAGTGAATATCAATTACACTCAATCTTTAATTACTATGTCATTGAAAGGGGTTATTGGTTAGCTTGGGGTTCTTCCAATACAGAGTGGAGATACCTGAGGAAAAATCTTATGCAGTTTCTCCTTAGATAAGTATAACCTATGCAGGGTTTTAAATTGAATTAAATTATGTCTTACGTTAATTGAGCTTTTTTAGTTTTTTTAATGTGGACACTGTCAATTAACAGAAGTTTTCTATTTTTAATTTACTGTCAATTAACAAAAGTTTTCCATTTTCAATTAACGGAAGATTTCCGTTTTTAATTTACGGTAAACAATCTGTGTAATAAGCTGGCAGTACATTTTCCCGTTTTTTTACGGAATTTATTTTAGAGTGTGGGTTGGGGTTGGTCACATCCCCGGCTCATTCCTGCTGCTCCAATCACCAGTCTCCCGCACCATCTCGTTCCCTCAGATCCAATCATCGCTCTTCTTCCCCAGCCACCTCTCATCATACCCATGCACACTCCCCTGAATTCTAACAAGGCACACCTGCACCAGCAATAACCGTCCCCTATAAAGCCTCCTCGATTCATTATTCAGTGGCTGGAATCGATGTCAGATGGTTCACCTCACCTTCTCCCCGGCTTGCCTTTTTCTGTGATGCTTCCTTTCTCCTGTGGACGTTTCGCTTAAGCCCGTGGATGCACAAGCTGTGATTAAGGGAAGTGACTTTATACTCTGGTGGTTGCACGAAGATCCTTGTTTACGTTGCGAACTGGTTACAAGTCTGCTCTCCATCCAAGAATATCACTTACCTGCTTATCCTATTGAACTTTCCACATTGTTTAGAATAAATTGATGAAGAGATCACCATCCTTGTTTTCATTGTGTGACCGTGACACTTCTATATTTATTATGGTACATTATTTCAAACCATTAAAATGTCACTGTAGAGCTGAATTTTCGACATCTACAGTGAACAAAGCAGAGATCAAGATCCCATAACGCATTTCACAACCATAAATAAATGGAAAACATTTGTGAATCACCAAATTCCAAAACTTTAAATGAATAAAAAGTTATGTGTATATTTGTAATTACCTGAAGGTTACATTGGTCAAATGTTTTTTTTTTTTTCTTTCTGGTTTGTATTTCAGAGTAGTAGCACTAGGAGCTCAGGTGCTAGAAACAGGCTGTTGTGTGAACACATTTTCACATCTGGATAAAAACAGCTGTGAATCTCCAGAAGATGACCCAGTTCAGGAGAGTCCTCATTCTGCTTTGAAAATGGGTTTTTGTAGCAAAATGTGTCGTTGGACTTCGAAAATATTGAAAGTTAACTGAATAACTAAAGCAAAGAGAAGAGCAGCATTGTCTATAGTGAGATCTGGTAATGTTGGACTGTGACTCGTCATGATGACTTTATCATAGTGATCCTGTTTAAAGTCTAACTGAAGGTGTAACAGATAAACCTAGCGATTATGTTCACTGTGGTCCAAATTTAAATAAATGCTCAGGTGGTGCAGTGAGCAATTAAATAAGAAAGGCAAATTAATTATTTTCAAGAACCGTAGAATGCATTGATGCAGGGGTGGCCCTGTACATTTGGGGGCCATAAGCAGAATAATTTTGGGGCCCTACCTTGCTCTAAATAGTGGAGTATTGCCATTGCAAAAAAGTAAAGCCTGATTTCTTTTACTCCATAACTGTCTGAATGATTTGGACATTTTAAAATGGCACTGTTTTTGTCAACTAGCAGCTTTAAAAATGAAGAATTAAACAATCTTTAATAAAGGGGCCAGTGATTCCTACTTTGCATCCTTCTGGTGTGTTTAAAACATATTTTATTAATTTAGCAAAACAGTTTGAAGTTTCTATAGCTAAAGATTCTAAGTTGAGTTTTTATCTTTATTAATTCCAAAAGTAAAAACCCTGCAATGAAACGACACTGATCAATAATTAGCCAAATGTAAAAATGCATTACTTGGTAATAAAATATACATTCTGAGCTCATTAAAATAAAAAATAAAAAAACAACAAAACAATTAACATTAATTCAAATATTGATTCATAAATAATAATAAAACCAATAAGCAAATAATATAAAGTAAATAAGAAAAATAGTAATATAGAAAGAATAAAACTAAGTATTTGATATAAGTAGACTATGTTTATTAATCTGTAATTGCCTATTTTCGATAAATGTGCTATTAGATTATGATTTCATTATATCATGTAGATTTATCATATCATTTTTTTCCTGCCTGAAGGATAATGTTAGTTTCGTTTCATTTTCGCGGTCCAATTTCCAAAATAAATCAGGTATATAACGGGGCAGGTAATGAAGCAAAGGCCACGGTTGTGTCTGTGCAAAAGTTTGTGCTCTTGTGGTGACCGGTCGGTCTCGCAGGTTTAAACAAACTTGGAAGAACAAACTTGAACTGCGAGAACACAGAACACATATGAGAAATGAGACGCTACGTGAGTTTCCTGTTGATCACATGACCTTCACACGAAAATCATTTCAACTTTAATAAAATTGTGACTTTTCTTTTCTTTTTAGTAAAAATTAGCAGCTCATGTCAGGTCCCGACACACACTCAGAGACACACTTATATGCAAAATTATAATTATACTCGACAAAAAAGACCAGCAAAGCTGTATTTAAAGTTCCAACAGTTAAAGCTTCACAATACATCTCTAAACACACCTTTGCTGGTCTCTTTTGTTGAGTATAATTAATTAATGTATAGTAAAGTTTTCATATATAAAAACACAAGCAGGATTTATTATTAACCTATGAATAAACAGATGCTGTTTTTGATGTTAACTGGCTTTCTTTCCCTCCAGAAAAAGTAAGAGCTGAGTCATATGACGATGCATAAACATGCACGAAGCCCTTATATTCAGCGGTTTACATGTGTTAATTCCCTCATTACAAACATACGTGGCAAATTTCACAATATACCCATTAAACTAACATAACATACATTTAAACAGACCTTAAGCCTCTTCAGGGTGGCATTGAATACATTTTTAATCCATATATCCTGCATTTTGCTTTCTGACAAGCTATAAACACTGTGTTGTCGAGCATGTATGCCTGCTTCACAAAACTACTTTCTCTACCTTAAAACCTTAAATTTTTTAAATAAGAGTTCCACATGCACAGTAACTGTACATTCACACAGAAAGCGGCGAGAGCGTCAAAGTAGCCGAAAGTCATTCATTTTCAACAGGAGCTGGTGGCGAGGAGCAGCGCGGCGCGTCTTCACCGGTGTGGGCGTCGAGGAGAGTTGAAATCAAGTCAACTTTATGGTAATGAACTATGATGCGGTTCGGCGGCAACCAATCGGAATGTAGAAGTCCACCGCTTGAGAGGAGTCCAGAGAACACAGTCACTGTGAACTTTGGTTCCAACTACAGTTGTTCCCAAGGGTTTGATTATCGCGGTCGCTGGATTTCCAATTATTTGCAATGTTTTCTTACAGGAGCATACATTAAAAAAAGTTACTGGCGAGTTACTAATGTGCATCAATGTTATATATATATATATATATATATATATATATATATATATATATATATATTTATATATATATATATATATATATATATATAATTTTTTTTTTTTTTTTTTTTTAAAGCGGGAATTTCATGCGACAATACAAAACAGTATTGCTGCTTCAGAATATTTCAGGCATATGGACACATATTGGAGCAAAGCCACACCACATGCAACTAGATCTTCTGTAGTTAAGTGAATTTGATAATAAGTGTGCAACATCTTCACGCTAGAAAGCATATTTTATGTGGGAATGTAACTGATATGATATGCAGCAACGGCTCCTTTAAATACGAGATCAATGTGTAGCGAATTGTGACGCTCTCGCCGCCGGAGCTAAAGGCAGTCAGCGTTGTCGCCAGGGCGGCCAGAGCGACCTTTGACGCTCTCGCTGCTTTCGGTGTAAACGTACAGTAACAGTAATACAAGCTTAGATCGTTTAAAAATAAGGGAAACAGTACTGTTTCAACTAGGAAATGTTTTCACCAATTAAATGCAGCTTGGGCCATACTTATTAATGAACCCGTGTAAATCGTCAGAATCTGTTTTTTCTTCTAATTGAAATTTTACACTCAAAGGATTTACATAAGAATGAGGAAACTATGGTGTTTGAGGCTCACAGAATGCTATTTCCATATACTAAACTAAACATTTAGCTTTGAGCTATATCTACATATTCATTCTATGGCATCTTTAGATAAATCATTCACCACTCATTCACTAATCATTCACGTCTCTTCTGCTCATTAAGGTAAATATTAATTTAAAATAGTTGGCTTCTAATTTAATGCATCTTGAAATGTCAATTATGCAGACTTTTCAGATTTTCTTGAGTGTCATATGAACCTTGAGGAAATATTCTGATATTATGATTTAATGATAAAGAAATGTTTCTTGTTAACAGTTTAATATTTATGTGGAGACTTGAGTTTAATTTTAAATACACTTTTTTTTAATATCTTTAACCTTTGATTAACTTGAACACGCTGTATATTCTTGTTGAGTTTGTGTGTATAAAAATAAAGTACATGTACAGCAAAACCATCTCGAAATTTATTAAACTTTAATATAACATCAAAGTACAAGCTGGAAACATCAGTGGCTTGTGTGTAAAAAAAGTTAAAAGTAATCTTACTAACATGTAAACAGGTTTTAAAAATCATAGCATTGCCAACCAAATAAATAGTCAAAAGACTTTCAACAAAATAACAAGGACATCATATAACTCTAATCTACTATGAGTGCCTTTTAAAAAAAATATTATTCTGACAGCCAGATCTGTTTAAACATAGCTAAACATCCATTTTAAAGGACTTTAGCTCAAGAAAACTGTAGTTTAAAAAACTGTGACTTCAAAATCTTGGTAATTTTCTCTCTTAAAAAAAGTTTGTTTGATGAATCATGAGAACTAAATAAGCTGATTTCATTTCTATGATGGCAAGTTACATCCATACTAGTTACATCCAATGCCCACTACCATTGTTGGCAAAAAAGAATGTTAAGCCCCCCAAAAATACAAAGTGCACCTTAAAGTGAGACGGGCAATTCAACAATCTGAAAGAAAGCTGCAGTTCATGGCACAGGAACAGGAAGTGCATGTATAAGAAAAGACAAGGACGCAGTTCTGGGTTTAAAAGCTAGCCCGGATTCTGTCCAGAGGGTCGGTGTCCCACATGTTTGCGTCCCACGCCTGGAACCACCCGGTGAAGGTTGGAGGCTCGGATCCCTGCTTTATGGTAGTAATGGCTAGCCCGCGACGGCCAGCCGGATCAGAGTCCACATACTCTTTAGCTAAACACAGAACACACACTCAGTATGCAGATACTTTACACAATACACTCAAAAAAATCACTTTTGCTGCTTGTTCAACCTACGTATACAAAATAAGCTGAAACAACACAATTCTTAAGTTTTTTTATGTTCAACACACTTAAATTTGTAAAAACGATTCCGTTAACGTCGATCGATTTGTGCTGGAACAACATGAAGCAATTGTGTGGAACCCAGCATGTATAGAAAGCAGGACTGTTTAAATATCTGGTAATTAACAGTTTTTACTAGATTTTTTTCCTTATCCATGGTTTTGAATTGCATTATGGGAGCTTGATCTCTGCTCTGACCATTTTCAGTGTTGTCTATTTAATTCTGTGACTTTTATTGACATTTTTAGTTGTTTGAAACATTGGTCTCACTTTACAATATGGTTCTTTACTTAAAAAAGTGAGTACACCTGTTGACCTATTAAGTGAACTGATTGTGTAAAATTATCAATATTAAGTCTTAAAAGTTGCCAGTTACAATAGGTTTTACTCACATTTTTAAGTATATTAATCGCTTTTTACAGTGTAGCGTCAGTTGATGTGTTACTAACAAGAAATAAGAATGAACAATACCTTTCACACAGCATTTATTAATCAGTTTGTATACATTTATACAAACTAATCCATTTTAAAAATCCAAACAGGGGGGCTAATAATTCTGACTTCAACTGTAGTCTGAATTATTAGCCCCCCTGTTTATTTTTCCCCAATTTCTGTTTAACGGAGAGAAGACTTCTTCAACACATTTCTAAACATAATAGTTTTAATAACTCATTTCTAATAACTGATTTATTTATCTTTGCCATGATGACAGTAAATAACATTTGACTAGATATTTTTCAAGACACTTCTATACAGCTTAAAGTGACATTTAAAGGCTTAACTAGATTAATGAGGTTAACTAGGTAGGTTAGAGTAATTAGGCAAGTTATTGTATAATGATGGTTTGTTCTGTTGACTATCGAAAAAATATAGGTAAAATGGGCTAATAATTTTGACCTTAAAATGGTTTACGAAAAATTAAAAACGACTTTTATTCTAGCTGAAAAAAAAACTAATAAGACTTTCTCCAGAAGAAAAAATATTATCAGACATACTGTGAAAATTTCCTTGCTCTCTTAAAAAAAGAAAAAAATTCAAAGGGGGGCTAATAATTCTGACTTCAACTGTATATATAATCTTTTAAACATCACTTGGGAAATATTTGAAAAATTACAAAAAAAAATGTATATAGGAGGGCTAATCATCAGCTGTATGTTTGTAGGCCAACTGGAAATCAGCATCACTCTGGTTTCCTCAACAAAAAGCCAACAGGATTTTTCCACTAACTTCAGATTTAATGCAGAAAAGAACTCTGCGTCCAACAAAAGTTTATGATTCTTACACATTTTGTGAGCTGTCTATTTAATCATTAGGCTTAAATAGCTATTGTTTGACTATAAACAAACTACCACAGTCACATGACTTTAAGCTTTCACCACCATTAAGCTTTCTTTATTTTTTACTGTAGAATAAAATGATTTTTTTTCAGGCATAAAGAAAAACGTATGACTGTATTTGAGGTTCAAAAAAGACCTGAAAAATATGTTTCTCTTCAGAGAAAAACATGTTAAAATAGTTTTGTATGAAATAGAATGAGTGGAATAGCCTTGTCACTTACCGATTTTTGGTGACCCAGTTTTTTCAACTTCATTGGCTTCATTACCAACCCAAAGAAAGATCTAGAAAGAGCGACAGTTTTTTCAGCATTATCAGCCAATAGCTATAAGTACTAACAGCTACAGTCTAAACCAGCGGTTCTCAACCTGTTTGACTCCAAGACCCCTCATTATTTAGGAGCTCCCATGTAATGTCAGACAAAATGCCCAAATACAGATTGGAACAATCACACAAATGGGTGTGATGTCATTTCAAACAAAATCTGGCCAAAATGTAATGTAGAGTTTGTTTTAGTAAACTTTTTCAAAAGTTTGGCTTTTCCTAAAGTGTCTTTTTCTCCTTAAAAAATAAAAAATAAAGAAACCTCGATCCGAACATAGTTTTAAGATAATATTATAATTACAATTACTACATTCGGTAACACTTTATTTTGATGGTCCATTTGAGTATTAGTAGACTGTCTGCTTAATATCTATTGATACTGCTCCTTCAACAGACATTTAACTGACTATAAGAAACTTTGCATGTACACGTCAACTTACACTAACTCTAACCCCAACCCAACAGTCTACTTATAATCTAATGAGAATTAGTTGGCATGTAGATGCAATGTAACTTAAATTCAACAAACGGACCATCAAAATAAAGTGTGACCATACATTTATAATCATTTTTAATGACCTTTCTATTTGTTTTTGATTATGGAATAATAAAGGTTTCAACTCATTTTAACCTAATTATATTAAAGATTGACATAAATAGAAAAAATATATTCATCAAAGAAACGTAATCAATTTAAATCAATAAAGAATTTCCCTCAACACATTTTTCCCACAAGATTTATATTTAAAAGGACACAAGTGAAAGTAAAAAATAAAAATAAAGCCTAATTTGTCTTATTTTCTAAGCCCCTTGATCGTTTCCTTGCCCCGGCCCCCCTGTTTGAGAACCACTGCTCATACTGTGGAAGTCATACTGTGTGCCAACTCACCTGATCCCAGGTGTCAAGCAACATGACATCATCGGTGGCCAGGTCGGACTGAGTGAAATCTCCAGGAACCTCCTCAACCTGAGGGAAAGACCAAGACAAGCTTTTCATGTTTCATGACATCATCACATTTACAAACTACACTCTGTCACTGTGTCTGAAATCGCTCACTTAACTACTATTTTGTCTACTAAAATCTAGTAAATCTAAAACGAAGCAAATAAAAAAATCCCAAATGCGAATTAGGTGCATTTCCACCTAGTCACCAACAATTAACAAGTGAAGCATAATGGAGGCGACTTTACCTCAGTAATGTTGGCTAGGTGAAAGAGCGCTATTTACCTATTTTCTGTTATTCAACTAAACTAAAACTCAGGAAAAAACAGGAGTGCTAAACACAGAAGGTATTTAAATGCTGAGCAAGTTCATAGGCTGCTGAGCTGACAGCAACCAATCACCTGTGCCCTGAAGTGTTGTGTTTGAAAGCAGATTGCATAAGACATATCAGCCTGCAAGTGCATATCAGAACTTTCGGTCACTTCGCATGACTCTCACTTACAACTAGCCGGCCTGTTTTATTGGAGCAGCCAAACAGACGTGGAGGTTTGACTGTACGTTGAAGAGTTGCAGATGTCTGATATGCCTTCTTCCCTCCCAAAGCCATCCAAAATGAATCTAAAGACAGAGACACATATGAATCGAGTTCACAATATACATAAGACACATAAAATCCTGTCCCAACACTCACCTGGTTCTTTACCCTCTGGCACATCTGTGGATTGTCCTCCAAGCACACTCACAACATACTTAGCGGCAGCCATTTCTTCATCACTGGCTCCTGCCCCTTTCCACACAAACACCCCCCCGGACGTCTTCAGCACAAACACATCGTTGGTGTTTAAGCTGGTTGCAGATGGTTTAACCTATAATAAAAGATAAATGCAGTGATTTAAAAGACAGGTTGTCCCATTTGGGGTTTCACATCAAATCAAATTAAAAAAAGTGATTTTACATGCACAGAGTTCATATGAAATATGAATATTTTTTGAAGGCGCACATCTGACATTTTTTTTTACTGATTGTTTAGGAGAATTTTTTATTTTAAACCTTTATTTATTAGCAAAACATTTATTTTGCTTATACTATTATTATCTTATTTTTCTACAGCATTTGATAAAAAAAACTAAACTAAACTAGTTTACATATATTATATATAGTATTTTGGCGACGCAGTGGCGCAGTAGGGAGTGCTGTCGTCTCACAGCAAGAAGGTTGCTGGTTCGAGCCTCGGCTGGGTCAGTTGGCATTTCTGTGTGGAGTTTGCATGTTCTCCCTGCGTTCGCGTAGGTTTCCTCTGGGTGCTCCGGTTTCCCCCACAGTCCAAAGACATGCGGTACAGGTGAATTGGGTAGGCGAATTTGTCCGTAGTGTATGAGTGTGAATGAGTGTGTATGGATGTTTCCCAGAGATGGGTTGCAGCTGGAAGGGCATCCGCTGCGTAAAACATGTGCTGGATAAGTTGGCGGTTCATTCCGCTGTGGCGACCCCAGATTAATAAAGGGACTAAGCCGAAAAGAAAATGAATGAATGAATGAATGTATAGTATTTTGGCCTTTTCTTTAATAAATGAACCTGTACAGGACAAAGATGACAAAAAGGTACTGCTTTGAATTGGACTGACTACTATTCATCTATTGATCGTATCCAATAAAAATAAACAAAAAAAAAAGTAATATACAGTAAAAACACTCTAAGTCTGTTGAAACACATTGATCTGACCACCAAGTCTTGCTAGATCCTCCTGTATGAGCGCATATAAAACACTCGCGTTATAAAACACTAATTTGGACAACTATGCTGAAAAAGTTCACACAAAGAGAGCACGCATAGTTTGTGAATCAACGGAGATGTGCGACTCTGATACAAGTCACAGACGTGAGGCATGCGCGAACTGGTTATAACTCTAATCACCGTTACCTTTACATTTGCGTGACGGGTTGTTTAATACAGCTGAGCATGTAGTCCTAGTTGACGTGCAGCGGTTGGAAGTGCAGCCACGGTTAAGTCTGTATTTTACAGTGAGGGTCTTTTTGCAGAGTCCGAAGTAATCAATAACAGAAATGGGAAATGCCATTACACCAATCATTTTTATATAAAACATATTTAATCATGAAATCAAATAATAATAGTACAATAATAAAGTTAAATTTAAGCTATCTCGCGGCCCACTGGTTGAGAATCCCTGGGCTAAATAATTTTCTGAACTGTCATTCATTCTTATGGACTGTCATTGATTGACTGACTGATTTATTAAATCAATCAATCACTTAATTAATTAATCAATCAATCAATCAAATATGTGTTGGCTGTTATATTAACAGGACTAAGTGCTCATTCACACTGAATGCGTCTTTGATTCTAACAAACATGAGATGTAACACTTGGTTTAAAAAAAAAAAGTTCAGCATAAAGCACGAAGGTATCTGGACAGAGCCACTGAGCGCCTGTGAACAGAAACTTGCAATGGTTGCCCCGCCTCCAAGTTCTTCTGATTGGTCCACTGCTGTGTATCTGACAGCTATGTTTCCATCCAAAAATGCGAATTAAATTTATGCACAAAACTGGAATATCGCATGAAAGACGTGCAAATAAAGCCGCATTTTCCCAAAGTCAAAGAAAACAAAATCGTCACTTCCTGATTAACTGGCGGCAAATATCAACAGTAAAAACAGAATTTGCTGCGGTACGAGAAGCTGCATCAATCTTTTCCTTATTTAATAAACGACTTGCGCCTCAGAAGACGATGCTGACACGCAATGAAGTCGAGGTGGCGTTTGAAGGCGTGAGATGTGGAGCACAGACGCTTCACAGTTCTGGAGGTACTTAATAATATAAAAACACTAATACTGAAACAGTTAAGGCTTTTTAGACTGACCAAATCAACATTTCAGATGTTTTACAGTGTGCTCAGCTGCTGGTTTATCCATTCACACACATTTTTTATCATCACATGATCTCTTATAGCAAAATCACATGACCTTTTTTAATGCACATACTGCAATTTGTTAAGTAAAAGTGTTTCCATTGTAGTTTATGCGCATCTTATCGAATAAAAAGTTTATCCTACTCAGTTATGCACACACATTTTTTATGTGCATCTTGCCGTTTTTCTGCATTATGGATTTTTTATGTGCATATCCAAAATGCCCATAAAAATAGGTGGATGGAAATGTAGCTAGTGACGAGTAGCGATGTGTGTAAAAGTTGAAGTTCTTTTAACTTGGCACAGCATCTAAAAAAGACGGTACTCACGTGTGCGGTGTTTCAAAAAACACAAGACGTGAGCATAACAGTCATACACCTCCGTCAGGCATGTGTTTACATTGAAAAACATCAGAAAGGTAGCACATTGAAAAAGAAAAACTAACAGAAAATGAATGGCACCTAAATTTCTAAGGGATAATTGACCCAAAAATGATGTCATTTTCATTTTTGTGTGAACTATCCCTTTAAATCCTGAGCTAGCCAGGGGACTTTTGCTCTACAAAACCAAATGTCATTTACTAAAATGGCAAAAAACACTTGAATTATTTGATTTGTTAAAAAAAATAAGTAGATATTTATATCTAGGAGATAATAAATAAATAGTAGATAATAAGTATAAATATGTACAGTGCTCAGCATATATGAATACACCCCTCACTAATCTCTCATTTAAATGAATATTTTCAATAGGACGCTTTACAATATTATTTTTGTGCATATACATTAGTTCAGTCAGTACTGAAGCCAAATCTGGAGCTTATCCAACAAAATAACTGACAATAATGGTTCAAAAATTTGTAGCCCAAATTTATATGTTAGGAAAAAATATTAAACAACATTTTCAAAAATAGCAAATATCAAGAGAAACAAAAAATATATACAATTTAGTTGAAATGTTGTAGTTTGAATTCTTTTTTTTTTTGTTTTTGCAATATTTTGCATGAATTTAAATGTATTATTTTTCCATTTCTCAGTATGTTCTGTGACTAAAATATTATTTTAAAAAATATATCTGTTTAATAAATCTGTTTTGTTCAAATGCACCAATATATATTACCCAAATTTACTGAGAAATGGACAAAATATTCATTTTCAAAATAGGGTGTACTCATATATGCCGAGCACTATATATATTAAAAAAAGAAGATGGGTATTTGTACAAATGTATGCCTGCAATATAAGTTATTCAGTATACTGCAAATATTTAGCATCACCACAGTGTCATTACAATCATCCTATTCATATTACATTTCAGTGTGTGTGTCTTCTGTAAATCACAGTAAAAATGTATTAGCCTTTATTTTATGTTCAGAAAAAAATACATACATAGACAAGGCACTTTCAAACTACCAATAGAACAACCATTTTAAAGCTGCATTACACTTTAATTTTGTCTTTGACTCTGGATTAATCTGGATTGTTACTCACCTCTACAGCACGAGTAGCTTTAGAAGAGCTCTGCCGGATGTGGAAGAGACGCGTGATGGCCGCCTTAGTCTGGCCATCTTTGCGAGATGTCCCTCCAGTATGAATAACCATTGGTTTGCCCTTGAACAGACTCATCAAATGAGGAGGTTCCTGACCCTGTGTCACTCGCACCTGAGCAGCAGATTCAGAAAAAATTCAAGAAAGTGTCAAAAAGAAAGTGTCTGGTGCAAATGTACACAAAACTGGTGGAAGTGTCAGTTGAAGTGTCAGAGAGATGAAAGAGTGTGTTTTCTACAGGTGGTTTGTCCTTTTAGCATATGTTTACTGATGGTACATACGACTACAGCTGGATTAAAATGGAAACAAATGAATCTATTTGAATTGGGCAAAGTTTTATCAAGGAATATTATCGCTTACTGCATTAAACACGTGTAATTTAGGCTTTTGTTCACATTTATACACACAAATGCACAACATATGGTTAACTCATGCTAGAACAAATCTCTTTTTTTCGTGCGTGCCTGAGTGTAATTTGTGTTTCAAAGACTAACTAAAGCCTCATGGGTTTGAAATGCTGTGGTGGTGAGTAAATGATTAAAAATGTTTCATTGTTGGGTGAAGCAACATGCATTTAAAAAGAAAGTTCACCCAAATATGAAACTCTCTCACTATTTTCTCACCCTTAAGTGGTTCCAAACCTTTGTGAGTTTCTTTTTTTCTGTTGAACACAAAAGAAGATGTTTTGAAGAATGTTAGAACCGGTGGCCATTGACAAAGATGGTAGGAAAAACAAATACTATGGAAGTCAATGGTTACCAGTTTCCAACATTTTTTAAAATATCTTCTTTTGTGTTTAACAGAAAAAAGAAATTCAAACTGGTTTGTATATGACAGATTATTGAGTTTTAAATGATCCATCCCTTTCATAGCTTTTCATATCATGATCGTCCTCTAGTGGCTACTAGCAAAAATACAGCTAATGTTGGATTCTAAGTCACAATGGTTTATACACAATGGGGAAAATATAAGAATGGAAACACTTAAAACTATCCCAAACTAATTATCATGTGTGTTTTTCCTTATTATATAAAATGTTGGTAGCTAACAAGTGTTTAGATATCAGATTCAGATTTTGGGAAGAGAATTAGTGGCTTGCTGAAATTGATTTTATTATTCATTCATTAATTTTCCTTGGCTTAGTCGCTTTATTCATCAGGAGCCGCCACAGTGGAATGAACTTATCCATGTGTTTCTAGTTTTAAGGTTTACCGCTGTTTGGAAAAGTCAAGGTTTTAATACCGCTAAAATGTTCTGTTATACCGTTCCCAAGATATATGTAAGGTTTTTTAATGTATTTTTAATATGTTGTAAAGAAATACGTGTTTTTGAAACTAATGAAGAGAGCAGAATTCAATGATTTATTTTAACTATTTAGCCTGACATGTTTACTGATACAAAGTATTATAAATGTTTCTTAAAATAAAAGAAATTGTGTTCAATGGGGGGAAAAAAGCTTTTTTGTTTTGTTTTACACAGACATTTAAAAAGTACTTATTTTAAAGCCGTATTCACAGTACCGTGACACTGTGAAACCGTGGTATTTTTATCCAAGGTTATCACACCATCAGAAATTTATACCAGTCCATGCCTATATCATACATAACAAACCTTTTTGTCAGATCTATTTTCTGCACTGTTAGTCATTCTGTGGAATTTGGTGGGTCTATTTTCAGTGCCCTCTAGGCACAATTTTAAGTTTAGTTCTACTACTGTTTTTAAGTTAGGGCTCAGAAAGGGATCAAAAAAGACTTTTACAGTATAATTTTACATTAATTTCTATTTGAAAATAAAAATGCTGTACTGTTCATTAAAGAATAATAAAAACGTTTTCTCATGGTTTCTAGAAAAATATTAAGCCATAGAAACATTTTCAATGTTTGCACTGTTTATTGCACTGAATAATATAATATAAAATATAAAAATGAATAATATAATATAAATGATATATTGAATATAATGATATAATTTATATACAAAAACTGCATTACCTACGATGCTGTAAAAAAAAATTCCACCAATCAGGAATTCACCACAAGCAAAGAACACTAATATATATATTCATTCATTCATTCATTTTCTTGTCGGCTTTGTCCCTTGCGGGGTCGCCACAGCGGAATGAACCGCCAACTTATCCAGCACGATTTTACGCAGCGGATGCCCTTCCAGCCGCAACCCATCTCTGGGAACTTCCACACACACATTCACACTCATACACTATGGACAATTTAGCTTACCCAATTCACCTGTACTGCATGTCTTTGGACTGTGGGGGAAACCGGAGCACCCGGAGGAATAATATATATATATATATATATATACAGTGCATCCGGAAAGTATTAATAGCGCTAAACTTTTTCCACATTTTTTATCTTACAGCTTTATTCCAAAATGTATTAAAATTCTACACACAATACCCCATAATGACAATGTGAAAAAAAGAGTTTTTGAAATTGTTGCAAATTTACTAAAAATAAAAAACCTGAAAAATCACTTGTACACAAGTATTCACAGCCTTTGCTCAATATTTTGTTGATGCACCTTTGGCAGCAATTATAGCCTCAAGTCTTTATGAATATGATGCCACAAGCTTGGCACACCTGTCTTTGGGAATTTTTGCCCATTCCTCTTTGCAGTACCTCTCAAGCTCTATCAGGTTTGATGGGACGCGACAGTGTACAGCCATTATTCCCCATATTATCACCATATTAGCCAAAACACCCCTAAATCAACGATCACAATGATGTGTTGTGGTTTTCAATGCGGTTTTCTGCCACAGACTGATGATTGTTTTCACCTGAACTGGAGCTCCCCCCATGGAGTCGTCCAGCTGGACCGTGAGGAAAGCAGAAGCTGCCAGCTCGTCCTGAGTGCACTTCAGCCCCTGCCTGAAACACAATCACACTCTGTTCACATGCTGCAAACACACCACAGATAATACAGCAGATAACAGTCTAAACCTGTGTGGACTGACCAGGTGTAGATGATGTACTGCTCTCTGCTTCCCTGTTTGTAGCTGTAGAGGATCAGGTAACAGTCTCCTCCAAAGAACTGGCCGTAGGTCTTGGGGTCCACCGGCACACGAGCTCCTCCCTCCACACGCCAGATCTGATTCAGACCAACATCACTGATTAAAATGTTCAAGCAAAATTCAACATTGAACTTTAATATACACTGAATACAAGCACTGGACTCATTATCCGCAAGGGAATGCTTAATAATATATTGTTGAAACTGAATTAGAAGAATGACGTTTGGACATGGATAATGGTAAGGGTAAATGCAGTTCTGATATTAATATTATTGTCTTAGAAAAAAATCTATGTCAATACTTGAAGCATTTTTAATGGAAATGCATTAACATACATTCTCTAATTACAATATTTTTTAAAGAATCAGTGTAACTCTAACAATATGCTAGCATGAAAAAGCATGCCGCTAACACGTTTCTAGCACAATTAGCAGACTTAATAATAATAATTTCTTACATTTATATATCGCTTTTCTGGACACTCAAATCGCTTTACACATTTTTGGGGGAAATCTCCTCATCCACTACCTGGTATGCAGCATCCACCTGGATGATGCGACGGCAGCCATATTGCGCCAGACCGCACACTAGGCCAGTGGGCAAATTTGGCCAGGATGCCAGGGTTAAACCTCTACTCTTTTACGAAGGACATACAGGGATTTTTAACGCCCACAGAGAGTCGAGATCTCATCTGAAAGACGGCACTCACTGAGCAGAATAGAGTCCCCATCAATATACTGGGGCGTTAGGGCCCACACAGACTGCAGGTTGAGCAGGTGGTTTAGGGTGGTTTTCACACACTGAATGTGGTTTCATGTGGTCCCATCCAGGTACTGACCGTGCACATCCCTGCTTAGCTTCAGTGGGTACTTCTACTATGAATTAGGACTTTAATAGCTTGTTTCTGGCTTATTTTCTATATATGCGTTTTAACGCAAAAGCTATGAGTATTGTGTGCATGAATTTACTATATGGCTAACCTGATTTACACACAATTGCACAATTCCCATGAATTTGCATGTTGCTAGAATAATCATTACATTTTTTATACATAGGCTAACACATTTAGCATAATGGTAACTTTAATTAGCCGATTGCTTGAATGTGAAAAAGGCAATAATAATTAGGGGGAAATGAATACCATTTCTGCCTTTTTTAATACAGCCTTCATAAGAAATATTTAAATATGTAAATACTTTCTTTTTCTGTCATAGCTTAATTTTCGGCAACCATAACTTTAGTCCTCAGTGTCACATGATTGTTCAGAAATCATGTAATATGCAAATTTTGTGCTTAATATATTTTTAGGTCAGTGATAAAACAAACAGTTGCTCGGTTCTTTCTCTCTATGTGTGTGTGTGTGTGTGTGTGTGGTGTGTGTGTGTGTGTGTGTGTGTGTGTGTGTGTGCGTGTGTGTGTGTGTGTGTGTGTGTGTGTGTGTGTGTGTGTGTGTATGTGTGTGTGTGTGTGTGTGTGTCTGTAAACCATGGTCCTTTTTTATGATATTTTGGATTCATTGCTGAAAAAATTTTCAGACAAACAGTACTAGAAATAGAAATCTTTTTTATATTTTAAGTCGTCTTTACTGTCACTGTTGATCAATTTAAAGGCATAGTTCACCCAAAAATGTAAAGATTCTAGTTAAATTACTCACCTCAGGCCATCCAATATGCAGGTGTCTTCTTTTCTTCATTAAACATTAAAGAAGATTCTTAGCTTAATCCTCTGTGACCCATATAATGGCAGTCAATGTTTACAAATTTTTTATTCAATATTATTATTAAACGTAAACACAAACAAGTCCAAATCAATAGCCATGGCTCCTGGCAACACACTGATGTCTTGTGAAGCATGTTTGTATGCGACTTTGCATGTGAATTGTTTGGACTTGTTTGTATGTGTTTATGTTCAATCTCCACTGACAATAAAGGAATCACAAAGGACCACTTATTCAGCTAAAAATCTTTAAGGGTTTACTGAAAAAATTAAAATCACCTGCATCTTTAATGGCCTGAGGGTAAATAAATGAACTGTAAATTGTCCCTTTTAGACGAATTATCTCTTTATTGTGTTCTTGCTAAATTAAAACATTAATTTTACGTTTTTTAAATGTTACTGACTCTTAACCCTTGAACAGTAGTATGTGAGAGAGTGAGACAACTAAAGAGAGGTTTACCTCGACTTTTCCTGAACCGTCATCCACCATGTTGTGCTGGGCTGCCATGGCCTTGTTGTTATGGAGGCTGGAGGCATCAAAAGGAATCTGCTGCACATTGGCTATTTTGCCAATAGTGTAGGCCTTTGTAGGGCCAGTGGTTTGATTCTTGTCCTTCCAGTTAGAGAAGAACTGCTTGAATAGGGTGGTCTCGCCCCCTGCAGGCAGAACTTGGATCTGCAGTAACAAGTATTATAGTATCAATAAACATACTTGCATGGAATGTAAATGAGTGAACTAAAGATTACATGGTTCCTAAAAGCTAACTTTCACAAACCTGAATATTTACAGTTCCTTAACTTTTTATCGTTTATGCTTTTTGAAGCGTTTGTAAGCTATACTGTACTGTAAGTTTAAAATTAGAGTTAAATTGAAATAAAAATTAAGGAAAGATTTATTAAACATGTGCAATATTTTGAAATGAATCCCATGCAATTTTACAGATTCCTAGCAAGTTAACAAGTTACATTATACCACACGCTAGAAACATGTAAGTTACATGCTAACTAACAAATAATGTTTGTTACATGTTAAATAATGTTTATCATGGCCGACATGTTTTTACATGTCTGTTAACATGGATTAGCAAGTTGTGTCAGGTTTTGAAATAAATGATTTGTGTCTAACTTTAATCAAGAGGTTGTTAATTTGCCAGTATCAATTTGCATTGTGCTAATATGTTTTTTCCCATACTTTACACTCCAAAAATGATTTCTGCTTCTTGTTCAAACTACCTATTTTATATTAGTTGAACCAATACAATTTCTGTAGAACCCTGCATTTTTACAGTGTAGAATCTCAGCATTAGCATGGTGTTGCCATGTTTAGCACATTCCTAGCATAAATGAGCAAAATGCTAGCACAGTTAACACATTTGTTAGTATGAATTAAAATACTGCTAAACAAGTTTACCATATTTTCAACATACTGTATATTACATGTTGCTAGCACTAACATGCCTTAACACATGGCTAACACATGATGCTGCTTCTAGTATCTTTTAGTAGGCTGTTAGCATTAATTAGCAAAATGGTAAAGTCTGTGGGAACCGGAAGTCGCTGAGACTTATTTTGTTATGTTGATGTACTTTTTAACTGAAATGGAATACTGTGTATAACGGGGGTGGGGGGTGGGGGGGGTAGGGGGTAGGGGTTTGGGCTTTGTTTTGTGCATCATTGCCTTGTATAGCAAACTAACAGAGGGGTGTGGTTGAGAATATTATGGCTGAAGTCGTCAACAGAGAAAGACCACCACTCCAGCCGCAGAAGCAAATGGTCAGACTTTGAGTGAACAATTTTTAATTTAACAATTTAAACAGCTGATATTTTTTTTTTTTTTTGTGGATTAACTTGCACATATTAATTGTTCACCTTAAGTCTAACAATGTGCGTTAATAAAACTGTATATTTTGATTTCCTCCAGACCTAAACATTTTTACCCATTGCTATCATAAATTAGCTTGTTACTATTAACATGACAAAAACATCAACATTTTATCAAACTGCTAGCATGTTTGTAGCTTGATTTAAATAGCACATTAACCTGTTTTGCATGATTTAGCAAAATGTAATTTATGATCAACACCCTAGGCATTGCTAGTGAATGCTAGAAAGCTATTTTGGTTCATTTTGATGATAAACCTGACTCAGATCAGGATCCTATTCTTGGAATTCTCTGCATAATAAGTGTTTAAAATGTCTGTGGTGTACTGTTTATACCATTGTTTTTTTGGAGTAGTTCTTCTCTTTGATGAACTGCTCCGCTGCGCTCATGGCAGCTTTGCGTTCAGATGTGTTTGCATTTGGTCCTGTCAGGAAAATAAGACAGAGCATATGTTGAATGAACCTCTTTCATCTTTATGAAAAACATGTGGCACGTCTAAACAAAGAGGCTCTAGTGATCAGAGATGCATGTCAGCATTACGAAAAAACACATTAAGATGGTATCAGCATGATTTATCTCGATAATATTGTAATGTTTTGCAATCTGAAATATTGTTATGGCTTTTTATTCATTTTTTTATTTATAAGAAGCTGGTTTGGTATAACTGATATAGTAAAAAAGTGCTATAGAAAGAAAAAGACTTGACTTAAAAAGATAAGAGAGACATACAAAATGATACAGGAAGATTCAGACTGACTGATGAATAACAATAAATAACACCCAGCATAATTGGTGATCCTTTTGTAATAATGAATTAAATAAATTATAATAATCTAAGCTACACTGGATCTGATAAAAAAAAGATGCTGCTTTGCAAACAAGTCCTCATATTAGCTTAACTGAGGATTTCTCAATAATGGACCCTTTTTACAAGACTGTTATGATGCATTTAACGGTCATCATAATCTTAAATCCTTGAAAGTTTTTCATATTTAGATAAAAAAAAAACATATTAACATTGCGTTTATGAATGTATTATATTATCTTTGCGTCAAGTTATAAAAAACAAATTACCGCTTATGCGAGGTGTTTCTAATGCAGACTCTATGAGACTGAGAGTACATTTGACATTATTCTCTCCTCTGGCTGCCGTCATCAGTCTCACATATTTTTTTCCTTTTTCTGAAAGTCTCGATAACACCATCGTGGAGTTTTTCTTGTATTATTCCAACAAATAAGACTGTAAAAAAATATCTGTTGTACTCTCCCATTCACTCCACTCTAAGTTTACCCAACCATGACATCTTCCGCTACTGAGAAACCCAGAAATGTGAAAAAGGTCCATCAAAACTTTGCATTGCATAGGTTTTTTTTTCTTTTTTTTTATCAATTAAATTTATTTTAGCATTAGTTGTTAATTTAGCATTAATTGTTTGCCATGTTTGTTTTATTAAATAGTTTAAATTAGGTTTTTTAATTTTAATTTAGCCATTTTGAAGGTGGGGTGTTGTTCTTAAATGTTTACATACATTTTATAAATGTTATTTTAGTTTTAGCTATTTTATTACATTAATTTTGAATTAAAATGAGAAAATAACTATGACGGCGACGCAGTGGCGCAGTAATGTAATGTAATGTAATGTGTATTTATATAGCGCATTTTATTGTGTATGGCCATACCCCCAAAGCGCTTCACAATCATGAGGGGGGTCTCTCCACACCACCACCAGTGTGTAGCATCCACTTGGATGATGCGACGGCAGCCACGGGACAACAGTGCCAGTGCGCTCACCACACACCAGCTATTGGTGAAGTGATAGAGTGATAGAGCCAATTCAGTGGATGGGGATGATTAGGAGGCCATGATGGGTAAGGGCTGATTGAGGGACTTTGGCCAGGACACCGGGGTTACACCCCTACTCTATTACGAGAAGTGCCATGGGATTTTTAATGACCACAGAGAGTCAGGACCTCGGTTTAACGTCTCATCCGAAAGACGGTGCCCACCGACAGTGTAGTGTCCCCTTCACTTTTACTGGGGCATTCGGACTCACCCAGACCACAGGTTGAGCGCCCCCTGTTGGCCTCTCTAACACCACTTCCAACAGCAACCTAGTTTTCCCATGTGGTCTCCCATCCAGGTACTGACCAGGCTCAGCCCTGCAGGTAGTGCAGTAGGTAGTGCTGTCGCCTCACAGCCAGAAGGTCGCTGGTTCGAGCCTCGGCTGGGTCAGTTGGCATTTCTGTGTGGAGTTTGCATGTTCTCCCTGCATTCGCGTGGGTTTCCTCCGGGTGCTCCGGTTTCCCGCAGAGTCCAAAGACATGCGGTACAGGTGAATTGGGTAGGCTAAATTTTCCGTAGTGTATGAGTGTGAATGAGTGTGTATGGATGTTTCCAAGAGATGGGTTGCAGCTGGAAAGGCATCCCCTGCGTAAAACATGTGCTGGATAAGTTGGCAGTTCATTCCACTGTGGCGACCCCGGATTTATAAAGGGACTAAGCCGAAAAGAAAATGAATGAATGAAAATAACTATGAGGAAAATAAGTAAGTGAATCGTAACAACATTTTTAACATTTATTTTCTTGTTAAATGTTTATATTATTTCAAGTAATACTATTTACTTTTATTTACTTACATTTACTTGGGTATCAGCATTAACAATGGCCACAATTCTAACATCGAAATCAGACATAAAATAATATACATGTGAAAATGGGCTGAGAACTGAACAAATAATTGTATCCTGACTCTTTAGGAAGATAGTAATCATAATTCACAGCAGTTTTTCAGCTGATACAATAATATACAATAAAAGTTAAATATTATGATTATCAAAAGTAAAATTCTACAAAACAAACACCATATTTTGGGAGAAAGCTACCCACTAACTAGAGCAAAACAGACCTGATTTTTTAAATTAGCATATCAAATTAGCAGTGAAAGACTGCGTTATGTCTGATCTCACCAGGAAACAACTATTTCACGTTTTGTCAGTTTAGTGGCAAATTTGTCAAATTTGTACGAGTTCAGTCGTACGAAAATGTACAATTTTAAAAAGGAGGCGTGGCACCCAACCCCACCCTTAAACCCGACCATCAATGGGGGATAAGCAAATCGTACTAAATTGTATGAATGAGATCATACAAATTCATACGAATTAGCCACTAAATCAAAAAGTTACGATCATGTTGGTTATGCACAAGCATAACATTTTGTTCAAAACTGTAAATAAAAAATATTATTGAAGTTGTTCTTTGTAATTATTTGTGAAATTTACTTGCAATTTCTAGGTCAACTTCTGAATGGATGAAAAAAACAAAATGAAGACTTTGGAGTGGCCTAATCAAAGTCCTGAATCCAACTGCGATACAGTGGTATGACCTTAAAAAGGTGGTTCATGCTTGAAAATCCTCCAATGTGGCTGAATTACAACAATTCTGCAGACCTAAAACGCCACCAATTGTGATTCCATGCTGATTTTAAAATGAACACACAAGCGACGCACCTTTCCACACAAACACATTATTATCGACTCCATTGTCCAGGATGTAGCACTCTTCAGGGGACAGCATCTCCTGCTTGAACGGGCTGATCTCAGCTACCACTGATGTTTTCATGGAGCCAGAGGCGTCTGAGATCTACAATAACAACAGTAAACCACAGGACTGAAGAGAGACAAATAAAGCTGAGAAAAGAAAAATACTGTGTTTAAGGCTTTACAGCTGTCAAC
Organism: Danio kyathit; assembly: GCA_903798195.1. Classification (NCBI taxonomy): domain Eukaryota; kingdom Metazoa; phylum Chordata; class Actinopteri; order Cypriniformes; family Danionidae; genus Danio; species Danio kyathit. The sequence continues at coordinate 16,756,169 of LR812520.1, forward strand.
CGTGAATTTGTAATAAATAACAGTCTGGATAAATAATAACAGTCTGCATGAATAATAAACAGTCTGCATGAATAATTAACACAGTACTGTAAACATTTAGAACAATTAAATTTATAAAAGTGATTTTACATACATGGAAAGTATATTAAATGTGTCTACTTTAATCTTACAATAACTTATGTAAAATAATAAAAAATATTTTATTTAACCCTGAAGCATCCCAGAGGACATTTTTGGGCAAAATCATTTATTTAGATTTTTTTTTAAATAGTGTCCTTAATCTGAGCAACTAAAGACTTGGGTACTGTTTTGTTTGCTTTCTGAACAACAACACACACAAAAAAAGGACTCGATTTAATAAAATTAAGTCCTCTTTAAGCCCAATAAGTCCATCATTTTTACCATAGTACATGAATGGGAAATACTAAATTTGAAAACATTTTTTAAATTATTATTTGTACTTTTAGAGATATATAAATTAAACAAAACAATACAAAAATACATAAATTGATATGAAATATGACCTATATATATGATATATAAATTCATAAAAAATACAGCATATTAATTCCGAACTGGGCTTATTAAATTTATATAAAAGCATAGGTTAGGTGAATATACATTTATTTTAAATATAAATTGTTTTTTGAACAATAAAAAAATAGAAATGCTAAACTTATTGTTTTGAAGGACACTGGCAAAGTATAATGATTAAAATGAAATTAACCAGTATTTCTGACCTGCATTGTGATCCTTAGATAAAAAAAGACATACAAACAGTCTTTAAAACATCATCAAATAATTTTTTTGTAAAAATACTTGACAAGATTTATTTGTATATAAACCACTTTTACACTGAATGCTATTTTAATTGCGTCTACGGTAAATAATTGTAAAAATGTACGAAATGTTTTTTTTGCTCTTGAAAATAGCAAAAAAAATATGATAAAAAAATTTACACTACCGTTTAAAACAGGGGTGCTCAACCCTATTCCTGGCGATCGACCTTCCTGCAGTTTTCAGTTGCAGCCCATATCAAACACACCTGCCTGTAATTATCAAGTGCTCCTCACGTTCTAAATAATTGGTTCAGGTGTGTTTGATCAGGGTTGGAGCTGAAATCAGCTGGAAGGTCGATCGCCAGGAACAGGGTTGAGCACTCCTGGTTTAAAAGTTTGGGGGGGTCAGTTTTTTCTTCATGTTTATATTTTTAAAGAAATTGTTCTATTCATCAAGGCGGAGTTTATTAAATGTAAAAAAAAAAGTTAAATACTTTCGCATTGTATGCAGTTTTAAATTAAATTATTACTCCAGTCATTATTGCTTTTATTACTATTACCATTAATAATAATAATAATAATAATCATAATAATAATAATAATAATAATTAATTAATTAATTAATTAATTAATTAATTAATTAATTAATTAATTAATTAATTAATTAATTAATTAATTAATTAATTAATTAATTAATTAATTAATTAATTAATTAATATTAGAGCGATTTCTGAAGGATCATGTGACTTACTGGAGTAATGAAGCTGAAAATTGATCTTTAAAACCACTAGAATAAATTATTAAATGAAATTAGAAACTACTTTTCAACAGTTATTTTATAGTGCAATAAGATTTCACAATTGTACAATTTCTACTGTATTTTTGATTAAATAAATTCAGCCTTGGTGAGCAGGAGAAGCTTATTTTAAAACATTTAAAAATCCTACTGACCGCAAACTTTTGATTAGTAGTGTACATATATAAAGTATACAGTTGAAGTCAGAATTATTTGCCCCCTTTTGAATTTTTTTTCTTTTTTAAATATTTCCTAAATGATAACAGAGCAAGGAAATTTTCACAGTATGTCTGATAATATTTTTTCTTTTGGAGAAAGTCTTGCTTCAGCAAAAATAAAAGCAGTTTTTAATTTTTTGAACACCATTTTAAGGTCAAAATTTTAAGGCCTCTTTAAGCGCTATTTTTTTTGATAGTCTACAGAACAAACCATCATTATACAATAACTTGCCTAATTACCCTAACCTGCCTAGTTAACCTAATTAACCTAGTTAAGCCTTTAAATGTCACTTTAAGTTTCAAGACTTTAAGTCTTGAAAAATATCTAGTAAAATATTATTTACTGTCATCATGGCAAAGATAAAATAAATCAGTTATTAGAAATTAGTTATTAAAACTATTATGTCTAGAAATGTGTTGTTTATGTTTAAACATAAACATGTGTTGTTTATGTTTAAACATAAACATCTCTGAATGAAATGTTTATGTTTAAAAATCTTCTCTCTGTTAAACAGAAATTGGGGGGGGGGGGGGGGTTTAAACAGGGGGGCTAATAATTCTGAATTCAACTGTATATCTAATGTATAAAAACAAACACTTTAAATCTTTGAATCTGTATTACCATGTAGAGTTTGCCCTTCTTCTTGTTGGAGGTTTCTACTTCCTCATCGTCTGGAGTTGCAGGGGCGATGCTGGATTTGGGCCCGAGAGCCTGCAGAAGGAAATACAGGATTAAAGCCCATACGGACACAGTAGGGCTTTATTTCTAACACTTATCTGATGCCAAGTGGACCAAACATTCAGCCCTGTGCTGAATGACCAGAAAACAGACAGTATTTGGCATGCAAAACTCCACTCATTAAAGCAATGATGGATGCATTAAGAACTGCCAGAGCACAAACAAACAAGCCTTTGTGCCAAGATTTGCATCACCCCTGGTTGTTGATGCCCATAATATGTGGTCATTCAGCTTCCAGGAAAATATATAATGCTGCATGGCATTTTTAATGCACACATTTCATGGGTACACTGTGAAAAATAAAATACCTTGGATTTTTAAGCTAAATCAATTTCATTTCACATTAAATAGGGGATTAATTGGTGACAGCTATCAAATTATTTGAAAACTGACACCATGACGTGATTATTTTCTAACAATACAAAATACTGGAGCCAATTATTCCACTTACACTATGGTAATGGCATGTAAAGATATTATTATTATTATTTCAAGACATTTGTCAGGTTTTAGCCCTTAAACTGCTCCCATGTATAGGACTAGTTTCTTATGCATCTGATTTGATCTTTGCTTGTTGTAGGTTGTGAGGCCATTTTAAAAAACCAAATCATTTGGTGTAGTGATATAGAACCGCACTGTTGGCTAACGTGACAAGTCTACTGCAATGTTCCTGGAGCTACTTTAGCTTCGCCTTTACCTAAAAAGATAACCTTAGAATGTTCATCAACCAATCAGAATCAAGCATTCAACAGATTCCTTATTGTAAGCTGTCTCAGGCACTGTTTGTCCGCACTCTGAAATACATTAGTGTGTTTACAAAGCCTTAAAACAAATAACGTGGTTAACTTACTTTTATAACTTAAACTAACATAAAAACTAATAACTTAAACTAACAATTACAGATAAACTTGTTATTTTCAGCTTCTCAGACACACAATAAGCATCTATGAAGGTATCGACATGTTTGTCCATTTTAATCTGGGTGATGTGAGATGTTTTACAAAAGATATTACTATAAAACGGTCAGCTTTTTCTGTTGTGATTTCCATTGATTTACGCTGTGCGCTTCAGCATTTGTTTACAAACATGGCCGACCACAACTCGTCATGCCGTGGATTCCCGAGCTCTATTGATCACAATTCTTTACAGTGTAGTGTAGTGGGGTTTTTTTTATGTAAAAACAAGCAATTAAAATGAAAGTGATTTTGAATTGTGGAATTTTTAACAGTTATGGAATCTTTCAGCTGATGGTTGTTTAGAAATTGTTCAAGGAGAAGTAAAGTTTAAATCTTTGACTGACTTGAATCAGGACGTCTGGTTCAGCATCCTCCTCCACCATGACCAGCTTGGCCCTGCCGTTCCTCTCATTGTCCCGGATATCAATGGCCAGCTGGGAGGCTTTCAGACGCTCAAAGCGGTTGCAGTCACTGCCACACCACTGATAAATATCCTGAGGAAAAAAAAACGGAAAGAGTGACTAAAACATATTAAAACATACATCTTCTTTTAAAAAGAGCTCAGTGAGATTTTATTTTGAAAGATAGAAATTAGTTTTATTCAGCAAGGATACATCAACTATTCTGATTCACATACTTCACATATATTTTTTTGAATTTTCTATCCAATAGAAAAACCCTGTTGTGCCTGGACATCTGTTCAGTTTAATTAGAATTCTGAGTTTAATTAGAATCTCAATTTTAAGAATAAAGTATGAAATGCAAAACAGAAACTAAGAATTAGACATTTTTAGAATTCAAAGCTTCTAATGCAGAACTTTTTTCTCAGAATTCCTAGTAAAAATGTAAAATTGCAACTTTACTCTCACAATTGGAAAGTATTTAGAATTTATATATATAGCCCAAAATTATTCATACCATATCCATTGCAAATTTTGACTTAAAAGTTTTTTGCAACACGTCTGCTGTCAAACCGATGAGGATCTTTTCTTAATTTGCTGCCGTTTTTAACGTTAAGCTCTCTCGGCCACTCTATACCTGTCATTGTTATAGGAAACTAAACAAATAAACCAAAATGTTTTCCATTTTAAACTGTTTTTGTGCTTGAGGTTTGCTTGTACCTTCCCCAGGTCGACGATAAAGCAGTCTCCTTTGTTGAAGCTGGCCCAGGACATCGCCACCTCTGTGGCTCTGATGGCTCTCCTGCCCTTAATGTGCAGCAGGCGCTTCACATCCACATCATTGGTCGACACGTGATGGAAGCCAGACGCAACTCCACCTTGCTGAGGAGACGGGAAAGACAAATCACTTATTGCATTACATTAAATTAACCTGGGCAAACGGCCAAAATAAAACTCTACAAACCATCAACCAACTAAATGCAAAGCACTCAGCTGAGTGTTTCTCAAAAGCGCTGAGTAAACTTACTGAGCAAAATGCTGGTCAAAAAATGACTGGGAAAATTCTGGATGCACTTGGCCCGGAAACCGAAACTGCTTAGCAATAATTGTAAATAATTGATTAAATAATATTGATGCTGATCATCAGTTGCAGTTTCTGCCTAAGGAGTATAGTGTGTGTGTGTGAGAGAGAGACCGTTGCACACTTATATTGATATCTCTGAGAAAATCTAAATACGCAGCTCAGCTCTCAGAAAATAATAAACATGGTAAGTGTATTTATGTACATGCAGGATTATCAGCAGTTTTACTCCATATAACTCAATATAAAACTTTATAAAATAAACTTCTTTTGCGGACAGTAGGCCTATCTAAATGCTACCAACTGACGATTAACAGTAAAAATGACACATTTGACCTCTTCCCAACAGGGAAACCAGCAACAATCAAGATTGCATGATTATATGGTATCACAATCAAAAAATGTCATTATAATGTAAATCAATGGGGCACCAACACAGCCACCAACACAACGAAAGGTCGATTTGAACATTACATAAGGATTAATCATTAATTTGGGGTCAAATCCCCTCAACCCCCCTTTTAATTCACACCCAGGTTACAAACATTAAGCAGTAAAAATTTCTGTTTCAACTTTTTATTCAACAAAAAATGACACTTTGAACCAAATGAAAATAATTAATGTAAGTTGTTTCAGCTAAAATTTGTAGTTTTTCCTCAAACTATCATTTAGCTTTGGTTCAAAATTTTACATTTATTTTAGTCTAAATCTAAAATGTTTATTGTAGTCAAGAAAGAAAAATACATTCACACAAAGTACAAATATGTTTAGTTTAATACTTTGGTGCAACATACATTTTTATTTTGGACAAACCTTTACATCAAAGTATAATTTTGCTTTTGGACCAACCTAAAAAATGACTGTAATTACCGTAACTGCAATATTAATGACTGTAAAATTGCTTAATTTATTAATTTTCCTCAAATTATAGTTTTGGCTTAGATATTTATTTTAGAAACCATGTCCCAAACTTCACATTTGATCAAGTAAGAGCCGTTGACAAAATGCTACTTGGTGAGCGAGGAGTGATATCATGTGGTCAAATGACATGGAAACTGCTGGTTTAAAGTAAAAAATACTACTTTGAGAAAAAACTAATGCTTTTACTTTTTCCTTTTTGCTTCAGGGCAAATTGAATAAAACAATTCATGATCAACATTTTTCTATTAATCTAAAATACAAATTTACTTTGATCGAAAGAAATGATAGTTTCACTTTTTTTACAGTGTAACCTGCTACAGTTGATTGTATGTCTCACAATGCAAACATTTGAATAAAGTATGAACTCTAATACATTAACTCATAATTACTTCTATTTAAATATATTTTTGTATTTCTTATTTGTACAGTTAAAACGGTCAACAATGCACATATTGCACATAAACCATTTATAAATATAATTTTTATTGTTTACTTTATTTTTCCACTTATTTAAATGCTCTTCTGACTTCTTGTGTGATATGTATGTATGTATGTAAGTATGTACCCTGAGGTCCTGCAAACCACAAAAAAGTCCATGTGGGTTTTAAATAAAGCTCATTCTGATTCTGATTCTGGTCTGTTTGCAGTTCTGAGTTTATATTTTAGTTCTGAGTAAAGCATAAGTAAACTTACTTGTTGAATACAACCGTAAGGATGTGGCATGACTGAACAATAATGAATGCATTAAAACTGTAACTGACTGAGCGAGACCAGAAGGAAGTGAGCTTTTACAGTAATTTATTGCAAGTTAATGATGAATGACTCTGGGTTGTTTTTATTCAACTAAATGTGGGTTTCACCTTATACTTGATGCCGGACTTGAAGTAGCCCAGGAAGGTGAGTGACTCGTTGTTTTGGACCTCACGGAACTGAACGGGGCTGCCACCGAGGAAGTCATCCAGCTGTGTGGAGAAGATGGCCGCTGCTCCACTTTCATCCTGAGAGCATTCATTTCCTGAAAGAGACGGAAATGAGGACTATTTGTCACATTGTATCAGTATGTTTAAAACACAATTTGTACAAAAATATGAAAAATGCTCATTTCGGTCACAATGAACTGCAGAGTTCCCAAACATTTTTAAAGTCTCCACTGGATATACATATACAACAGTCCAATCCACACCCATAGATACAGCTCTTATATGATGAGTGCTTTTTTAATTTCCATGATTAAATTAATTTTGATATTTTTGGGAGCATTAAACAAAAAAAACATCAGGCTGATACAACTGTTGTAATGAATAAACTGCAATAAAATCATGATAAATGATAAATTCTTAAAAATAATATTAATATTATTAGAAACAACATGAAAAGAACAGCTTTACTGTTTATTAAAATTCAAAACCTTTTGTCAACATATTTAATAATTTTTCTATCTGCTTTTGCCATTTTATTTAAATATTTATTGTTATTTTTATAGTGTGTAACGATTACCATCTGAAGTGCCCACGAGCTCCGCTAGAGTCCTGTTCTATTGCCATTCTCACAGACTCCATTTCCCATAAACCACTGCATTTATTACAGCTCCACCTGTTCTGATTATTTATGCAAATAATCACAAGAGTCCAAGCAATTGTCTGCTACAGTAAAAACAAGACTTCACAATGAGATTGTGAGTGTCGCTTAAATAGTCCAGATGATGAGGAACAGGTGGAACTATAATCAGTGCAGTGGTTTACGGGAAACTTAGTCAATGTGAATGGGTAAAGTCTAGATGGGATACATTCATTCATTCAATCATTTTCTTTTCAGCTTAGTCCCTTTATTTATCTGGGGTTGCCACAGTGAAATGAACCGCTAACTTATCTAGCATATGTTTTATGCAGCGAATGCCCTTCCAGCCGCAACCCATCACTGGGAAACACCTATACATTCCCATTCACACACATAACTCATTACTCTTGTAACTCAGATCCCCCGACTATTGAATGATGCAATGAGTTTCTTAAATTCTTTACAGATAAAATTAATGACATATTTAACTCTATTGCCTGTAATCATACTTCTGTCCCTGTTGAGCTGTTTCCCCCTGTCCTTCCTGTCTCTGGTTTCTCAACTTTTAACACGGTTGACTGTGATTTTATTACACATCTTGTACTGTCAATGAATTCTACCACCTGTATACTCGACCCATTTCCTACGACTGTCTTGAAGCACTCTGTGTCTGTTTTTGAGCCCCACATCACTGCCATTGTTAATGCCTCCCTCAGTAGTGGGTTTGTTTCACCTGTTCTGAAGATGGCTGCTGTAACTCCAGTTCTCAAAAAACCTAGCGGTGACATTTCGCTCATGTCTAATTATTGGCCGATCTCAAATCTACCATTCTTGGCTAAAGTCCTTGAGCGTGTGGTGGTGTGCCAACTACAAAACCATCTCCAAACAAATAGTTTATTTGAGAAATTTCAGTCTGGTTTTAGATCGGGTCACAGTACTGAAACTGCTTTAGTTAGAGTTGTAAATGACCTTCTTTTAACTGCGGACTCTGGGGCTTGTGGCATTTTAGTCCTCTTAGATCTGACTGCAGCTTTTGATATCATCTGTCACAAGATATTGCTGGACAGACTCAGTAAGAGGATTGGTATATCTGGTACGGTGTTTAAACTGGTTTGTGTCTTATCTCACTGACCGCTCACAGTTTGTCAGTTTGGGTGGTCATAGATCTCAGACTGTCCCACCGTGCCAGGGTGTCCCCGAAGGATCTGTCCTTGGCCCATTCCTATTTAATATCTGCATGTTGCCTCTTGGACAGATCATGCATAAATTTGGCCTGGGGTATCACTGCTATGCTGATGACACACAGATTTACATCAGTGCTCGCCCTGATCTCACCTCTGCCACGTCAGTTTTATCTGCCTGTTTACTGGAAGTTAAAGCCTGGAAGAATCAAAATTCCCTTAAATTAAACAGTTCTAAAACGGAGGTTCTATTAATTGGCGCTCCTACTAATGTTAACCAGTGTAATGATTTTAAACTCTCTGTTGATGATCTTCAAGTGTCTCCCTCTACCCAGGTGCGCAACCTTAGGGTGCTTTTTGATGCACAGCTTAGTTTTAACACACTTCAAACTCTTCTTTCACCTACGTAACATTGCGCGGATTAGACCTTTTCTATCACTGCCTGATGCGGAAAGGCTTATCCATGCCTTTATCACATCACGTCTTGACTTCTGTAACTCAATCTTTGGGGGCCTACCAGCAAGCTCTCTGAGACATTTACAGTACATTCAAAATTCTGCTGCACGGGTTTTGACACATACTTCCTCACGCCACCATATCACTCCTGTACTTCAGCAACTTCACTGGCTTCCTGTTAAGTCACATATTGATTTTAAGACTCTGATTTTAACATACAAAGCAGTGCATGGGCTAGCACCCGACTACAACTGTGACCTGGTAACTCTGGCCACTCCCACCCGAAGTCTTCGTTCTTCATCTGGACTTTTGCTGTATCAGCCACGCTGTAAACTGACGACTATGGGTGGTCGTGCTTTTTCGTACAGTGCGCCTAAGCTATGGAATGGCCTACCCATCAGCATCAGGAATGCTGCTTCTCTGGACTGTTTTAAGAAACTTCTCAAGACTCACCTTTTTACAGTTGCTTTTAACTTAGATTGATTATTTTTGTTAATTGAATCATCCAGTTGCATTGAATCGTTCATATTTGATTGTTTTATTGTGGTCTTTTTTTACTGTTTTTATTGTTCTGCTTTGTTACTGTTTGCCTTGTAGCGCTTTGGGTCTGAGAAAAGCGCACTATAAATAAAATGTATTATTATTCTTCTGATGATTATCAATCATTCATTTTCTTGTCGGCTTTGTCCCTTGCGGGGTCGCCACAGCGGAATGAACCGCCCTTCTTCTTATTATTATTATTATTATTACATACACTACGGACATTTTAGCTTACCCAATTCACCTGTACCACATGTTTTTGGACTTGTGGGGAAACTGGAGCACCTGGAGGAAACACGGCAACACGGGGAGAACATGCAAACTCCACACAGAAATGCCAACTAATCCAGCCGAGGTTCAAACCAGCGACCTTCTTGCTGTGAGGCGAAAGCGCTACCCACTGCACCACCGTGCCGCCCTTAGATGGGATACAATTTAATTTAATAAATAATATTAATAAGACTGTCTGTATAATTACCATTTTTACATTACCATGATGGTTGGGTTTAGGGTTGTGGTAGGGGTAGACGTTAATCAAATACAATTAATGGGTAATTTAATAAATAATATGAATAATTCTCATTAACTTCCACAACTGTATCCCTTTTAGCTACACTGTGTGAATGACAAAAGAGTGGAATGAAGTGTCCTCTAGAGCATGAAGGCATAATTTTTCATTTAACACTACTATTGTTTATAATCCGTATTTTAAACATCTGTATTATCAAACATCTAATCAGTTATTCATAGGTCAATTCATGTTGTAAAATGTCACGTCATTTTATATCCAAATAAACTGATGACTATACTACCTGACAAAAGTCTTGCCGCCTGTCCAAGTTTTAGGAACAACAAATAATAACTTAAATTCTAGTTGATCACTTGGTATCAGAAGTGGCTTATATGAAAGGCAAAGGCCTCTACATTACGCCTATTTTACCTAAATAAAATATAATCAAAGAAAGCATTCTTGCAGGACTCCCAGAGTTCATCAAGATTTATTGGATTCATTTTCAGTGCCTCCTCCTTCATTTTACCCCAGACAAGCTCAATAATGTTCATATATCTGGTGACTGGGCTGGCCAATCCTGGAGCACCTTTACTGTCTTTGCTTTCAGGAACTTTGATGTGGAGGCTGAAGTTTGAGAAGGAGCGCTATCCTGCTGAAGAATTTGCACTCTTCTGTGATTTGTAATGTAATGGGCAGCACAAATGTCTTGATACCTCAGGCTGTTGATGTTGCCATCCACTCTGTACGCCCCTATACTGAATGTAACCCCAAACCATGATTTTTCCTTCACCAAACTTGACTGATTTCTTTGAGAATCTTGGGTCCATGCAGTTTCCAATAGGTCTTCTGCAGTATTTGTGATAATTGGCATGCAGCTCAACAGGTTAAATCTACCTTCTGCCACTTTTCCAAATGATCAACTAGAAGACTTTTGTCAGGTAGTGTATATTTGTTAAACCAAAACCACTACTAAAATATCTTTAAAAAAATATTAAACCTGATCTTTTGCTACTTTTAAAACATTCCCCTGCTTCTTTATTATGCAATCTCATTCAATTTTCACTAAAACACCATACTATAGCACTGGAGATATGTTTCTTCTCCTTGCTGGAAGCTTCTGTATGTAAAAAGAATAATGTCCTACAACTTACAGGAAAACTCAAACTAAGCTCTCCAGCCAAGCAGCACTGGCAGTCTATATATGTCCCAGTGAAAACCCCAATGAGGACACATGGAGCAAATTATGCATTTTTCCACTCTGTGTCCTCAAGTAAACCTTTTCTTCTCACACTAAAGCTGCAGTCAAGCGCATGAGAATTACTATGGCTTGGAGCAAGTTTGCCAGCGTAGCTAGTGCGTTTAACCCACTGGGTGGAACAAAAACCGCACCTCATTGATGATTCTCAGAAACTAAACAGGACACACACACGTCTTAGCAGGCTGAAAGCCAACGTTTGATATACTGCCACATAAATAAGAAAAGACACACTGGGTTCTGTTGAGGTGAGTAAGTGACACAAAGTGAAGAATGCCATCCGTACTGTACATGGAACATATTTCTCCTCAGGCGCAGGAGGATTGCTTTTTCAGCAATTAGTCTATGACTCAGCAAACTGCTTATTTACAAAAACATTCTCAGCAATTATTAACCTTGTTTTATTTAATAACACATGAGATACAGTATTGGTGGCAGAGTGGTTACCACTGTCGCCTCACAGCAAGAAGTGCTGGGTCAGTTGGCGTTTCTGTGTAGAGTCTGCATGTTCTCCCCGTGTTGGTGTGGGTTCCCCCACAGTACAAAGACATGCACAATAATTGAATTGAATAAACTAAATTGGCCGTAGTGTATGTGTGTGAATGAGAGAGTATGGGTGTTTTCCAGTACTGGGTTGCAGCTGGAAGGGCATCCGCTGTGTAAAGCATATGCTGGATAGGTTGGTGGTTCATTCTGCTGGGGCGACCCCTAGCACGATCGCCTCACAGCAAGAAGGTTGCTGGTTAGAGTCCTGGCTGGGTCAGTTGGCATTTTTGTGTGGAGTTTGCATGTTCTCCCCGTGTTGATGTGGAGTTTCTTCTGGGTGCTCCGGTTTCCCTCACAGTCCAAAGACATGAGCTATACAGTAGGTGAATTGAATAAGCTAAATTGGCCGTAGTGAATGTAAGAGGGGTGTTTCCCAGTGTTGGGTTGCGGCTGGAAGGGCATCCACTGTGTAAAACATATGCTGGATAAGTTGGATGTTCATTCCGCTGTGGCGACCCCTAATCAATAAAGGGACTAAGCCGAAAAGAAAATGAATGAATAATTATTGCTTTTTTTTGTTCAACCAATTAAGAAAGTCCAAAAATTCCTAATTAAGCAACTGAAATTAACTTTCTGCAGCTCTGCAAAACACACAGATCTAAAATGAATGTGTTTTTCAACTAATCATTAGAATTAATGATTCAATGTCCCATTCAAAAAGTCACTTGTTTCTTTTCTGAATCAATTTGTTAAGTTAATAATTCAATGATTTTTCTACAGCCCTAATATAGACACTCATCATCCCCATGTACTGGTGTAAAGGTATGGTGAGATATTGAGGGCACAAAATTTCCAATGTCTATTATTGTCACTGCATTATTACAATACAGTTTTGAAGCTATATGAAGCATTGCTCAGACAAAGGTGACTTTCAAACCAAGCAACTTTCTGTTGGCCAGTGTGCTGAATTCAATTGACCAACTGTAAAACATGAACTCTGCAAGGCCACCACACCATCCTATTGGTGTTCCCTAGAATGTTTACACATAATACTGAATTAATTGGTCTTTGTGGGACTGTTTTGAAAACATTACCTTACAAGACACTGTTCATTAAAATTCTAAAATTCACAAATGTGCACCTGCACATAATACAATGCAAACTTCCTGAGCATGTCTAGTTTTTGAGGATCTTTTGGTGTATTTCACTTTGTCAGGCAGGTCCTATTTAAGTGATTTCTTGATTGTGAACATTTGTGGCAGTAATCAGGTCTGGGTGTGGCTAGAGACATTGAACTCAGGTGTGATAAACCTGAGTTATTACTGTATACTATAAGTGTGTGTGTGTGTGTGGGGGGGGGGGGGGGGGGGGGGGGGGGGGTGTATTATGAAATATACATTTAGTGTTTTGGTTAATTACCAACATATCTCAAATCCTGCTCAAAGGACATTCAATATTTACATACACATATCCTAAAAACGATTCCTGTGTAAATGATGTATGGCAATTTTAGGTCAAGTTTTTTATTGGGGAATATCACTATGGTTAATCAAATCAACACTTCCATTGGCCTCACCACCTAATGATGGTTTAAAACGCAACGAACAACCCAGTTATTACAGAGATCAGTGATGTGAAGAAACATCACTGAACTACGATGCACAAACTGATAGTAAACACAGACAACTAGATACACTTGCACTAAACTTATATATATATTCTATAGGTTCAATAGAATATGCTTTATTTAAAAGCTTTGACATTTCTTAATTCTTTATAATTGGATTGTGCATTTCATGTGAACAGTTTAACTGTTAATACACTGCTGTGTACCTTTCCGTATGATTTTCATTCTTATTTGCTTTATGTAAAAGTTTGAAATGTTGTCATCCTCATATCTGGTTGATTTTGTTAAAATGCTTTAACAAAGACATTTAGCAGGTAAACAAAATGCTTCCAGGACCAACAGTACTGAAAAAATGATACTGCAAAAAGTCATACTGCATTGGTTGAACATCACTTGACCAATCAAATGCAAGAACCATCTTCTCACTGAAGTCATTTGTGTTTAAGTTTATGCCATTTCTTTGTAAACCTCACTCTTTTTAGATTTCTCAAGAGTTAAAAATGCTCTTTAAAAATAAGTCGACTGCTAAAAGACAAGCCACATCCTCTTCCTCATCTAAATGTCGCAGTATGACGCAGTCACTTTCACATCACGGTGCACACAATGGTAGGATTCTATACCACTGTTTTGCGCACTAACACAGTCTGTGACTTACCCAGCCACATGTGGATATAGTAGGAAGGTGCGCTGGTGGTGTACAGCAGAATGTAGGCATCCCCTGTAAAGAAGTTGCCATAAAGATTTTTGGGCACCGGTTTCAGGTCCATGTTCTCAATCCGCCACACCTGCAGACCAGGAGCCTTTCCGGCAGTTGTGAACTCCTTGTGGGACACCATAGTGACTGGAAAGGAGATAAATGTGTTTTAGAGATGTGTTTTCAGAGAATTACGCTTTACAGAGAAATATCTAGTGCGTAAGCGAAAGAAGCTTTAGACAAAAAAGAAGTATCTGTTCCTCTGAGGAAAAAGCTTTCACAACCCTGGAAAACATTTACATACATTTTTACAAAATATATTGCAATACATTTCACCATACGACGTAAACAGCTGTATTTGGAACAAAATCATTGTTTTAGGATGATTGGGGGGTGGGGGGGGGGGGGGTGGGGGGGGTTGGGGGGGGGGGGGGGAGTGCATAAAATGTAGGGAAAAAATAATAGCATAATAATTTGCATAGCACAATATTATGAAGAAGAAAAAAAACACTTAAAACTTTTAAAATGTATTTATTTAGTTTCACATTTATTTATTTTAGTTTATTTAGATTTACAGTTCACAGACTCCTGTGTCTAAACGCAACATTTATACAAGTCTGTCTAGTGTGTGTTTCCATTAAAAAACAATAGAAACACAGTTAATAATTAGTTCATGAAAAAGTGCCCCTCTAAGTAAAGTGATGACATAAAGATACAATGACAGGCCATGAGATTATGTTCGTTCCATTTAGCTTAAACTAAAGGCTGATTTATACTCCTGCGTCAAGTAATCGGAGTGACCCACGGCGCCTGCCTTGTGCGTAGATGTGCATTTATACTTCTGCATGCTGTTTGTGTTGCTCTGCAATAACACTTCCGAAGAGCTATCTAGCAGTAGGTTTTTATGTTCCTCTGTGTTTTGTTTTTTCTGAACACTACCTTAATGTAGGTAAAACTCGCTCATTCAGAGGTGGGAACCGGCGGACGTGCAACAACTTTAATCATAAGGTATACACAAAACAAAAGTCTCCAGCTCCTTCACGGCACTCCACACTTTTAAACACTCACTCTATCGGGCTCGCGGCTCTCAGCACCGCCCACACTCATCACCGGTACCAAGCCGACCAATCACAGTGTTTGCACTACGCGTCGTTGCGACGTGTAGTTACCTCTTTTGAGAGGTGTCAGCCACGACGAGGGCTATGCGACCACGCGAAGGCTGCACCGGAGTATACGAGTGCGCTTGACGCAGAAGTATAAATCAGCCTTAAAGTGTTAATTAATACCGTAATTAACAAACATGAACTAACAAGTAATTGAGGTGGCCATTATTCACTCATAAAATCATGTGATGCGTGTTGTAGTTAAAGTTATTTATTGATTAGTGCATGCTTTAACTCATGAAGTAACGATTAATTGACATATCAGTGTTACCCAATTAAATTTGAATGCAACCAAATGATTTTAGGTGACATGGTAGCTCAGTGGTTAGCACTGTCGCTTCACAACAAGAAGGCTGCTGATTTGAGTCCCGGCTGGGTCAGGAGGCATTTCTGTGTGGAGTTTGCATGTTCTTCCCAGTGCTTCGGTTTCCCCAATAGTACAAAGACATGTGATATATAACTAAATTAGCCGTAGTGTATGTGTGTGAATGAGAGTATATGGGTGTTTCAAAGTACTTGGTTGCAGCTGGAAGGGCATCCGCTGCGTAAAACATATGCTGGATAAGTTGGCGTTTCATTCCACTGTGGCGACCTCTGAAATAGAGATTAAGCCGAAGGAAAATGAATGAATGAATGAATGAATGAATGAATGAATGAATGAATGAATGACGTATGATTTTTAAAAAGAGGTATGCCCACAAACCTCACCCCTTAAACTCAACCATCATTGGGGGGGGAAATGTAAAAATTGTACTAAAATGTACAAAGGGGATCATACACATTCATATCAATTAGCCACTAAATCAAAAAGTTAGGAAATTCCGCAAATTTGAGTTGCAACAACTAACATCCAACACATTTTTGACTATTGAAAATGAGCACATCGCAATGTCAACGAGGAAATGCTACACGGCTACTGAGAATATAATCTGAATGTTCTGCGATTGGGCGGCGCGGTGGCACAGTGGGTAACGATGTCGCCTCACAGCAAGAAGATCGCTGGTTCGCGCCTTGGCTGGGTCAGTTGGCATTTCTGTGTGGAGTTTGCATGTTCTCCTTGTGTTCCCGTGGGTTTCCTCCGGGTGCTCCAGTTTCCCCCACAGTCCAAAGACATGCGCTATAGGTGAATTGAGTGAGCGCAACTCCCCATAGTGTAAAGGCTCATACACATCGGGACGCTTTTCGTTTGCGTTTATCGTCAGCGTTTTTCGAGACGTTTTTCTGGATTTAAACCAAGGAATTTTCACAGGCGTCGAGCAGAAGAATATGCAAAATCACTTCCTTGACGTTAGATGGCGCTACACAACTTTAAGCTTCTGACACCTGCTTGTAACACAGAAGAAGAAAATTGACCCGCATGTTCTTAAAGTTACTGGCGATTCGAACAAGCATTGATGGTTCAAGTAGCAGCTCCAGCTCTAGCAATGAAGAAATGATTATTGTTCACCAGTGCAATAAACAGCTCCACCTTCATATCGCCTTTGGGCATCTTCTTCAATGTGTGCTTGCATTGACAGTTTTGCGCTTGAGCGCCTCCAAGTACTGTTTACTGTAGGTGCGTTCGACATGAAGCACGGCTGCAGCCAGTGATCAACGAGATTAGCCGAGCGCAGGCGGGGGCGGAGTTGAAAACGGAGGCGTCAAGCCGGACACTTCAGGGCTCAAAGTTGCGGCAGTCATGATGACCGATCACATGGCGTCATCATCATTTTGTTTTTTTTTTTATAACAACAAAAAATGTACAGTACAAATAAAACAGAACACAGTCTCTACAAGCTAGTTCATTTTTAAACAATAAGGGAATTATGAATTAAATATATAACAAATGCATGAGAGAAATAAGAGGAAACGAGAGGGTATATAAACATAAAAATGAATAGGCCTATTAAATACAAAGCCATAAGCACAAATGTTACGAGTTTAAACATCACTCTTTAGGCTAATAATTCTTGTTTGAATATGCTAAAAAGGGGTTTACATTTATAGATATAAATCTTTCTAATATACATTAACGTAAAACCCAAATCAAGGTGTTTTGATTAAGTCCTAAACAATGATTAAGATTATTTTGGATAATGAAAGCATTTTCAAAAAAAGCACTTTAATCCAAAAAGATTGAACAAAAGGACATTCCTAAAATAAGTGAGCTACACTTTAAGTAGAAGTTTCCCAGAAAAAGCAGGTACACCAATGTCACTTTTAAAACTTGTGTATAAATGGCTAAAAAGGAAAGAAATATATATTTTATTAACATATAAATCATTTTATAATTATTTAATAAAATAGTTATTTAACTTAATTTGTTAAGAAACCTTTAGGGTGTCAGGATCAATGATGATAATTATTTTAATTCAAGTCTGTAAGACTTATTTGAGTTAATATTTAGTTTATTCACTAAAATATATCATTTAAATTGTTCATGGAGCTGAATGCAGTAAATAGTCTATAAAAAAAAGGTTGATAATAAACCTGTGCAAACAATCTAGCCTTAACAACCAAATTATTTAACAAAAAAATATTTGTTTCAAATGTTTATTTTATGGATAGAATTTCAAGGCGCAGCCTGGGGCTGGAGGGGGTCCGGTTGGGGGACCACAGAATCTCATCTCTGTTATTTGCAGATGATGTTGTTCTGTTGGCTTCATCGAACATGGACCTTCAGCATGCACTGGGGCGGTTTGCTGCCGAGTGTGACGCGGCTGGGATGAGAATCAGCACCTCCAAGTCCGAGGCCATGGTGCTCCACCGGAAAAAGGTGGTTTGCCATCTTCAGGTTGGAGGAGAGTCCTTACCCCAGGTGGAGGAGTTCAAGTATCTCGGGGTTTTGTTCACGAGCGAGGGAAGGATGGAAAGTGAGATTGACACGTGGTTTGGAGCAGCGGCAGCAGTAATGCGGTCGACCCAGGACACGCTGGAGGGACTATGTCTCTCGGCTGGCCTGGGAACGCCTCGGGATCCCCCCGGAGGAGCTGGAGGAAGTGTCTGGGGAGAGGGAAGTCTGGGGTTCTCTCCTAAGACTGCTACCCCAGCGACCCGGCCCCGGAAAAGCGGCAGAAAATGAATGAATGAATGAATGTTTGTTTCGAAATTTGTGAATCGGAATTTGTCCAATAATAAACCCGAAACACACATGGTTGTTGTCATGCGGTGAATCCAGGCAATCGTGTAATATCGGTGTGATCATCGTAGCTCCAGGCAGTCGCTCTTCAGACGCTGCACTGGCTGCATCAGTCGTCTGATCTCTGAGTGCTGTCGCGGTACTTTGATGCCACATGTGACAGTCACGTGGCGTCTGTGCAGCGTCAATCCGGACAAAATTTCTAACCAGCATGCACCGTTTTAAGACAGATTTCGATCAATCTGCGCAACACTGCATGAAGTCGAACGCACCTTGTAACTTCAGCAGCTCCGTGCACGTGAACAAAAGTGCCAATCTGATTGGTGGAGAAGGTTTTGACGCGGCACGTCAAAACAAAAAAACGAGCATGAGACGTTTCTTTAAAAATGACGCTTTTATGCCTGCCGTTTTGCGTGTTGGTGTGTACGATCACATTGCCGCCCTTTATTTAGTCACGAGGCGTTAAACGTTGATGGAAAACGCGAGCAAAAAGCGTCCCGGTGTGCACAGGCCTTAAGTGTGTGAATGAGTGGGTGTTTCCCAGTGATGGGTTGCAGCTGGACGGGCATCCACTGCATAAAACATATGCTGGATAAGTTGGCAGTTTATTCCACTGTAGGGACCCCTGATTAATAAAGGGACTAAGCCGAAAAGAAAATGGATAAATGAATGAATGTTCTGCGATTCTGGAATCACTGGCTCCCATAAAACACGCAATCTGGCACAGGCGACTATCTCTGTCCACCTAAACTCTCGGCACCATTTACTCACATGCAAAAATTCAGATGCAAATGCGCTATGCATCACACCTCCACGCCAGTGTGACAGACAGATAAGACTATGGGCTTTTGAAAAAGAGGATAGTGTTAACCAGCTGATAAGGAAGAGAAACACACGACAATGGCGATATACTTGACTTACGAGTTACCTGAACTATAAACATAAGCACTGCATAGAATCTAATCCTGACATTTAACAAGGCGTTGACATGTTGTGTTAGTATAAGAAATAACACGCCTCTGTGCTAATTCTTTATTGTTGTCTAGACTTTGAAGCAGGGAAAACCCAATTCATGCAAATGGCCATGTTTACATATTTCCTGCAGGAGATGTAAATGGCTTTTTTAGACCCTTTAATAGTTATTAGTTCCTCCTGTTTTAATGATTAAACATGTGATTGTGTAATGCTGTTTATAAGATGTATACATATATATTTTCAAACATAATTTATTCCTGTGACGCAAAGCTAAGTTTTCATCATGGTTACCACAGTCTTCAGTGTCACGTGACCTTTCAGAAATAATCTAATATGATAATTTGCTGCTTAATATTATACTATATTAACGTTATGTCATTACTTTACATTTTGATTAGTGTACGTGTACAAAACTTGCATAGGAAATGTCTATTCAAAAATCCTTATGACATATGTACCACATATAATATATATACTATATAATATAATACTGATCAGATAGCTGCATACACTAAAACCGAAACAGTTTTCACCCAGAAGTGGCACAATTTCATTATTATACAGTAAACATGACATTTTGAAACAGAACTTATTTATTATTTTATTGTAAACTTACAGTAATAAATATTTAATAATCATTTAGCTCCACTTTATATACTGCAGATATGTACTGACAGGAAAAAATAAATGCTATATGTTCATGTTATAAAATGTTTACGGTGCTATTGAGTTGAAAAACGGGTAGGTTTAGGACTGATTTGGTGGTATGGGTCGTTTAAAAGGAGGGTTAAGGTTTAAGGGATGGGTCAACATTGTAAATATAAATGCAATTACATTAATTACAGAAGTAATGTCTTTATTTTACATTTTGATTAGTGCATGTGTGCAACATTTGCATAAAAATTAATATTCAAAAGTCCATAATGATGACATAATATATGTACTCAGACAGCTGCATACACTAAAAACCTAAAAAATGTTTTCACCAGGAAATGGCACAATTATAATTATAATATAGCACAATAAACATGACATTTTGAAACTGATATGACATATTATTTTATTGTAAACTGTATGTAATAAACATTTCATAATAGTTTATATCCCACCACTTTATGTGCTGACAGTAGAAAAAAAATGCTATATGTTTATGTTATAAGATGTTTATGGTACTGAGTTGAAAAACGGGTAGGTGGTATGGGTCGTTCAAAGGGAGGGTTAAGGTTTAAGGGATGGGTCAACATTGTAAATATTAATGCAATTACATTAATTACAGAAGTAATGTCTTTATTTTACAATTTGATTAGTGCATGTGTGCAACTAGGGAAGGTTTGTTTAAGGGATGGGTCAACATTGTAATTAAATTAAGGAACAGAAATGAATTACAGAAGTACATTCAGTAATGAATTAAATACACGTACGATGTAAAAGCATGGCGCCAAGTGATTAATTTAAATGTAGTGTTTACGATCACTTAATAGAAAGTGGGGCCAAAAATAGTTTTGTGTGTTTGTTATAGCGTATGACAGGCTACTCTGCAAATCCTACAAAGATTTTCTTTTCACCCCAGTCACTTTTTCTTCTCTGCTGTACTTCACTGAATTCACTGTTTGCAGGAAAAATGAATGAATGCTCACGTTTATAGCCCACAGCAAACTAAGAGTTGGACTTTGTCTCATAAAGGCTTCGTGACGCACGTTATACCGCGTTCACATCTGGATGACAAATATTTCGGAAACTCCGCGTCAGCGTGTGTTTATACAGAGAAACATTTATAGACTTTACTAGCACTGTTCTGTAAGCAACTGCATAGTTGCTTGAAGACAGTTATAAAACGACTCAATTCATTGTGTTATGCAGAGACGTGAGGTAAAAATAGAATAATGAAAACAACTTACGAGGCTGTGGCAGATGCAGACGGCTGGCAGTGCAGGAGAAAAGCTGAAGTGTATGTAGACACTGTAGAATGTCTTTTCTCAATGCGCGATTTAACAGGAGGGAGTGTCTGAAACAGGGGCGTGTTTCAATACACGGGTGAGGTCGTTTTACTACCTAGAGTGCTTTTTGAGCATTAGACTAGTGTGAATGCGTATACCATATTCAATTATTAGCTCACCAGATTCAGAAGCAATCAACTGCCCTTCATATTTGGCTGATTATACGACTCTTAAAGTGGTTGTTTTGTGATATTCAACTGACATAACTGCAAAAACATAACTGCAGATTTATTATTAAAAACTGCTTTTATTCTAGCCGAAATAAAACAAATAAGACTTTCTCCAGAAGAAAAAATATTATCAGATACTGTGAAAAGTTCCTTGCTCTGTTAAACATCATTTGGGAAATATTTAAAAAAGAAAAAAATTCAAAGGAGGGCTAATAATTCTGACTTCAACTGTATAAGGGCTCACAGCAAAAAAGTTGCTGGTTTGAGTCCCAGCTGGCCAGTTGGCATTTCTGTGTGGAGTTTTTGTGAACTTTATTTTCATTTCATTGACAAAAACCTTCATACATACAGTCCTTACAAGAAAGAGATAGACCATATATCAAAGTTCTCTTGGAAGTGAGAGGGGTCTGGATGCAGACCTGGTGCAATGCAATCTGTGTTGCATCCAATGCTTTTTAATGCGCTCACCTAACCCTACCCAACACAGTAACGTCACTCACTCCATTGAGTGCATTGTGTCTGACATTGCATCGCTGAGTAATGCAATCTCAGCTTGCATCAGCAAGGCTGCATCTAGATACTATTGGAGGAAGTACTTACTGTGAATTTAGATTACTACAGAAAGGAACTCAAAACCTACCTACCTCCCACCCCACCCGTCTAGCATTGATCAAAATATTTATGGAAGGTTCATAAAAAAATAAAATAAAAGGCGGACATGAGTAACATTTACAATCATAATATGGAACTGGCGGGGACAAAAATTAAAAATTGAAGCAAGGTGTACATGGACAATGAAACCAAAAGAGACATAAAATAATTATAAAATAGTTATAAAATAAATAATAAAACAAATCAATAAATTAACATACAATAGTCTTGTAAAAATCAGTTCAGTCTATCTGCAGGAATAATATGAATGGTTCCCAAATCTTATTAAAAATGGACAATTTGTCTCTTAGTGTGAATCTCAGTTCTTCTAAGTTTAACATGTTTCCAAGTTCTCTAGCCCACATTTCAAAGGTGGAGACAGCATAAGATTCCACATTTGCAAAATGAGTTTTTTTTTTTTTTTTTTTTGCAATACACATACAAAACAGAATTGCTTGTGTTTGGTTTCTACTGCAAGATCTGTCCTCTGCTCCTAAAAGTCCAATACTAGGATCAGGTTCCAGATTCGTTGAATACACTTCAGAAAGAAATTTAAATACATTTGTCCAGAATGGTTGCAGTTTACTGCACAACCACAAAGAATGAAACAGAGTTCCTGCTGACACATTGCACTTATTACAACATGCAGAGGATGTTGGGAATATTTTATGACGTTTTGATTTAGAATAATGGAGCCTATGAATGGCCTTATATTGGATCAGATGATGTCTTACGTTCACAGAACATGCATGTACATTACTCAAGCATTCATCACAAATGTTAATACCTATTTCCTCTTCCCAGTCATGTCTTATTTTATCTGTACTGCTGTCCACCTTCCCATAACAGAACCTTGCAAAAGTTAGATGCATTACCAATAATTGCAGGATATATATTAACAATTGTATCTAATGTAGGATCCAGCCTCTCGGTTTCGAAGTCTTTAATATGTTTTCTAACAAAATCTCTAACTTGCAGATAGCAAAAAAAAAAAGTTTGAGTAAGTAAGGTTGTAATTTTGTTTTAGCTGTTCAAAGGAGCTAAATGTTCTTTCTTTGTAAAGATGCCCTTATCTTTCTATGTGCGTGAAGTTTGCATGTTCTCCCCGAAACTAAGCCAAAGGAAAATTAATGAATGAATGAAAATATATACAGTGTATATACTGTGTGTGTGTGTGTGTGTGTGTGTGTGTATATATATATATATATATATATATATATATATATATATATATATACAGTTGCAATCAGAATTATTCAACCCCCTGATTTATTAGCCCCCCTGTTTATTTTTTCCCCCAATTTCTTTTTTTTTTTCAATTTCAATTTTCTGTTTAACGGAGAGAAAAATTTTTGCAGTGGCGCAGTAGGTAGTGCTGTCGCCTCAGAGCAAGAACGTCGCTGGTTCGCAGGTTCGAACCTCGGCTGGGCTGGGTCAGTTGGCGTTTCTGTGTGGAGTTTGCATGTTCTCCCTGCATTCGCGTGGGTTTCCTCCGGGTGCTCCGGTTTCCCCCACAGTCCAAAGACATGTGGTACAGGTGAATTGGGTAGGCTAAATTTTCCGTAGTGTATGAGTGTGAATGAGTGTGTGGATGTTCCCAGAGATGGGTTGTGGCTGGAAGGGCATCCGCTGCGTAAAATCGTGCTGGATAAGTTGGAGGTTCATTCCGCTGTGGCGACCCCGGATTAATAAAGGGACTAAGCCGACAAGAAAATGAATGAATGAATGAACTCATCTCTAATAACTGATTTATTTTATCTTTTCCATGATGACAGTAAATAATATTTTACTAGATCATTTTCAAGACACTTCTAAACAGCTTAAAGTGACATTTAAAGGCTTAACTAGGTTAATTAGGTTAACTAGGCAGGTTAGGGTAATTAGGCAAGTTATTGTATAATGATGGTTTGTTCTATATACTATTGAAAAAATATATAGCTTAAAGGGGCTAATAATTTTGACCTTAAAATGGGTTTTAAAAAATTTAAAACTGCTTTAATTTACTGCTTTTATTTACTGCTCTTTTTTTTTTTTTACTATTTAAGCGCAGCAGCTTGTTAAAAAAGAAAAGAAATCGATGGATCAATACGAATGATTTAGAGAGAGTAACATCTCAACTTTTAAGCTTTATATAAATGGAAATCCAATTACACTCTCGGAAATAAAGGTACAAGAGCTGTCACTGGATGGGTATTAATAGGGACCCTTTAGGTAAAAATGTGTACCTTTTAAAAAGGTACCACCCCAGTGATTGATCTGAAAGCGTACATTTGTTTGGTAAACAAAGTTATACAGTCTATATGATACCTCCACTAAAAGGCAAAAAAAAAATATTGCTTACACATTGTAATGTTCACAAAAATAATGAAAACGGCTAAACATTTGCATATTAATGAATAATATCACTGCAATAATACAAAAACTGAACAAATACAGTTGAAGTCGGATTAGCCCCCCTGAATTATTAGCCCCCCTGTTTATTTTTGCCCCAATTTCTGTTTAACGGAGAGAAGATTTGTTCAGCACATTTCTAATCATAATAGTTTGAATAACTCATTTCTAATAACTCATTTATTTTATCTTTGCCATGATGACAGTAAATAATATTTGACTAGATATTTTTCAAGACACTTCTATACAGCTTAAAGTGACATTTAAAGGCTTAACTAGGTTAATTAGGTTAACTAGGCAGGTTAGGGTAATTAGGCAAGTTATTGTATAATAAGGGGTTTGTTCTGTAGACTATCAAAAAAAAAAATTAGCTTAAAGCGGCTAATAATTTTGACCTTTAAAAAATTAACAACTGTTTTTTATTCTAGCCAAAATAATACAAATAAGACTTTCTCCAGAAGAAAAAATATTATCAGACATACTGTGAAAATTTCCTTGCTCTCTAAAACATAATTTGGGAAATATTTAAAAAAGAAAAAAAAAATTCAAAGGGGGGCTAATAATTATGACTTCAACTGTATATACTTACATGAGTAGAAGAGAATAGAAAAACAATTCCACGTGGGCCTAATTATTACATCTGAACCACTTTAGGTCAGTCAAAAGTCAGTATGTTTAACATTATTTTTATAAAAATTGCAGTTAAGTAAACACCACTAAAGCAAAGGAAAAAGGTTTATAAGTTACAACACCTTCCTCCAGGCTTTCGCTGACATTTTCATAAAACTGCAGCTCTACAAACAGAACAAGGGTGTTACGAGTATATGTTTGCATAATGCAGAAACAGGAAAGCAATGACCACACAACACAAGAACAACTGCAAGGACAAACACTGTGAGCAAACTCAAACACCATTAGCAAACTCAAACACATTTACAGCCTCTCACAAACGATGCACAGCACGGCTCTAGAAAATGTCTCCCCTGCAAAATGGCAGACTAAAATTCATTTAATGTGAAATAAGAATCAGATGCTGCCTTTGTGGGTTGCCCACCACTGAAATGGTAGAGAGTCTTGAAACCTGAATCCACTCCACTAACATGTGCTTGCAATTAACCAAGAGCCATAAAAAGGCCATTTAAAATGCCACTATTGAATGGAAACTCTCAGACAAGAGCTGAAAATTCAATTAGAGATGGATGTAAGTGCACATTTTCAGATTTCAAATGGAATATATCTCATGTACAGGCTGATAGGTCTCACTTTAAAGGGATAGTTGACACAAAAATGAACATTCTGTCCTCATTTACTTCATTCAAACCTTTACAAGTTACTTTCTTCAGCTGAACACTAAAGAAAATGTTTTGAAAAATGTCAAAGACAATAGCCATTGTGGTAGCAGCTTGCTTTAGAATATCTTCATTTGTGTTCAACAGAGGAAAGGAACTCATAAAGGTTTGAAACCCCTTGAGGATGAGTAAACAGTGAGTAAATATTCGTTTTTGGGTGAACTATGTCTTTAAGGTTGCTAGGCTTCGCATTGTGTTTGATTGCCCTATTCGTACCCAAGCTTTGCCTCCACCCCCTGCCCTCGCTGGACTGTGTTTACACTATACTGATTTATAACAGTATAACAGTTTATAACAGAACATTGTATATAGATCAGTGGTTCACACTTGGATTTTGGGTCTGAAAAGTATGTTTGTCATCACAGCAACAGCTGTTGTTAGTTAACGACAGGACGGGAGAAGACGCAAAATGGCTGGTTTCTGCTCAAGTAGTTTCATTTTCAAATGTGAGTGGCAAATGTGTCTGTGAAATGAAAAAGTTAAAAACAAATAAGAAGAAAATAATGAGCAGACATAGATACGTATTTTCTTTGCGTGCAGCGATTCGGTTATGTGTGTCACAAAAGTGAGTGAAAGGCATAAATACACTTTTTGACAACTTAAAGGGGACCTATTATGCAAAAATCACATTTAGAACGGCTTTAAAGTTGTGGTCCACTACGATATCATATTTTAAACATTAGTTGATGTGTAATGTAGCTGTGTGAACATAAACAACATCTCTGAATGTAAGATGCTCAAAGTTTAATGCAAAGGGAAACATTGGCTTTTACAGAGTTAGCTTAGCAAAGCCTACAGCGAACGAAATTTGGAGACTACAAAAAAATACATCCGGGCTAGTGAGATCACAAGGGCTTCCGATTACGTGAATTCAGCTCGCACACACACCCTGTGCAGCGAAGGGGCGTGGCGGGAGGTGCTGTAATGTTATAGCAGAGAAAGCTAAAACGCCGTCCAAACGCTGCTATTTCCACAGAGCTTCTTCTGTTTCTGTATTTGGGCTTCCAAAAGACACAACACAAAGAGAGAAGTGTTTACAATTTAGTTTAATTTATGTTTCAGATTAATTATTTAAAAAAAAGATATAGCGCTAACATTTGACAAAGGAAAGCTTCCAGAATATCTCCCAGTTTAGTGCTGGATTCGGTTAAAACTCCTCCAACAGACGAAGCTGTGGATTGTGAGCCACAACCTGTAAGTATTTTTGTTTGTTAAAATGTATCAATTACAGCCACAGTTTCTAGCGTTTTGTCAAATAATGAACTCGCGAAAGATTTGTGAACGTTTTATATTACTTACACATGCTTATTCCAAATATATGTGAAAGACACTTGTCAGACTATACAGGGAGTGCAGAATTATTAGGCAAGTTGTATTTTTGAGGATTAATTTTATTATTGAACAACAACCATGTTCCCAATGAACCCAAAAAACTCATTAATATCAAAGCTGAATATTTTTGGAAGTAGTTTTTAGTTTGTTTTTAGTTTGAGCTATTTTAGGAGGATATCTGTGTGTGCAGGTGACTATTACTGTGCAGAATTATTAGGCAACTTAACAAAAAACAAATATATACCCATTTCAATGATTTATTTTCACCAGTGAAACCAATATAACATCTCAACATTCACAAATATACATTTCTGACATTCAAAACAAAACAAAAACAAATCAGTGACCAATATACCCTCCTTGTAAATCTCACATTTGATGATGGACTACAGGTTCTCTTTGGGGTTCAGATCAGGTGAACAAAGACGCCATGTCATTAGTTTTTCTTCTTTTAGACCCTTTCTTGCCAGCCACACTGTGGAGTACTTGGACGCGTGTGATGGAGCATTGTCCTGCATGAAAATCATGTTTTTCTAGAAGGATGCAGACTTCTTCCTGTACCACTGCTTGAAGAAGGTGTCTTCCAGAAACTGGCAGTAGGACTGGGAGTTGAGCTTGACTCAATCCTCAACCCGAAAAGGCCCCACAAGCTCATCTTTGATGATACCAGCCCAAACCAGTACTCCACCTCCACCTTGCTGGCGTCTGAGTTGGACTGGAGCTCTCTGTCCTTTACCAATCCAGCCAAGTGTTCAATGGTGGTCGTTTTTCAGCCTTTCTTACCTTGGCCATGTCTCTGAGTATTGCACACCTTGTGCTTTTGGGCACTCAGGTGATGCTGCAGCTCTGAAATATGGCAAAACTGGTGGCAAGTGGCATCTTGGCAACTGCACGCTTGACTTTTCTCAGTTCATGGGCAGTTATTTTGCGCCTTGGTTTTTCCACATGCTTCTTGCAACCATGTTGACTATTTTGAATGAAACGCCTAATTGTTTGATGATCACGCTTCAGAAGCTTGGCAATTTTAAGAGTGCTGCATACCTCTGCAAGATATCTCACTATTTTTGACTTTTCGGAGCCTGTCAAGTCCTTCTTTTGACCCATTTTGCCAAAGGAAAGGAAGTTGCCTAATAAATATCCACACCTGATATAGGGTGTTGATGTCATTAGACCACACCCCTTCTCATTACAGAGATGCACATCACCTAATATGCTTAATTGGTAGTAGGCTTTCGAGCCTATACAGCTTGGAGTAAGACAACGTGCATAAAGAGGATGATGTGGTCAAAATACTCATTTGCCTAATAATTCTGCACTCTCTGTATTTTAGAGAGCACGCGTGAGCTGTGGGCTCTTAATTTCTGTCTGATTCAGGCAGCTAACACTAACAACTGCTCTGAGCCTCTGACTGGACTGTACAGTGCAAAAGCGCGTGCATGTAGGGAAGTGACGTGGAGCTGATCCGCGAATCACAGCACATTATGTTAGGACCAATCAGAGCCTTGAGGGCGGGCCTTTCAGAGGAACTAGAAATTATGACAGTTGTTTTCATGTTAGCTGAGTAGCTGTATATTATCAAAGTAAGATAAATGAAAAAATAGCGTGAATTTCTACAAGTGTAGCATGAGGACACATTGCTTTGCATCTTATAAACACATCCAAGCCTTAAAAATACATTGCGGACCACCCCTTTAAACACTGTTGTGTGGCAACAGTCTGTGACTATAACCAGCTGCTAATGGTAAAAATATATTAATTTTATATTTTATAACCATACTTCATAAAAACAGTCTGTAGAAACACTTTGACATTCTACCTGCATGTGTACATGTCATCAGAGGGGGAAAGTCCCACCCATTATTGACAATCTTTCCCTCAGTAGCTCTAGATGGAGATGGATGTTGCAAGTCCGCCAGTTCCCGCCTTAGAATGAGTTTGAGCTACTTGTACATTAAAATAGCATTCAGAAAAAAAAAACACCAGTGAAGAAACTTGATACAGAGCATAAAAACCTACTGCCAGCTAGTGTTTCAGAAGTGTTATTGCAGAGCAACACAAACAGCACACAGAAGTATAAATGCACGACTATGTGCAAGTTATAAACCAGCCCTTAGGATCAAAGCATAAAAAGGGGGCTGTTTCAAAGAGTCATAAAACACTATGTGCGTGGTGTTTTGAGCGGAAATTTCACATACACACTCTAGGGACATCAGAGACATATTTTACATCTTGTAAAACGAGGCATAATAGGTCCCCTTCAAGATGTGTTTATAGCAGCTCACTTCCATTATTGGGGCGATTGTCTTCAAGTAACCATACCTAAGACCAGTGAGGTCCCAATTCCGGTCCAAAGGATCCCCCGCCCTGCACTTTTTGTTTATGTTTCACATCTTGATCTCTCTGTTAATGAGCTGATGATCTGAATCAGGTGTTAAGTAAGAAAGACTTACAAAATATGCAGAACGGGGGGTCCCGAGAACTGAAATTGGGAACCACTGCCTTAGACCAGCCCTCTCAAACAGGCAATTCACACTATCTAAACAAACCAAACGGCCCAGTGTGCGCAACAAAAGTGCTAGTGGGAAACCGCACTAAGTTACAGTCAACGTGTAATCAAAATTAATAGTTTATTTTGCTACATGACATTGTTATTCTTTAGGTCAGGGGTGACCAACCCTGTTCCTGGAGATCTACCTTCCTGCAGATTTCAGTTGCATCCTATATCAAACACACCTGCCTGTAATTATCAAATGCTGTTCAGGTCCTAGTTAATTAGTTCATGTGTGTTTAATCAGGGTTGGAGCTGAAATCTGCAGGAAGGTCGATCTCCAAGAACAGAGTTGAGCACCCCTGCTTTAGGTGAACTATTAATCTGTGCAAGTTAATCCACTGAAGAAAAAAAAGATTGTTTTGATAATCTTCAATCAAAGTCTGACCATTTGCTTCTGCATTTGGAGTGGCATCCCTTTTCTGTTGACGCCAGTTAAAGCCAACTGTTGTTCTTTATAGCCATGCGATTCTTTGGGGGAGGGTCTGTACTGATACACTTGTTCGTTACGGCAATCCCAGCTGAAAAATCCAGCTTAAACCAGCCTAAGATGCATGGTTTTAGCTGGTCGACCAGCCTGGTTTTAGAGGAGTTTTGGCCATTTCCAGCCTGGTCTTAGCTGGTCAGGCTGGGAGTTGACCAGCTAAAACCAGCTATGTCCAGCTTAAACTGGTCAAGCTGGTTTTAGCTGGTTTAAGCTGGTCATTTTCCAGCCTGACCAGCTAAGACCAGGCTGGAAATGGCTGAAAACCAGCCTGGAAATGGCCAAAACCCCTCTAAAACCAGGCTGGTCGGCCAGCTAAAACCAGCAAACCAGCTTAGGCTGGTTTAAGGTGGTTTTTTCAGCAGGGATCATTAAGTGTGCCTGCATTGATTTTGACTGACATCACAATCATGTTGCGTCCAATGCCATGCTCTATTCCTTGCTTCTGGTTCCAATCTTTATAACCGTGTCCTCTGGTTACCACTGAAACAGATGTAAAAAAGATTATTGTCGTGCCAATATTTGTACAAGCGCAGTAGCTGGAGCAAACTGGAAATAACATGTTTAAAATGTAATTGGGGCCTTAAGCAACAACAATTGGACAAGTCACTCGATTCTGCTGCTGATTGGAAATATGAAATTAAATTGTAAGTTCAGCAAGCGGTTTTCAAGATTTCAGGATTCCCCATTCATTTAGATAGGACTTTAGTCTTGGATGAACTGTCCGGATTGCAAATATTGCCACCAATTGAACTAACTTTTCTTGAAAAAACTTTGCATCGGTTTGACGGCTTCAGCCACAATATTCCCCTTATACCGTTAGTTTGCTATGAGGAAGTACATTCACATACTAAAATAAAAGTCTCAGCAACTTCTGGTTCACGTGGACTTGAACATGCATCTACAACATTTAGTTGAAGTTTTACCACTTTTACAGGCACCTGAACAATATCCATTATTGCAAACAAAAATGTTTGTCAGAAAAAAAGGGAACCGACAACCATAAGCTAGCCACTGGAGCCTGAGACGATGTGAAAGCTACACGGCTCACCACAAAATGAGAACTTGGTTACTCAGTAATGTTATGAGATTATAAGCCATCTGAGCTTCTGTTCGAGCAGAACTGTGAAGTGAAATGATCAACGAACAGATGGCGACCCGAAGTCTGTGGATGGATTTCCAGGATTAAACTCCACTGCAGTTTGGAATGACAGCAGCTCATCAGCTTACAATAACAAGAGCTGTGGACATTTGGCTCAAAACCAAGTCGAGTAGGTGTGCATTTAGGATGAAAGCAATGTCAATACTCAAACAAAAAGAGGGAATCACCAGAATTCTTCAATGTTTCATGGAAACCGTTGTCATGGCTGCCATTGGGGACCTTTCCATTGTAAAGGTCAAGTTAACAAGAGCAAAAGGCTGCAGAGAAGAGATTTCAAACACACTGTCACACAGAACATAAAGACAAAGCTCTGGGCTGAAACACTGGAATGTGTTTGCAAACCCATTACACGGTCAGACTGAGGCCCGGGTGATCACTTGGGAGATGAAGGGTTGAGTTCATTAAAAATATCTGTTGCTTGGTGTAAGATCTATTTAAAAAAAGGAAAAGTAAAGAGGAAGCGTAAGATGATAATAGCTTTGTTTTTAAAGTAAATGTACATCCGTTTTCTGATATGTCAATATCATTAATAGCAAACATCCCCTATTATAATCTTCTGAAAAGCTTTAATGTAAATAATGTACTTTAAAATCCTGTAGGCCTACTTGGAAAAGTAAGCATAAAAGATTCCAACACTCCAAAATTTTAGTTCTGTCATCCTTCATTTGTTCCAAACTGGTCTGGTTGTTTAATTGATTCATTTTGTGCAAATGAACCAAATTTCAGGAAGTTCCTCGACTAAAAAATCTTTGATACCATGAAAGATAATATAAATAGTGATGAAAACAAAGATATTAGCTGTCATGCTAACACTGTAGTAATATGGTAATAATATTAAACATGCCCCAGACATGTTAAAAATATTAATGCTAAAATGTTAAGATAGTTAAACACATTTCAGGAAGTGCCTCATCTCAAATCTCTGATAATAGGTAAAATAATACAAATACTGATAAAAGCAAAACCATTAGCTGTCATGCTAACACTGTTGTAACGTGAACAACATTAAACAACCTAGACATGTTAGCAATTTACAACATGCTAAATATGCTAGTAAATAGATTAGTCAGGGTAGTAAATGCTAGACATTTATTACAAATATCTTAGCATTAGCTAAAACATGTTAATGCTAAAATGTTACAGTGAAACACATTTCAGGAAGTTCGTTACCTCAAATCTCTGATAATAGAAAACATAATATAATTACTTATGAAAGCATAGACATGTTAGCAATTTAAAACATGTTAAAACATGACGGTAATGAGATAATTCGTAATAGGAAAATATGGTACACAACATGTTGCAATAATCTTAGCGCTAGCTAAAACATGTTAATGCTAAAATATTAACATGATTAAATATAATAGTAACAAAATGGTAAAATATTTAAATCACTAAAACATCTTAGAAACGTGCGTATTTGTACTAACAATGTGTTAACCATGTGATTAACATATTAACATGCTAAAACATGATAGTCATGTGTGAAAAAATGTTAAAAACATGATAGCAATATGGCAACTTCACCACATATTTCATCTTACAGCTAAGCAGAGAAACGAATCTGCCAGTCATGTTAACAACATGGTAATATGCTTGTAGCAGTTAAAGCATATTAGCACTATTTTCATGGTAGCAATGTGGTTACATGCTAACAACATTCATTCATTCATTCATTTTCTTTTCGGCTTAGTCCCTTTATTAATCCGGGGTCGCCACAGCGGAATGAACCGCCAACTTATCCAGCACGTTTTACGCAGCGGATGCCCTTCCAGCTGCAATATGCTAACAACATACTAAAACATATTATTATTATAACATCCTAGCATATTAAACAAGCTCCAAACATACATTCAGTGGTGTGAAAAAGTGTTTGCCCCTAACTGATTTCTTATTTTTTGTCATACTTTAATGTTTCAGATCATCAAACAGATTTAAATATAACTCAAAGATAACACAAGTAAACACATCATACAGTTTTTAAATGATGTTTTTTATTATAAAGTGAAATCAAAATACAAAACTACATAGCCCTGTGTGAAAGAAAATTGAGAAACACACTAGTAAGGTGTTAAATTATGTGTTACAACATACTAAAAAGTGAGAAAAATCATGCATTCTTTCTTTCTACTTTATAAATCTACATCTTACAGACTTTCTCAAGTCAACATGAAAGATTTACCCAATTAATCTTACTATTTAGAGTGTTATATGTACTACAGTTATATGTATTAAAGTGTTATATGGTAATACTATTTATTTTACTATCTTGTCCATTGTCATTATTAAAACATAGCTATTTTAAATATCCTTTAATGTAACATTTTTGATGCAATTAAAAGAGTTAAGCATATTTTTACCACGAAGGCACGTGTTGTACCAGAGTTGTGTGCCTGCAAACCAGAAGTCTTTTGTTGGAAACAAACAAGTCCACAGTTTCTACAATACCACACGACCACCACTACCACATGTCACTTGCAGAAAAAAATAAATAGATTTAATGCAGTTAGAAGATCAACCCTGTCCTGCATGTCTTTAAGATCCAACTTTCACAGGTATATGCTTTAAACATTGTCAAAATGTTCTTTATAGTTATGATTATTTTGAAACGTGCTGTTAAAATCCAAACATTCGAAATACACAAATAGCGTGAGCAAACTGCAATAAATCAGCAGTCTTTAACCACATCCTCTTCACTGCAAACCAAATATATCTGTATGCATGCAAATGTCACCTCCCCCATCAAAAACGGGAGGATGCACAAGGAGGATGATTTCAGATGTTCTCTCTTACACATATACACGCAAACTAGCTTCTAAATAGATCTGGTTTTAGTTGTGTGAGGTCCATTTAAGCGTTTATGTTATTATTATGTTGGCAGACTGATCTGATCTTTTTAAGCTGCTGCTGCTTCTCTTCTTCCACCACATTTCTAAAAGCATCTTCTTATAGAGCTTTATCTGTGACCTCCAAACTTTGGTTACCTCTTCTGAAAGTTTTGAGACGGTGAATTACATAGCTTCTTATTTGTTAGACATCATAAAGATTGCCCTGTTTTGTCAGACAGTCCTGTTTTCACAAGCAGAACAATCATACTTCTAGAGGTCACTAGTTAGCCTTGAAAGTGCTTGCTACTGCCAGAAATAGTTGCAATAGTCAATAGAAATAGTCTGGCCAGCATGCCAGAAAAGTTACACGGTGTTTGTTGCTTTATAATGAATGCAGGCAGCATTATTAATTATGTTAGCTAACTGCATAAAATGTTAAAAATATGCTAAGCTAAAATATTCTAGTCACATGCTAATTTACAGTATGCCACCAACTTCAGCTACAAAAATCTAAAAACATATTATCAAAATATTGTCTAAAAATGAACATTAAACACATTAAAAATGTTGACAACATGCATCAGGTAAAACTCACTAAGTCAAGCTCGCAAAATGATGCTAATGCGTAATCTCTCTTAGATCAAACTTCTAGGTAACTCAAGTCCTGGACTTGCTTTGTTAAATCACGCTAGCAACATAAACATGCTACCAAAATGTGAAAGCATACCAGAAACATTATACTGTGTTAAAAGGTGTTAGCTGCATTATAATTATTGCAGGCAACATTATTAATGTTAGCTAAACGTATAAAATGTTAAAAACATGCTAAGCTAAAACACATTAGAAGCATTCTAGTTGCATGCTAATTTATGTTACCGATGTATGCTTCCAAACATCTAGAAACATGTCATCAAAATGCTAATTGATTAAGTGTTGACAACGTGCTAGCATCAGGTAGTACTCATTAAGTCAAGTTAGCAAAAATTATTCTAGCAACATGCTACTGAGCTATCTCTCTTAGATCAAATTTCTAGCCCTGCTGAAACAAACAGCTTTAACCAGCCTAAGCTGGTTGGCTGGTTTTAGCTGGTCGACCAGCCTGGTTCTAGAGGGGTTTTGGCCATTTCCAGGCTGGTTTCCAGCCATTTCCAGCCTGGTCTTAACTTAAACCAGCTAAAACCAGCTTGACCAGCCTGGTTTAAGCTGGACATGGCTGGTTTTGGCTGGTCAAGCTGGTTTTAGCTGGTCAACTCCCAGCCTGACCAGACCAGGCTGGAAATGGCTGGAAACCAGCCTGGAAATGGCCAAAACCCCTCTAAAACCAGGCTGGTCGACCAGCTAAAACCAGCCAACCAGCTTAGGCTGGTTAAAGCTGGATTTTTCAGCAGGGAGGTGACCATCAAGCCCTGGACTTGCTTTGTTAAATTATGCTAGAAACATAAAACATGCTAACAAGTTAAACATGTCAGAAACATTCTAGTTTGATGCTAATTTATGCTATCAAAATCTAGAAACATTATCAAAATGCTAATTCATTATGTGATGGGGTGATGTAAGGGCTTGGCACTACATTTCCCATAAGTGTATCATAGCGTAACGTAGCGTAATAGGTGTAGGTACACGCCATAAATAGACGCACAATAGCATAGCGTGTTTTTCAGTTTTCATTCAGTGAGGAAGTAAAAATGGACTGGGAGTGGTGGGTCTTTTTTGCTATCTGCACCAACTCTCACTTGGGGGATGGGTGGTCTGGCTTTGGGGGTCTCTCAAACGACTAAGTCCGTTTAGGGGGTGGTCGGTCTTTCTTTGCTATCTGCAGCAACTCTCTCTTGGGGGATGGGGGGGGGGGGTCTGGCTTTGGGGGGTCTCAAACGCCCAAGTCGGTTTGGGGGGGATGGTAGGTCTTTCTAGCGAACGCCTGAAACGACCAAGGTCGGGTGGGGAGATGGCTGGTCTGACCGGTGGGCAGGAGCAAGGACGACCCCTTTACGGGTGCATTGGCTTAGACCACCAGGCGCAAGCCCGCCAGGCCATGCCCGACGGGAGACCACCATTCCCGGCATACCTGCCGGGACGTCCCGCGCCTGGAGGTACATGTCCGACGCCAATTAACACTGACCTGCCATATAGGATTTGAGGAAGGTGAAAAAATTGGACTTAGGTTTTGACGGCTTAGCGGTTTAGCGAACAAGGCGGTCTCTGGCCAGGCAGGCTGCCCAGGAAAGAGCTTCGATTCCCGCTAGAGCTGGTGTCCGCTTGGGCCCTGGAAAGGGGTCTCCATCCGGGGTGTTCAGACATTAAACGCTGCCCAACCAAGGGCTTCGATTCCCGCTAGAGCTGGTGTCCGCTTGGGCCCTGGAAAGGGATCTCCATCCGGGGTGTTCAGACATTAAACGCTGCCCAACCAAGGGCTTCGATTCCCGCTAGAGCTGGTGTCCGCTTGGGCCTAGGAAGGGTGGGGACTTTGCACCAGAACAGTCATCCGCCCGCTCCACCCCACAAGCGGAGGACAATTACGGAAGCCTTATAACAACTTGTGATGGAAGTACGTGCCATTGGTGCACCCCAGCGATATCGGGAAAAAAAGCATGGTGTCAGACGCTGGAACTGGGAGAGGCTGGTGCCCCCAAGCCATCTTTAAATTCGAACTCAGTTCATGTTGGGGGGGAATGGCGCCCTAGAGCCAAGTGGGTCACCAACAGTACCTCTGTCTAGCGCGTGCGGGTTGGCTGTTAATGTTGCGTGGGCTTAAGTGTGGGGTGCCCGGGCGCTGCTGGAGATCAGGTGTCAATCCAGCTCCTACGGAGCCGGAGTTTGCCCCGGAAGGGGTGAGGGTGTCCGGGCAGAGGGGGGTCTGGCTTAAGGGGCTGGGTCTCTGAAACGCCAAAGTCGGTTTGGGGGGATGGTAGGTCTTTCTAGCGAACGCCTGAAATGACCAAGGTCCGGTAGGGAGATGGATGGTCTGACCGGTGGGCAGGAGAAACGATGACGACCCGTCACCGGTGCATTGGCTTAGACCCAGGCCCAAGCCCGCCAGGCCATGCCCGACGGGAGACCACCTTTTCCGGCATACGTGCCGGGACGTCCCGCGCCCGACACCTGCCATGTCTCTGACCTGCCATCGAGCTTTTGGTGAAGGCGTAATATTGTGGACTTAGTCTCTGGCGATGTTACGCTCAGACCATTCTACTGGCCGATAGGAGCTCGTTGTCGCCTCAAGGGTAGGTCCCCACCCGGCCCCAACCCTTGGCCCTTAAGGTGTTCGAGGTTGGGTCAGCCTCTATGGGTGTGGATGATTCCTTCTCTGCTTTGGGCGTGCTTTCAGGGGAGGCCAGGGTGGGGTGTCCCTCCGCACACAACCCCCACCCCCTCCCGCCTCTATCTGTGGGAGAAAGAACTCAGTGGACCCGTCTGGTTTTGACCTAGAGTGTGCCCGTCTGCCCGCCCGCCAGATCCCCTGACTTATATCCCCCCACTGATTCTCGGCCCGTGCGCCCCCTGCCCCCCTCGCCGGGGGGCTGGGGATGTTTGTTGGGCTCGGTAAGAGTCTTCTGGCGTGGAGGAAACAAGCCCCAGGGGCAGTGTGAAGTTGCGGTATGGCGCAGGGCCCCCCCACCAAACCCTGTGTGTGTGTGCCTACTGCCGCCCCGTCCGTCCGTCCGTCCATCCGCCTGCAAGCCCGCCCACCCCCCTGGGTTTATCCTCGCTGTGTCTCGGGCCCCCCCACTCCCCTGCTTCCTGCCCCCGGTGGGTGGGTCGGTAGGGGTTGATCGGTGGGGCTTAGAGTCTCTGGCGGGGTGAAACATGCTACGGGGCCAGTGGTGTGGTGTGCAGGGCTAAGGGTCTGCCAGGGTACCCAGCCCCTGTGTGCCGGTCGTCCATCCGCCTGCAAGCCTGCCCACCCACCCCCGGGTTTATCCTCGCTGCCTCTCGGGGCCCCTCGCTCCCCTGCCCCTGGTGGGTGGGGTTTGGTCGGTGGGGGCTTAGAGTCTCCGGCAGGGTGAAACAAGCTGGGGGCAGTGGTGTGCAGGACCACGGGTCCAGGTTGGCCCCAGCACCCCCCCCCCCCCCTCCTCTCTTGTCTGTGTGTGGTTACCCGGTTCGATGGTTATAATGGTTGTGGTTCCATTGTGGTGATGAAAAGCCGTGCAAAAGCTCCCACGGCTAGGCGCAGTTAAAGCTGCCCGAAACGGTTCGTGTCTGATGGGGATAGGCTTATTTTATAATTCCCTACAAAAAGTCGTAACAGCCTCTAAAATGAGCATTTGAAAACCCCGGTTGGCTAAAAGGATCTGAAGACATGGCTTCGCCCCTTTAAGAGAGTAGGGTCTACCAGCGTCGTGACGCGGAAGTGGACGCCTCCGCCGCCTCCTTTTGAACTGCTCCACGTGTCGCGCGGGTCTCTTTCTCCCACAGCCGTAGCTCTTGCACGGTCATATCCGAATGTGCGCTCTGCCTCATTATCTACAGCCGGCTCTCGCCGCACCTGTCGACAGTTCACAAGGTAGCCAACTCGGAGGAAAAAAGACTTGCTCTCGCTGCACGCGTGGACACGCGGAAGACGCCGTGCCCGATAGCTGGCTGTCGGAGGATGCCGGCCCGGCTAGACAGACACCTGAAGCAGCACGCGGAGCTCTCGGCCTCAGCCCGGAAGGAGGCCATGGGGAGGATGAAGCGCCGCAAAGTGGCTCAAGAATTGCGGTGGTTGCAGTCTACCCGCCCGGCGGTTCCCGTGGTGTCTCAGCTTGCGTCTTCGGAAGAAGAGGACCAGGAGGAGGACTCCGAAGCCGGGCGTCCGTGCACCGACCCCCGCTGCAGGCTCGCTACTGAGCGCATTCAGGTCCAGCTGTCAGACCTCCGCAAGCAGATGGACAAGGTCCAGTCCACCCTGCGCGAATT
Source organism: Danio kyathit (assembly GCA_903798195.1). Lineage (NCBI taxonomy): Eukaryota > Metazoa > Chordata > Actinopteri > Cypriniformes > Danionidae > Danio > Danio kyathit. The sequence goes on from LR812520.1 coordinate 16,795,434, forward strand.
CACACCCCGCTGTCAGGAGTTGCGGAGGGTGGGGGGGGAGGTGGGCGAGGGCGACGACGAGGAGGAGGAGAGAATCGCCTCCTGCACCGTCATCCCCCGACCCGGCCCCCAGTGGAGGCGCGGCCGGACACCCTACGCCCCCCGGCCCTCTGGAAGCCTACCACCCGCAGAGGTATCCGTTCCCAGACCACATTCCTGCCCTCAGTTGAGTATGGTTTTGGCAGTGTTCGGTTGGGCTGGTGGTGTGGGTGTATGGTCACCACTGACTTTTAACTTTCGTCCCCGTTCTGCAGACTTGCTACTGGAAGAGTTTGAGGGTTTCCAGCTGGGCAGCGAGCCCACCGCTCGTCTGAGAAACAACGTTGCGTCCAAGCTAATGCGGATCAAGGCGTTTATTGGGTTCATGGTGGTGGGCTGTGACCATCCAGAGCATTTCCTTTTCCTCCACCAGCCCGCGCGCATCTGAGCTTGGGCTGCTCTGCTAGGCCGAACGCGCATGGCCGAGCCCACCAAACAACACTACCTGAAGAACATGGCGCAATTTCGCGCAAACGTCCCGGAAACCCCGCCGGCCTCCTGTCGTCTCTCCAGCACGGCCCTGGTGCTGCTACGCAGGGAGGTCAGAGCTCTCATTCGGGGCATATGCCGGTACGTGGTGGTGCACGAGGTCAGAACCAAGCAGGCGAAAGTGGGCAGGTTAATCTCCAAAGCCAGTCTGCTAAGCTGCCACCAAACGGCTGGAAGAAAGATCCCCGCCCTTCTAAGTAAGTGTTCTGTCCGCCGGTCAGAGTTTCCACACCACCCTGCTTCTTTTCCGCTCTGGGGCACCAATGGCGCTTGCTAAGTTAAATCATTCATGGTGTTTTTGTTTGTTCTAACCGGTCTAACTCTGTCCCAGATAGCCTAGAGTCAAAGCCGGACACCAGGGATCAGTGGCGCTTCTATGGATTTCTGACAGGTTACCTGACCTCCATCTCAGGCCACCGCTGTGGCGTCTTCCAGAATCTGACAATCCAGGAGGTGGAAGAGGCCGCCAGAAGCCCAGACGAGTCTGCCTTTGTCATTAATGTGAGTGTGTGACCCCTTAGCTCTGCGGGTGGGGGCCACCAGTTGTATGCACTCACTCACCTTCTCTTTGCTTTGTTCTACGGCTAGATCACCACTCATAAAACAAACAGAGCATTAGGTGCAGCTCAGTTGTCCCTCAGTAAGGAAGAATACAGCTGGTTCCGAAGGTTCTTGGAGCTGCGGGCTAGTCTCCCTGGTGGGGGGCAGGCCACCTATTTTTTTTTCACTTCCAGAGCCTCTCCCTGCCGGACCGTAAATAAATATTTCCAATCTGCGTGGACCAGCATGGGGCTACCCGGCAAACCCACCTTTACTGACGTCCGGACAGCCATCGCAACGCACGTGAGTATTTATCTAATGCCCCTGTAGCCACATAACTGCCAGCGGCTTTGACCCTAAAAAAATGGTCCTGTCTGTCTGTCTCTGATGCAGGCAAAGAACGCACATTCTTCCGAGGATCGGAGGAAGGTGGCGCAGTTCATGTGTCATGACACTTCAACCTCCGACAAGTTCTACGCACTTCACCTCGGCCCTCTGCAAGCATGTGAGCACCGCAGACTCTTCGAGAGGGCCATGGTGGAGGAGGAGGAGGAGGAGGAGGCGACGGCGGGCAGAGACAGCCACCCAAGGAAGGGGCGCAAGAGGGCAGAGAGTCCTGGGTCACCCCTGGTAAGTCAGTTCCTCTTTGGCTAGCCAAAGCATAATTGTGAACAGCAGGGCATGTGGTGATGGTTAACTGGCCTTACCGTGTCCCCTCTCACAGGAAGGAACCAGCAGGAGGACGCTGCCATGGCAGGGCAAAAGCCAGGGGACACGCCCGCTCGAACCAACAGAAGACGCTGAATCACCCTGAATAAATAATTACAGTTTTCTAAAACAATAAAATATCATATGGTCTTCGACATGCAGTGTCTTTATTATTACTGTATCTGTATGTTAAAAATGCCTTCAATCGGGACGAATGATCCCTGTCTTGTGTGGTAAAAGTGTCGCGTGGGACACCCGTGTCCCGGTTCAGCCCAGATTAATAACCCATCGGGAGTAATTATCCCTTTTGCAGCACAAGTAGGTGCAAGGATGGACGTGGCCGTCCAGGTCTGCCCCTAGTTTGAACGGCCATATGGCCTGTGGTCCAACTCTGGGTATTAGCAAGCGTCTCCCGGGACAGCTCTGTCCTTTGAGCTGCATGAAGAAGCCCGCCGAGGGCTGCCCCGAGTGGGGCTTGACTTCAGTGAGGTACTAAGCTACTAAGTACTAAGCTCAGAATCCCACTCGTGTTAATGGTGATTGGCCTAGTGACACAGTTGTCAGATTTTATGTGATACTTGTGTGAATTATGATCAAAGGTTTTCTTAAGGAAGAACCTCTGGGTTGGTTTTTAATTCCTTTCTGTTAGATCCAGTTATGTAAGGACTATTGTTACTACCTTTTGTTTATGTTGGTGAATTGCCCTGTTTGTCGTGTGTTGTATGCAAATATCATTGTAATTTTTTTCTGTTTTATTTGTTTTGTTATTCCCTTTTATTTTAAGGGCAGCCGCTGGGTCTCCTTCGTGGGTGTGACTGGCACTGGTGAGGTGGTGGGACCTTTTTGACGGTTTGTGGTGTTTTGTAATTGCTTTGGAGTGCTGTGGTTGCTATAGTGTGATTGCTGTGCTACTGGGAGTTAAGAGCTATTTATTGGTTACATCTTCTCACACTTAGTCTTGCCCTGTTGGAGGCCTGTGGTTCGTCATACATCTTTTGTTTATTTGTTTACTTCCTTTTTTTTCTTCTTTTTTTTAAACTGGGATTGTCCATAGTATGGGATATTTTAACTAGCAACTGGATTTGTACCTTGTAATAAAACTGCTTGAGCAAGTACAAGATTTCTGGTTATGTTTTGTGGCTAGTTACTTATTTTTCATTATTCGTGGGTTACAATTACATCAACACATTAAAAATGTTGACAACATGCTAGCAACAAGTTAAACTTGCTAAGTCATGCTAGCAAAAACATGCTAGCAACATACCAATGAGCAGTCTTATTAGACATCATAAAGATTATCCTGTTTTGTCAGATAGTCCTGTCTTCACAAGCAGAACAATCAAACTTCTAGGTCACCAGCAAGACCTGGACATAAAGATAAATCATGCTAACAACATCAAACATCTTGAAAATGTTGTTTTAACATGCTTAAAAGATGTTTTTGCATTTTAATTCATGTTAGCAACCTGCTTAAATGATTAGTTGTTAAATAGTTAATGTTATCTAAACATAAAATGGAAAATGTTAACAACAGGTAAAGTCCGTATGAAATGGAACTTTTTTTTTCCTCTGTAAGGTCACTCATTTCCTAGAGAACCGGAATATAAAATGACACAACAGTGGGCGTGGCTTGTTTTTTTCTACTGTGAGCTGATGGGATGCAGTAAAGTAGGCATATCATTCAGTAAGATCAGGTTTGGAGAGAGTTATTACAACCTAACAGACACCTCCTCCTCATCATTTCTGTTTGTTGTCATAGCGCTGTCAAAACAGACAGTTGGAGAGGCGTGGTTAAGTTTATTAACCACGCCCAATACCTCAGACAGACGTAATCTAAAAAATTTACTGAAAACAAACAGGAAGTGCATTTTCAGATTTCAGAAGCAATTTTTTTTCTTAATGACATGCACAGATGAATTGTTCACCACAAAACTAGCAATGTGAGCTAACAAAATCATATGGTTAGTTTTGATTTCATGTGTACCTAAAAACATTAGAAGATTTCTAGTTGCGTGCTAATTTATGCTACCAATTTACGCTATACCACAATCAAGAAACACATGATCAAAACGGTATTTCGTTACATCAACACATTAAAAATGTTGCCAACATGCTAGCAACAGGTAAATCTTGCTAAATCAAGCTAGCACAAATATGCTATCAACATGCCAATGTGCAATCTAATAGCAAAATACAGAACTAAAATACATAAAAACAAACCAAATAATGCTAGCATGTTTAATGTGCAATTTATTTCCCCTGCTACCCAAGTTATACTATAATAAGTTAACTATATTAAAATGTTGTAAACATGGCACAACATTAGCCATATGCTAATACATTTATTAAAACAAACCAACTCAAACTCAAAAAATCAATAAAATAGTAATACAAAAAGATACACTTAAACCATAGAATAGACACACAAACACAACTAAAAGAAAGAAGAAGAAAAAAAAACATTTACACCAGGTCTTCTATTAATTTAAATCTTTTCAATAAACTAAACAGTCTTCTTCCACATTTTGATTGTAGCAACTTTAAATATTTACAGTATCGCCAAAATTCCTTTTGGAAAACTAAAAATAGTGGTTTTGTTTTAAGGCACTTGCATTTATGAACATAAAATTTCCCCAAAATTAGAATATTGTTCAATACAAATTGAATATTAACATCTTTCCCTAATAAACCAAAGAATTTTTAGAAAATTGGGAAGACAACTTGAGAGAAATCTTTAACCACTCCTGAATGAATCAGACCAAAAGGTTCTATAAAGAACATTACTTGAATGTGGAAATAAAGCAGCACACACGCAAAATGATGCAGACCGCGATGGATGCGGGGAGACTTCTTTCACACCGCACGCTCAAGCAGAGCTGAATCAATCAATCCATCCATCCATCCATCCATCCATCCATCCATCCATCCATCCATCCATCCATCCATCCATCCATCTAATCTATCTATCTATCTATATTTATTTTTGCCTGCCGCAACTTCCTCCCATGCTGTTTCCTTAACCTGCATGTCAGCATGATGTAGGCCTGAAGTTCTAATAATATTTATACATTATAGTTATAATGATATTTATACATTATCAAACTAGTGTGCAACTTAAGCAAAACTGATACTAAAATTGTTTTAAACTTGCTTTTGTAGTTATATTTGTTGCGTTTTTTAAACGTTTGTATGGAAACATTTGATTGACTATATAAAAATCAGTGGATATTATTGATGCATTTATTGGGTAGAATAAATTCCAGATCATTCTAGATTCCAGAATTCAAGACATTGCAATTGCATAAATTAATATTAAAGTTTCAAAGAATAAATCAATAACAAATTATGAAAATATTTATTCAGCACATTGCAACAATGGGGTTATCATTTCTGTGAATGGGGACTTACAGTATTACAGTTTTCAGTTATATCTCAGAATTGCATGATATAAAGTCAGAATTGTGACTTTATAACTCAGAATTGCGACTTTATACCTCGGAATTGAAACATCATAACTCAGAATTTTGACTTAACTGAGAATTGCGATTATAACTCAGAATTCTGACTTTATAACTCAGAATTGCGACTTTATAACTCAAAAATTTGACTTTATAACTCCGAATTGCAACTTTTATTGTATTTATTTTTATTTAGTGGCAGGAATGGGCTTCCATACATAAATGCAATGGTACTAATAATTGGCATAATTTATTTCGGTGTTTCGGTTTTCGGCCTTGGTTTCCTCGTTTTTGGTTTCCGCTAAGAATTTTCATTTCTGTGCATACCTACAAATTTCCCATGCTAGCAACATCCTAATTGATACAAAAATAGTTCAAACATGCTAACTCTATAAAAATGTATTGTAAACATGATAAAACATCAGCAATTATGCTAATACACATCAGAAAAACACTAGCAACATGTTAAAACATGCTAGAAATATGCTAAATCATCATTCTCTCCAACTCACCTCATGTAAAAATCTTTTTCAAATATTTAGATGAGGCTTTCTCAAGTCCAGTTTATCAGAAAAATCCCCATCTTGTAACCTAATTTAATCTACTATATAATAATGATAAGTTCTTAATTTCTTTCCATAATTATGGTAAATTACACAACTGCACCCTGAGAGTTTTGCTGGTTACCAAATGAACAAAACAAACAAAAGAAAAATAAACCTGTCAGACAGAAAACAAGCGGCAAATACAACTAAACCACCTCCAGCAAACACACTATACACACAGATATTGGTTATTGTTTCACTAAACAATAGACCTGTGTAAATGAACACACACACACACACACACACACACACACACACACACACACGTAAATACACAGAACTGCGTGTTGTCATTCAGTTGAGCTCATTTCAACTACGGCACACTTCCTCTTACGTGCAATATATAGTGCAACACTGAAACCAGATGATTCAGAGTGGTTAAGCACAACAGCAAGACAGAAGACATTTATGGAAAAGTTTTATTATTAGTCAATCGTTCGACACAATATAAATTAGCAATATAAAACATAAAACTTTGTAAGACTAAAAATATACAGCTAAATACAAAACCTCCACAGGACATCTGAAGTGCGGTTGTGACCATTGTAATCATGTTCAAGCTCAAACAGTTCTAGCTAAACAAAATTCATCCCCTAGCTTTTTAGATTCATAGACAAATCGCTAAAAATGATCGAATCGTCATGTTTTGGACATCTGCGAAGCTCTTACACCTTTCATTCATTACGTTCCTGCAAAAAAAAAAAAAAAAAGATTTTAGTCAAAAATGTTGGAGAGAAAAAAAACAAATGAGGTGTTTGTTTAAGCAAAACCCTTCACAATGATGTTAGGGCACTGTCATGGTCAGCAGGAGCTGTGAGCTGTTGTGGTGTGGGCTGCTGTGATGTTCTGACTGGTTGTTACAGGCCAAATCAAACACGCAAAAATTGTAAAGAAAATGTATATGTTACTCACTCTCATGTTATTCTAAACCTACATGACTTTCATTCATCAACAAAAAGACTCAGTACTGTTTAAAAGTTTTGTGGAAATAAAATCTATCTGTCTGTTTGTCTGTCTTTCTGTCTGTCAGACTTTCTGCAGGTTTCAGCAAGTTAAATTTAAGACATTTTTAAGGCCATTAGGAATGAAAATGTAGCCTCATACAAGGATAAACGCTAAGGAAAAGATTTTTATTTGTCCTATCAAACTTTTTAAAAAATAATTTAATAAATGTAATAATACAATAATAATATTAATAATTTAATAATTAAATATTTTAGTTACTTCTGAGCAAAATATTTTAAATATTGTGTCAAAACAAGCAAGCTCTAGTTGTATACATACACTTTTTTTTAACAACCTTCAAAAATTTTTAAAATAAATGTTTTAAAGGTTTTTAAAACTATACTAAACTAAATGTATGCATAAATAATTAAAATTATATTGTACAGAAAATTATTAAATCATTATGGTAAATAGAGTTAAATAAAACGTTAAAAGTTTTATTGAGATGGATTGTTGGTAATTGGATGGGTGTTGGCCAGATTGGGTAACTATACATGAACAAAGGAATATTAAGACCTGTTTAAAAAAAAGATTTAAGACCTTCAACACAATATTTAAGTAAATTTAAGACTTTTTCAGGCCTTAAATTTTGTTTTTGAGATTTAAGACATTTGAAAACTTTTTAAGACCCCGCTAGGCATGGGACGATAACCGTTTTCAAGGTATACCGCAGTTTGGAAAGGTCAAGGTTTTAAAAATCACCAAAATTTTCTGCTATACCATTCCTAAGGTATGTGTAAGATTAAAAAAAAAAAATGTAAGTTTTGTTTTAAGTTTTTTAGGACAACAGTATCTCCAGCCAAAAGATATCCAAGATGCCGTTTTAAATTGAAATGAAATCTGTGTTTTGGAACCTAATGAGGATAGCAGAAATCAATGATCCATTTATATTATTTAGCCTGACATGTTTACTGCTCCAAAATATTTTAAAAGTTTCTCAAAATAAAATATATTGTGTTCAATAGCGAAAAAGTTTTTGTTTTTTACCCAGACATTTAAAAAGAATATATTTCAGAGCAGTAACCACTATACCGTAAAACCGTGATTTATTTTTTATCCAAGGTAATCATACCATCAGAATCTTATACCGGCCCATGCCTAGACCCCGCGGACACCCTGGTCTGTCTGTCTCTATCATTTAAAAATATGTTTGAATCAAAAATAATTGTGAATTTTTTTTATCATACAAAAGAAAGTACTTTAAGACATGTCTTTTCTCTGTAATTGACCTTCCAGTAAAGTTTGGTGCGATTGATCTATTTATTTATATACATCTTCACTATCATGAGGTTCCTTTAATAGCATGGACAGTGTAATATGTAGGGTTGGGTACCGAAACCCGGTGCCATTATGGCACTGGTACCTATGTAACCGGTATAGACCAGACCGAATCAGCATATGAATTTCGGTGCCACTGGTGCTGCGACAAGGACATAAGAAACATCAAGGGGTACATCAAAGGCACACTTAAGTGCACGTTGTGTCACACCATCTCTTAACATTTAATTCTAAACAACTTTGAGGGATACGGACACCGTCGGCGATGTTAGGCGTTTGTTCATGTTGTTTAGAAAACGCACGCAAGTAGACAACGCGCGCAGTACAGCGCAACCTGTAAACGACTCCCTTCAGAGTCATCAACAGGCATGTCGCGTTCATCAAATTTGCTTAAACTAAGTGTTCTAAAGTATGGCTATATTTTACAAGCAAGTATTCTGACACAGCAACGTGAAGCAGATGCTTTACAAAAGTTGCGCGTAAGAGGGACACACGTCAAACTTAATGAAACATTTGAGGGCTCATAGAATCAACTTAAAGGCAGAGCAATGCACTCTTTGACAGCTTGCGACATCATCTGGCACTTTCACGGAGCATGTTTACATGGACACAAATACTCCGATTTTTATACAATTAAGACAATACTCTGATTAAGAGTCTATCATGTAAACAGCGATTTTTGATTAACTTAAAGGACCACAGACACCCGCGTCACAAAATGCAGAGGTTTTTTCTTTCCATTCAACGTGCGGCATCAAATTCCATTAAAACAACACTCTTCCACCAGTCCTTACATCATATTCAATACCTCAATACAGAACAATATGTTGCTGAATGAAAGTGAAAGTGCCGAACTGCAGATAAAGTTGAAAGATTAAAACTGAAACACCTGAAATCACATGAATCTCTGGAGGAAACGTGGATGGGCTGGTGACGCAATGACGTTAATCAGTCTATGTGCTATAACATGTGAACGGGATCATGAAAGGAACATTCAAAAAGCAACTCATGTAAACACCTTAATCATATTACTGTCTTATTCAGATTAAGGAAAATCATTAGATTACTGATGTCCATGTAAATGTAGTCCCAAACCCCAACCCTAGAAAAAAAAGGTGTTCCCTGATTTTGATTACAGCCTTTCCACAGGTTAGTAGTAAGTAATAATAATAGTAGTAATAATGCAAATCTTGCATTCATGCTAACAAACAAATAATCAAAAGAAATATATGAATGCAATTCTATTTAAATATATAAAATATGAATTGATGTATGCTTTAAACCAATTATATTGTTCAATTTAAATGATTAGAAAACTTTTGTCAAATAAAAGATTTTTCTGGAGTAATCCACCATAATTTTGTGGCTCAAAAGTATCGGTTCACGCACCATTTTGGCACCGGTATCGTTTTAAAAGTATCAATTTAGCACCAGTATCGAAATAACCCCAAACAATACCCAACCCTAGTAATATGTAGTTTATAATCAGAAAATAGAACGTTAAATAAACCCAAGCAATCATTTAGTTGTTCAGCTGTAATAAGAGATGAAAAGACTCATCATCACAGACTCAGTGTGGCATCAGATGAGCATCGCCGTTCATAGAAAACATTGTGGTCATATTTAAAAAATGTGGTGCAGTACAAAGCAATTTGTCCGGTGTTACCCTCTTAGCAGGTATAATAAAAAAAAAATACTTAGGGCTCTATTTTAACGATCTAGGTACAAAGTCTAAAGCGCATGGCACAAAAGCATTAAGAATCCACTTTTGCGATTTAAGGACGGAAAAATACTCTTTGGTCTAACAGGGTTGTGCTTATTCTCTTACAGAGTTATGGGTGTGTTTAGAGCATAATGTGCATTAAACCAATCAGAGTCTCATCTCCCATTCCCTTTAAGAGTCAGTTGCGTTGCGCCATAGTGCATTTGCTATTTACATAGCAGACTTTGTAAGTGGAAAAACTGAACGCTTCACTAGCAAGACAACACAATTAAACAGACCATCTGCAGCGAGGATAAAGAATGAGCCTCCTCCAATCGACCTCTTTACTTTACTCCTTTACCTTCATGGATAAGGAAACGGTGTTGTACGCACTCCACTGAAGACATTCATTAGCCTACAATATTTAATTTCGTTTGATAGGAGCAAAGATTTGTTTCAAAACTATTTCTAAATTCACTTCTAATTTCCAGTAAACAAATAAATAAACAATAATAATGAAGTGTGGTCAAAAAACTGAGTTATATCTGAAGACATGTCCTACTCCTATGCCCCATATAGTGATGCATACATCTCAAAAACATGACAGGTGGACAAATCTAAGCTTGTTTTTATTAAAACACATATAAATATGCATAAAAAAAATAATACAGCTAATAATAATAACATTAAAGCAAGTAGCCATGAATAAACTGAAAAAAGCCCCCCTGAGGTTAAGGCAGCATGGAGGTAGTGGTTTTTATATTTTTGTAGAATATAAGAATTTTTGTAACATTTTAATCTATTAATCTTTTTTTATAAGTAAAGATACTTGTGTAATGCTGTACATCATGTGTGTATTAAGCAATGTGTAAGTGTTTGAACCCACATAGGCACACAAATAACGTGCTTTGCGTTGGACTTTAGGCCAGCTTTCAGTTGGTCAATGGCGCAGCCTATTTCAGTTCCTCAAAATAGCAAAGTGCCAACAATGCACCTTAACACACCTCCTTTATAGACTGGAACACCCACGAGTCCACAAAGTGGCGCAAACAGATTTGGTATGTAAACAACATGGCGCAAAACGTGAAAATTAGGGTTGCGTTGGTCTGAAAATAACAACAAATCGTGCCAAACACATCTTGCACCTTATTGCGCCGGTTGTATAATACGGCCCTTAGTGCATTGGTTTATTGTATATACATGTTCAGAGTAGACAAATGTTTCAAACAAATTACAAATTTCAAAAGGATGATATAATAGGTGACACTTTACAATAAAATCTCCTTAGTAAACATTAGTTTAATGATTAATGTCAACAGTGAGAAATAGCCATATGATAACAATTTGTTATAAGATAACTTAAAACATACAACTGAATTTCATTAGCTCCTAACTCCCTTTAATAAAATTATTATGAATTTTAATGTGTTATTAGGCACTAAGAAATTAACAACACCTAAATAAATAATTTTGTAGTGGTCTTTACTTAAATGAGAACAAATAGAGCTTTATTGTATAAAGTAAACAAACAAAAGGCCAGATGTAAAAATGTTAATGTTTGAAATTAAATCACCTAATAAGTATTTACACATTTGGTGCTGTGATGAACAACCACTACTAATACAACAATCTATTCACAGTATTTTGAAGTGCCCACAATATCAATATTGTGAATGTTCAATATCACAATATATTGAATATCGGCATATGTCTAATTGTGTGTGTGTGTGTGTGTGTGTGTTTCACTTGCCTGTTGTGTGTGTGCTGTTGTCAAGAAGGGACTGTTGCTCCTGGAGGGCCAGAGTCTGGTTAACAAACCTCAGCATACCTGAGAGAGAGTCTAGATCTGCTTCCTCTGGCTCCTCTTGGTCCAGCATGTATGTGAGTGGATTGAAGGTCATGTCTGTGGAGCAGGAGGCCTCATGGCTGCTCAGCCCCTGCCAGACCTGTACCGGAGAGGATGGCGGCTGCAGCGCAGCCTGAACACTGGCCTTCAGACTGTCTGAAAGCTCCAGAGAGGCGTCAGAGAAGGTGTTGTGCCAAGGGGAGAGGCTGGAGCGTGTGGAGGATGGAGGGTCGTTAAGAATGGAGTCTTTATGAGGAGGAGAACAAGGTGGAGGAGTGGTGGGTTTGTGACGAAGTGTGATATTGTGGAGGTCTGTGACTCTTCCCAAGCTGGAAAGTTTGGTCTGAAGACGAGCGATCTCTGACTCCTGAGAAAACACAGAGAATGAGGCTTTAAAGGGGGGACGTTGCTAAAAATAATATTATTTGGTGTAATGTAATGTGTTTACATTATAGGAACACAATGTGTTTGCATGGTTAAGCAGTTTTTTTTGGAAATTGGCACATTTTAGAAGTCCCCTTGAGTTAAACAGTTGAGTTTCAACATTTTTTAATCTATTCAGCCAATCTCCAGGTGTGGCGGAGGCACTTTTAGCTCAGCTTAGCATAAATCATTGAATCTAATTAGACCAGTAGCAAAAAAAAAGCTTTAACAATTTTCCTATTTAAAGAGCAGCTATGTTACCCTTTTTTCAAAATCAAGTCTTTTGTGTCTCCAGAATGTGTCTGTAAAGATTCAACTCAAAACACCCATCAGATTATTTATTATAGCTTTTATAATACTGGAATTTTCAGCTCTGAACACAATGTAGCTGTTTTTGTTGCCTGTGCCTTTAATGTTGGTTCTCTCCGCCCACCGTTCCCACGTGCCTGTCAGAGTGTGACAGACATGAAGGAAGCAGATCTCACGTAACGTTTGTGAGAAATACTACAGTAAGAACTTTCCCAATGATTATTTGATGTTTTTGTTGTGGAGTTTATTCAAGCCTTTCTGTAACAATGAGTCACACACAATGTCATTACAAAGTTCACGCACACTCAGAGACACACACACACACAGCAGACATACAGACGCACACAGCATGTGCGTTTAACTTTGCACTGTTTTTGCATGGCAAATGTGACAGGATACACAGTAATATCCAATGCTGTAGGGATATCCGTTATGTTAATGTACAAAATAAACCTGATTTAATGTCCACAAACCGGGATTGAAGCGTCTTCTTTTATAATTGTACTCACAGGTGGCTGTGGTGATAAAGTAAAGATGAAATGATTCGCTGTAATTGATTACAAACATGCACTGTTTTAAAAACGTTTTAAATTTGGAAAACTCCTTGTTGATCACATTTCATTATGACTGATGATCACAGCGAGCTGAACAGATCTTTTAATCCCAGCTGCTTTGCGCACGTCCTGTCTTGTTGATTTGATTATAGGAGTTACTACAGAGACATGTTAATACACGGCTGTCAATCAATTTGGTGGGTAGGGAAAATCCTATGTCACATCGCGGTGAGCTTCAAAATAGGAGGGATCTGGATCCTATTTTAACATCAGGAAATTAAAAAAGCTTACAAAAGGTGATTTTCATCATAGGTGCCCTTTAAAGCATAATATCATTGTGCCTGCTGCAGCTATGGGACAGCGGCAAAAGAGCCTTGATTATTACGCTGGAATATAATTCTTAGCCAAATCAGCCTAGAAAATAGCAATTATTTATTTAAACTTTTTGTCTACTGGCCGTAGTACACAATGTAACAACAGAATAGACAAGGTTTAAAAAGGAAAATTATCAAAACTTTTTTTCTGAGCGAGATGCTAATGGTCTAATTAGATTCAATAATTTATGCTTAGCTGAGATAAAAAAAGGACTTATTAAATGAAAAAAGTGGAGTGTTCCTTTAAAGGTAAAAAAAAAAAATTCCACATACTGTACACTTTCTGAATTCTGAAATGCCAGCCATCCAGTGCACTGCAATTGGCTCAATACCTCAAGCGTGTGATGGAAATGTTACACCCTTACTACCTTATCAATTTGAGGCTGAATGTGATCCAGAAAATGCAGATGACCACACTGATCAATTAACTTTTCCAGCGCAACTGGAGAAGAGCATAACAGATTGTTAAGAATTTATTTTTAAAAGTAAAGTACTTTTGCTTTCGCAACAAAACACAGTGTCTCTGTGAAATAGCTGGGGCAGCGACAATACTACAGGGAGAAAAAGTTTATTCCTTTTTCTTTACTTGACCTTTTGTGCTGTGTTGACAACCTTCTCACCAACTGACATAGATTTGTAAGGGTGTGTTTGAATGAGAAGTTTAGTAGGTGTAACACACAAACAGCTTGTAGTACATCAAAGGCAAGGAAAAACCTGAAAAAACACCATATCAGCCCATAAGTCTGAGGTCTATTTCATGCTAATCTAAATGTGCCTGAAGTTATTTCATCTACAGAACAGAGATGATGATATTTTGAAGAATTTTCACTTTATAGACAAAGAAATGTGCTAAAATGTTTTTATGTTGCAAAGAAAATCCAAATTTGAAATGACATGAGAAAATATTGACTTAAATCATATTAACTCATACTATTTAGACTGTATTTCCAAACCTGCTTGACACTAGTAATGTTTACAGTCTATAATCTGATTTAAATATGATTAAGACAATACTCTGATTAAGAGTCTACCATGTAAACAGCGATTTTTAATTAATTTAATTTGATTAAGGTCATAATCGAGCTAAACAGAAATCGGATTAAGACATGTGGAGTATGCCGATTTTAGTCACATTATTATAGTGCAGTACAGACATGTAAACACCTTAATCGAACTATTACCGTCAAATAGGATTTCACTGCATTTTGCGACAGGATAGTCTATACACACACGGCAGTTTAACACTATTCTTTGCACCTACGGAGTCAGTAAAGGACCACAGACACACATTGCAAAATGCAGAGTTTTTACCCATTCGGGGTGCGGTATCCAACTCCATTAAAACAACACTCTTCCACCAGTCCTTACTTCATACTCGCATCCAATACCTCAGTTTGTCAAGGGGGCATGCATAAAATGTTCCCGAATCACAGTGAAAGTGCCAAACTGCAGTTAAAAGTTAACAAAATAAAAACGAAACACCCGAAATTACATGAAATGTGCATAGCGTGGTGATGCAATGACGTTAATAAATTATGTGCTATAACATGTAATCATGAGACGGGAACATTCAAAAGATAACTCGCGTAAACACCTTAATCATATTATTGTCTTATTCAGATTAAGGCAAATAATTTGATTACTGATGTCCATGTAAACATAGTCAATGTCAGCGTGTCTCTGGTTTAAATGCTGAGACTGAGAGGGAACGCTAAAGATCAAAAGGGCAAACTTTTAAACGATTAAAGGGCAAACAACTAACATGACCCCCAGAATATCGGAAACAGTTTTAAAGAAAGTTATCCAATAGTTTTGCAACTTGGGACAAAATCCAAACATATGACTACGGTTACATGGTGAAAGTTTACATTAATCACACATTTCTGAAACATTTTGATATATTTTAGAAAGTTTGGCTATTGAGAGATGAGCTCTGTGAATCATTTTAAATTGTATAAAAATGAGTCTAGCGCACAAAGTGGAGGTGCGCACATTAGCCCCTTTCACACAGTGATATCAGTAAATATCCGGAAAATGTCCGGAACGACTTTTCCGGTTATTAAAAAAAAACGCTGTTCACACAGGCACAGATGTTCCCGAATTTTTCCGGAAAAGACCATTCACACATCCATTCCAAAATACCGGTAAATTCTGACATCATTAACCAGAAATGAGCTCTAAATGGCAGCGCTTGTATTTGTAAACATAGAAAGGGTCAGGCTTTTGTTGATGATTTCACTTTTATTTAAAGCTTTAGCATTCATGCAGCTGCTTTGTCCCAGACACATCCAAAGGCAGTACTCATTGTGGCTATTGCATCTTTTCTCTTTAGGCTAGGTTTTATTTGGGGATTGTTTTGTTGGGGCTAGATAAGATTGTATATGGTGTGTGGGCTGTTGTAAAATGTAAAATGCTATTTGCAAAAATAAAAATTCCATGACAAAAAAAAGAAAATGTTAAATCAATTAAATCAAATCAACATTTTTTAAATAGGATTTTATTTACTGTAAGTGCTTTCCTCACACTAAATCTACTAAAATCAAGTGTAAAAAAGTTTTATATGAGTCTTGGGATGAACAGATCATCAAGTTTGCAGTGAATTGTTTTCTGAAATAATGTTGATCACACCCTACAATGAGTCACGCACCTTGATAAGCAGGTTCTCATTTGCATTCTGCAGGAGCTGTTCTTTGTTGTGAAGCTCAGCGTGTAGGCGCGCAGAGGTAGACCTGGCCTCCTCCAGCTGATCTCTGGCCTGTTGCAGCCGCTGGCTCAGCTGCTCCTGAGAGTTACGCAAACTGCTGGAGATCTGATCCGACACCATCAGCAGCTGCCCACGCGTCTGCTGCAGGGCTGAAAGCTGTGGAAGTGAAAAAGAAAGGGTCAGGCCCAGCAAAACACACCAGCCAGAGCCAAGACGAAACTTTCTGTGCACCTCTTTGCGATGGTCTTCTCTCTGCTGCTCAAGTTCCTGCTGCAGAGTGGAAACACTGGCCTGGAGTCTGACCTCGGCTTGTGCAGAGCGTTTTTCCATCACACACATCTCCTCTCGCAGCTGACCCACTTCACTTTCCTGCAGAAAAACAACAAGTGGGTTAAGAAATGCAATGAGAGACGTCTCACAAAAAAAGAACTAAACAATGAACTTTCCTGGAATGATGCGTCAAAGCTTGTGATATAATACAAATCTGTTCTTAAAAAATGTAAAGTTATGTAGGCGTGAAATATGGCCTGAGGAGACGATTTTAGTTCTGCAAATGCAAAATGGCACTGCATTGACTTAAGTTGACTTACTAGGCATTCAATGTATCAACGGTCTTGGTGCTGGAGGGTTGTTGCTAAAAGGTATACAGCTCCATGTAGAAGTTAACAAGAACTATTTATATTATTTATTAAATTACCCATTACATTGTGTTTATTAACCCCTCATACCCCAACCCTAAACCTAAACAGAAACATAACAATAGCCATTGTTGTTGTACAGGGTCTCAAAAATCCCGCTATATTGATTGTTAGTACCTAATTAAGTTATAGTAACTAATAACCGTAACTTTTCTGATTTTGATTGTAATGCAATAGAGTGCCCCTTTTGTAAAGCTGCTTTGAAACAATAATTATTGTGAAGTGCTATACAAATAAACTTGAATTAAATTGAACGTCTGCACCTCCAAGTATCCTCAGCTGTATCTCTTCTAGACTTTTCCATACTGGAGTGCATGACATCGGGCACTTTTTCCACACAGAGTTGATGTTTTTTCAATTGTAGGCACACAGAGCACTCCATCAAAAACGCGAGACACAGCAGGTGGTTAGAATGAGACATGCCCCAGGTGCAAAACCGCATGCTAATGCTTATTGCTGCTTATCAACAATTAAAAAAAAGATGCCTCTCACTTCAAAAAGTGCATTCGTTGTGATTGGGGCCTTACACAAGTATTTCTTTTGGCAATGCGTCAATTTTATTGATGTTTCTTATGACCAAAATACTTAGAATATTAGGTAAAGATCATGATCCATGAAGATATTTTGTGAATTTTTAACTGTAAATAGACCAAAACTCTATTTTTGTTAGTAATATGCATTGCTAAGAACTTAATTTGGACAAAAAAAAGGTGATTGAGTATTTTGATTTTCTTTTTGAAACCCTCAGAATCCAGATTTTCAAATAGTTTTTAAATAAACAAACGAATGAACGAATGAATGAATGAATGAATGAATGAATGAATAAATGAATGAATGAATAAATGAAAAAGGACATATGACTGGTTTTTGTGGTCCATGGTCACATTTTATCTAATGCCTATGCTTTTAAAAACCTACTTTAACTGAAGTTTGAACTGAAATAACCAGCTTCACTGTTTTACATGCAATCCAATATTACAGCAGGGCAGCAAACTGTTGACACAAGACAATTCCAGGTACTGAGAACAAAACCCCTGAATGCAAACATCCAAACTGGCGAACTCAGCTGGCTGTGAACACTGAATGAAATAAATGTAAATAAAGGTAAATCTAATACTATGTACATACTGTTTAAAAGCTCTTTTGTTGACATCTTCCATGGCTGAAACACTGATTGAGAGGCTGCATAAGAAGTGAGATGATGTTTATTTTGTGCTATAACTGGTAAAGAGGAAGATCATTTATTTAATCTGAGGTATCTGTAGTGATCTGTCACGCCACTTTAAAGAACGTCAAAACAGAGTGAACTGTTTGAATTTACTGATAAAATGCATGTCTGGAAGACAAGACTTTGTTTCTTTTCTTTTCAAAGGTAACAACGCAAAGCTTGCAACCTATAACATCTAGGGAAGTTTTATTCACAAATCAACTGAAACAGCACAGACTAAACTATCAGTGTTTGGCTTTAAGAATAGGGATACACTAAAATAAATCCAAAGCAGATAGGATGTGGATGGAATAAAATCTCTGAGGAATATTTCCAGTACCTTGTTGAATCTATGCCATGAAGGATTGAGGCAGTTCTGAAGGCAAAAGGGGGTCCAACCCGTACTAGTAAGGTGTACCTAATAAACTGGCTGATGAGTGTATAACTTTTATACAGTTGAAGTAGCCCCCCTGAATTATTAGCCCCCTGTTTTTTTCCCCCAATTTCTGTTTAACGGAGAGATTTTTAAACATAATAGTTTTAATAAATCATCTCTTATAACTGATTTATTTTATCTTTGCCATGATGACAGTAAATAATATTTGACTAGATATTTTTCAAGACACTTCTATACAGCTTAAAGTGACATTTAAAGGCTTAACTAGGTTAATTAGGTTAACTAGGCAGGTTAGGGTAATTAGGCAAGTTATTGTATATTGATGGTTTGTTCTGTAGACTATGGAAAAAAAATTTAGCTTAAAGGGGCTAATAATTTTGTCCTAAAATGGCGTTTAAAAAACTAATAACTGCTTTTTGGTCTAGCCAAAATAAAACAAATAAGACTTTCTCCAGAAGAAAAAATATTATCAGACATACTGTGAAAATTTATTTGCTCTGTTAAACATCATTTGGGAAATATTTAAAAAAAAAAAAAAAAAAAAAAATCAAAGGGGGGGCTAATAATTCTGACTTCAACTGTGTATAAAACGTATAGTCTAACAAAGCTATTAGATGTGTTGTGTAAGTAATAAAGTAACTAGTTACTGTAATTACATTTCTTTTTAGCTGAAAGTAGGGAAGGGATTATTTTTAAAAGGGACTTTTAGGTAATTTAATTACAGTTACTTGTAATATACCTCCCTTAAATACTGTACATGAATTCAACAGTTCTATATAAATCAATTCAAAGCACCATCTGGAAATGTTTAATCATTAATTGAAATTAAAAACATTGTGAACTTCTGCACCTATCTATAACAACCATCTTATCTTGCCCTCTGTTCTGGACTAAATGTTCACACAGCTAAGAGAGAATGGCTTAGTACTGCTTCAACTACTTCAACATACATAAAACATATCTTACTACATTCCCCCACCATCCAAAGAAAACTCTAACTGAAGACATATTTTCACTCTCAAATTCTCAGAACTGCATTGCCTCCATCTATGGCCTGCTTTGTTCTGTACATGTCCCTCCTCTTTCTGTACTTAAGGATATGTTGGGAGGGAGAGCTACCTGTAGGCTTAGAACTTGATGAGAAGCTGTGGAATAATATCCTAGCTAAAACCAGCTCTACCTGTATTTGTGCTTGCTTGGATTCAAAGTTTTTTCAGTTCAAAGTTTTCCCACAATCCATTACACCAAAGCCAGTTGCTTTATATCTCGGGCAGACCATACTCATATATTTTACACCTGCCCTAAACTGAATTCCTTCTGGTCTTCATTTTTTGACACACTATCAAGAGCTCTTAATATTTATGTGAAACCCTGCACAATAATTGCAGTTTTTGGTTAACCTGCTACTGACAGTTTATACAATAAGCACCATATCGTTATAATTGCTTTCGCCTCATTGCTAGCCAGAAGGTAAATATTCCTAAATTGGAAATCTTCACGTGCCTCTGCAGATCTGTCCTGGTGGATAGACCTAATGTCTTTTTTACATTTGGAAAAAAATAAACACTTTGTTAGGAACTCTCTCAGCTTATTTTATAAAATGTGGAAGCCTGTGATTTTTTTTTGTCGAGAGATTACCTTCTTTGTAGATGGAAACCCAACCCACCTCCTTTTTTATTCCTTCATTAATTAGTATATTTTTTTTCTTATTTTTTGTTTGTGGGGTCGATTTGGGTTGGCATTATAACATGTTATGGTTGCATACATAACTGCATTCCATTATTATTCTGTATGTTTAAAACCAGCAGATATAAATACTGTATATTTCACATGTCATGTACTTACTGTTTTTAAATATCCGCTTAAAAAAATCTAAAGCTGCAGAAAAATTGTGTCACAATTTTACATAATAATTCTTATTTCAAGAAGATTTTAAAATGATTGAGGCCACATTTATCAAAATGATTGAACATGCTTAAAAAAACATGAATTGAGTCAGAAATGTATGTCAACATATATATGTATATGTATATATATATACACAGTGAAGTCAAAAAGTATTTGATCAACCTGTGATTTTTCAAGATCTCCTACTTTTTCAGCATAAGTGCATTTCCACTGTGACAGAATCTAAAAATAAGAATCTGGAAATCACATTTTATGAATTTTTTTAACGATGTATTTGTAATTTACTGTGTCAAATAAAAGACCACATGCTTTTCAGACAGATTTCTGACCCTCAAAAAATCCAATAGAAAATCTTTGGAGGGAGTTGAAACTTTGTGTTGCTCAGCAACTGCCCCGAAACCTGACAGATCTAGAGAAGATCTGTATGGAGGAGTGGGCCAAAATCCCTCCTGCACTATGTGCAAACCTGGTGGAAAAACTACAGGAACCATTTGACCTCTGTAATTGTTTATAAAGGCCAACCAAAAAATAACTCGGGGTTATGCAAAGAGTGACCAACACAAAACACATACATTCCTGATATGCGAGTCCCATCTCACACTCAATACACTACAAATATATGGTGTAAATACAGCACTACAACATACAAAAGAGAGATCGACTTAGAATTACACTGTTTTTCTCCTTTAAGGGCTTATTATGCGGTCTCTGTCGCCATCTTGTGGATGAACGTCAACCATCTTTACTCTGCTCAATGCGCTGTATCTCAGAAATTATAAATATTTAAAATAGACCAATTACCATGTTTGTAAACATTCAAGATGCGCGCGCAGGGAGGTGGCAGAAAAAAACCGGGAGCGCTAGCATTTACAGCGAGGGAATGACATCCAATGCGGTTCAGAGTTTGTTGTTGTTTTAGAAATAAGATATATTGATTATATATTGTATATATTATTAACATAATGCTTTCAGCGTATTATAACAGCTTGTCACCCAGTAATAAGCACAGTGATTCGGCAAAATTAACGTTAAAGTGAGCGGCGTTCGTCTGACAGGTCCATTTGCGATAACACCCTCCCAATGGATATTGAATAAGACGAAATGATCAAGCATTCAGCCCGAAATATACAATCTCATTGAAGCTCCAAGGGATTTTATGAGAGAAGTTAAAGGCCTACAAGTGTTTGGATGCCAACAAATGTTTTTCTGTGTGGTCATGTGCAAGAAATAATGCTCCATGATTACCAGATTCAAAACTATGTAGTGCTAAAAACCGAGGATCTGTCGAGCCAAAGACAAGGAAAAAAAGACGGAGCTACCGTTATACAAGGCCTGGGTATAATCATCAACGAGCAGACGACAGCATTCTGACAGCGAACTACACCTGAACTTATGGCAGGCCTAGGGTATGTGAACTTACACATAAAGGTAAAGTTGGTTTTAATTCGCACATTCGGACTTTCCCCTTAATAATATAATTTCATAAACGTATTATTTGCAAACTCTTAACAGCGAAATCATATTAGCAGCCAATGACTGTCAAAGTACAACATTGTTCACAGTCAAATAAACAGTGTTCATGTTGTTTTCAAGTCACACTTGCAGGTTATTTCAGAGCGAATACTCAAAGTGCCGTGGTAAACAATATAGGGAGTGTGTCACAAATTGTCACTGAATAAATGTGTGAATATAAAACCAACTTTACCTTAATAACTTACACTTTCACGTTTCATTATTAGCATTCAGTGTCCGCAGTTTAATTAACCACATGTAACTGTTTTGCCGAAATCATTGCTGCAATCAAAAACGAGTAATGTGTATGATTCAGCATAGCCTGAACTTACCTGATATAACATGAGAACTGCAGAGTCCAGCATTTATAATTAGGTCGTCACTTCATTCAGCTCCCTTTTAGCTAAAGACGTCTGCAGTCGGCATTAAAAGCAGTGTGGTGTACGGTAAAAGTTAAGTTTTCTATATTTTGGCTTCGAATTTGGCATCCTACCGCAAAACACTACATGTTTGCTATTGCAGCCTGTCTTTTTCTGCAACCGGGGACCCGTGTGACGTCATGTGTGACGTAGGTTGGTAATTGGTCTATAGGCACTATCCTTATATATAAACTGCATAGTTGCAATCTAAACAACTACATTCTTGACTAGAAAAGCCTCAAATGTACATTATATTGCCCAACAGCAGCAGTGATTGTCAAAGTCTTATTTGTTTTATTTCGGCTAGAATAAAAGCAGTTTTTAATTTTTTTAAACCATTTTAAGGTCAAAATTATTAGCCTCTTTAAGCTACATATTTGTTCTATAGTTTACAGAACAAACCAGCATTATACAATAACTTGCCTAATTACCCTAACCTGCCTAGTTAACCTAATTAACCTAGTTAAGCCTTAAATGTCACTTTAAGCTGTATAAAAGTGTCTTGAAAAATATCTAGTAAAATATTATTTACTGTCATCATGGCAAAGATAAAATAAATCAGTTATTAGAAATGAGTTATTAAAACTATTATGATTAGAAATGTGTTGAAAAAATTGTCTCTCTGTTAAACAGAAATTCGGGGAAAAAATAAACAGGGGTGCTCATAATTCAGGGGGGCTAATAATTCTGACTTCAACTGTATACATATCAGCCATGCTGTACACATTAAGTTAAGTCAATGTTAAAGAATACTGTTATTATTATTGCTGATAACCGTGCTCACAAAAATTCAATAAAGATGATGTTATACAATTAAAGTTTTCTATTGTCTACGCTCTGAGATTTACAGGGATTTTAAGGAGTGTTGAATCAAGTAATTAAATTACATCAGACACATTATATTAAAAGTCATTTAAATACAATTTTAATGATGTAATTAGTAATTAACTACTTTTTTAAAGTAACTCACCCAACACTGGCTATTAGGCCTATTATCAGAAAACCTGTCAGAGCAGATCAGAGCTCGAGTTGAGGAATCATTTTACCAGAATTGCCATGACAGCATAACAAACAGTGGTAATTGTCCTGTCAGTGTGATATATGACTTTGTCTTTCTTTATGTCGTTAATGCATATATATGTGTGCAGGTACATAAGGAGAATAGAATTTTAACCCTTGTGCACTGTTCAAATTTACTACCTTTTTTATGTTAGGGATGAAAACATCCACTGAATTAAACTGCTGTAAAAATGCATCAGATAAATATTTTTTTCAATTTTTTTTTCATAAATCTGTTTATCAACCTCAGTCCTGATCAAAACTACTAAATTGTTTAGAAAATTTTTTAACTCTTTAATGCCAAATTCGAAAATTAGAAGTCAAAAAGAGCTTTATTGCCAGGTATGTTCACACATACGAGGAATTTGTTTTTGTGACAGAGCTTCTACAGTGCAACAGAATTACAGAGACAGGACTAAAAAAAACAAACAGATAATAGTAACTGTAATTATGTCACTGATTTGGTGAAAAAAACACACAAAATGACGTATTTTCGATATAAAAAGTAATTGTGGACTGGATCTTTTACCTTTTATCACAGTCTTGAACATGTGAACGATTAGTAACAATATTGGCTTTGGTGCATTGTTAGAGTTTAATTGTTTACTCCCTAATTTAATGTTGGTGGCTGTTCTTGCCCCTTTGACTTCCATTATAACCACATTTGATGGTGCATAAATACACAGTCTTTGTTTTTATGCTCCATATAAAATCTAGAAACTAAGCAATTTTTTTTTGCTGCAAGCCTATCTAAAGGATTAATTAATAATAATAACAATAATTCCTTACATTTATATAGTGCTTTTCTAGACACTCAAAGTGCTTTACACATTGGGGTAATCTCCCCGACCACCACCAGTGTGCAGCATCCACCTGGATGACGCGACGGCAGCCATATTGCGCCAAACCACACACCACACACCAGCTGATTGGTGGACAGAGTTATGAAGCCAATTATGGTATGGGGATGGTTAGGAGGCCATGATAGACAGAGGCCAATGGGCAGATTTGGCCAGGAAGCCAGGGTTAAACCCCTACTCTTTTTCGAAGGACATCCTGGGATTTTTAACGACCACAAAGAGTCAGGACCTCGGTTTAACGTCTCATCCGAAAGACGGCGCTCACTGAGCAGTATAGAGTCCCCGTCACTATACTGGGGCATTAGGACCCACACAGAAAACATGTTGGGCGCCCCCTGCTGGTCTCACTAACACCACTTCCGGCAGCAACCCAGCTTTCCCATGTGGTCTCCCATCCAGGTACTGACCGGGCGCAGCCCTGCTTAGCTTCAGTGGGTGACCATGTGAGAGTTGCAAAGAGCTAGCTGCCATCATTAATAGTGCCAGCTGATGATCAACAGTAAAAATGACAAATTTTACCTCTTCCCAAAAGGGAAAACCACCAACAATCAAAAATGCATGATTATATGGTGTAATGATTTTGTAATCAAAAAATGTAGTTATAATGGAAGTCAATGGGGCAAAAACAGCCACAAACAGTTAATTAGGGAGAAAAAAAAATGAAAATCAATCAAAAACAATTCATGAAAGGCAATGATGTTTCACGTCCAAGACTTTAATAAAAGAAAAATAAATCCAGTCCACAATTACTTTTTATATTGAAAATACGTAATTTTGTGTGTGTTTTTTCACCAAATCAGTGACATCATTTATGAATTTGGCAATTTAAGAGTTAAAATCCTGCAACTTTCTAAGCAATTTAGTAGTTTTGATCGGGACTGAGGTTGATTAACAGATTTATGCAAAAACATTTGAAAAAAATATTTATCTGATGCATTTTTACTGCAGTTTTACAGCCCGAACATAACAAAAGGGTAGTAAATTTGCCCAGAGTGTATTGTTGAGGGTTTTTTTTTTTTTAATTCAAAGCATTTTCTCCAAATATGTGTCAAAATAAGATTCGTCACCAAAAATCATTCTGCTAGCTAAAACACAGAAAAAAAGTTATGGCCAAATTAAGACACAAAATCACTCCAGAGTGGATGAAAACATCCCTAACAGCACTTAAGGGTTAAAATGGCATTTTCAGTTTTCGGCGGCCAAAAATTTGGTTCATTCCTATTTAACTGTTAAAAAGACAATAATAAAAAACTAGGAGTTTCCAATAGCAGTCATAGTAGCAGTCCAATATTGAAATCTGGCCATCGTTTACTCATCTTTTACTTGTTCCAAATCTGTTTAAGTTTAATCCTTGTTGAACACAAGGGAAGACATACAGAATAATGTCAGCCATTAACTTCATAGTATTTGTTTTATCTAAAATGGATGTCAATGTGTGCTTTTTCAACATTCTTCAAAATATCTCATTTTAGTAAAGAAAGTAAAGGTTTAGAACCACTTGAGTGTGTATACTGAGGAAATGTTCAGCAAGAGTTCCAGAAAACTCTCACACACATGTGTACCAAACCAATCTGGAAAACCGAATTGCTCACATCTGATTTAAAATTGACTTGACATGCGAGTCTGTAATTAAGCCATTTTTAGCTAGCACTCGTTATGATGCACCAAGGAACAGCTGTTGTGTTAAAGCTGCAGATGTTTCACCTTCTGATGTGCTTGTCGGGTGATTTCCTCAATCTGTCTGTTTAGAGAGTCGCAGCGTGATTGTGCTTCCTGTAACTGTTGCACTGTTTTTAGGAGCTGCTCGCGATACACTCGCAACTGCTGGCTGTGGCCTACAGCACCCTGAAAACACACACACCCACAAAAAAAATGATACAGAGTTAATACTTAAAAGTCAAGTACTCCACCTCCACTTGTTACAAACCTCTTTGACTTTCTTTCTCCCGTTGAACACAAAAGTAGATTTTGAAAAATGCTGGAAACCTGTAATCACTTTTTCTCCTACTATGGAAGTCAATGGTCGCCAATTTCCAACATTGCTCAAAGTATCTTCTTTTGTGTTCAGCAGAAGAAAGAAAAGCTGACATTAATCTTAAATCACACTGAAACCACAACACATACATTTGATTACTTAAAAAAAAGTGCACCAGACTTGTATAAAAATGATTGAAGAATCGGTTATAGAAATGACACCTTTGATAAAATAGCACGTAGTAAAATAACATGTTTAGCAACATTCTGGCAAGATCGGTGTTACACAACCTGTTGGTTTTGTTTAATTTCTGTATAGCAATAGTTTGATGTTGTAACGTGGTCACTTCTGCTTGTCATGTAACGTTTCATAACTGATGTTTTCCCCTCAAAGACTACTGCAGGTGGCCTGAAGGATGCTGGTATATTTATCTCCTTCAGAAAATGTCATATTATGATACTAAAGGTTGACTGTTATACTAAAGGTCAACTAAGTCTTAAAATTTAAAGGGCACCTATGATGAAAATCAACTTTTGTAAGCAGTTTGGCCAGAACTGTGTGTAGGTATAGTGTGCCCACTGTCATATTAGAGTGAAATAGACCCAACAAGTCTCTCTTTTTTTATTCTGACATTAAAATAGGACCCAAATCTCTGTGATTTTGAGGCCCACTGCAACCTGACGTAGGAGTGTGGTTTTTGATTTTCAACACGATTGACAGGCGGCATGTTTCTATAATAACATGTAAAGTATACACATGTCCACAAAACATTGTTTTTTGCAAATAAAATGGGGTTAAAATATCTGTTCAGTGATTTCTAGAAGTTTTTAAAACAGCATGTTCGTAATAACATACAGTAAAATCGATATCTAAATCTTAACCGTGTGTGTCAGTAAACGTGCATATATATATGTGTACTGAAAACGACATCTTTGTGTGGCTCATCATTTCAGAAAGGCTTGAACAGACTCCACCACAAATACATGAAATAAACTTACTTGGTATTTTTGACTGATGAGCTGTATTTCAGCTTCATCCTCGTCTGTCTCTATCACTGACGGCTGTTTATCTGACGTAATGCATGATGAGAAGCAGACAGGCCCATGGGAATGGTGGGCGGGGAGAAGCAGCTCGTTTGCATTTAAAGCCACAGGCTACAAAAACAGCTACAATGTATTCAGACACCAAAATGGGCAGATTCTGGAGGCTATAATATAATATCTGATGGGTATTTTGAGCTGAAACTTTACAGACACATTCTGGAGACACCAAAGGCGTATCTTACATCTAGTAAAAGGGGTAAAATAGGTGCCCTTTAAAAACTGCACTTGAGTCCGGGGGAAATAAATACCTATAGCTTTTAATTCAGTATAAAAAATTAATTAAGAAGTCAGGTCAATTTCAGGCCATTTTCCATTATTTAATAATAATAACAATTCTTAAAAGAATCTGTTTTGTGTGCTGTTTTGTGTGATTTGTCATATTATTACTTTTATAGCGTTATAGCAGTTTTTTAATGTAATAAAAATGTAAGAAACTACCTAATTTCAGTAATACATCACTATTTTTACATGTCAGATAATTTTATCACCATGTCCTAAAAATACACTGTCTAAAAACAAAATATTCCATTTTGCTTAAATTAAATTTAGGGGGTAAAATAACAATAAAAAGGATTCAGATAAGTTAAAGAAATGAATACTAAATTAGAATGTAATGCTAAATTAGAATGTGCTAGCTCATTGCTAGCATATTTTAGCATCATAATTTTATGTTATTAATGTTTTAACCATTTTGTTGTTACTGTTTTAACAAGTTTATAGGTTGTTTTATTGTGGCTTACATGTTTATGCTTTTTCAAACTGGCAAACTCATTTTGACAAGTTGTCAAATTTGTAAAAAGTTCTTAGCATAATTAAAAATGTTGTTAACATCTTTTAACACATTGTAAACATGCACTGACAACATGAATTTAATATTACGGACATGCTTATGAAGTTGCTAACATATTTTAGTAAGTTGCTAGCATGTTTGCAAACATTATTAGCATGTTTTAACACATTGTTAGGATGTTTTGACAACATAATTTCAACATTATGGATATGCTAATCAAGTTGCTAACATATTTTAGTAAGTTGCTAGCATGTTTGCACATGTTGCTAGCATGTTTTAACACATTGTTATGATGTTTTGACAACATGAATTTAACATTACGGACATGCTTATCAAGTTGCTACCATATGTTAGTAAGCTGTTAGCATGTTTGCACATGTTGCTAGCACGTTTTAACACATTGTGATGATGTTTTGACAACATGAATTTAACATTACGGACATGCTTATGAAGTTGCTAACATATTTTAGTAAGTTGCTAACATGTTTGAACAAATTATCATGTTTAACACATTGTTATGATGTTTTGACAACATGATTTTAACATTACACACATGCTCATCATCAAGTTGCTAACATGATTTAGTAAGCTGCCAACATGTCTGTTTGCAAATGTTGCTAGCATGTTGTTATTTGTGTTTAGAAGTTCGCCACTTCTGTGGCTATTGTCATAAAGAATACTGCAGATATAAATTATATTAAGGTTTTACAATTTATTTTTGCTAATATAACTCTTAAATTGTATTTTTCTCGGATGAAGTGTTAAAAATCGCTTCAAAAGGAATAAGCTGACTAAAATAGGTTTCTCAAAGAATTAAAGTTAACTCAATTGAATATGCTTTTGCTATTGAAATGCTTTTACAAAGAGAACATCTTGGAGGATCTATTCTAAGTATTAAAAACATGTGTGCCATCCTGGAGTGACGTATTCTACAGTGATTAAAAACAATCTGGTCCCACCGGTTGGAGAATTGACTAGCATGTTTTAACACATTGTAAGAATGTATTGGCAACTTAGGGTGCTTTCACACCTAGACGTTTGTTTCAGAACCTGGCATGTTTGCCCCCTTAGCTCAGTTCCGTTGGGCATATGTGAAACCCGAAATCGGATCTGCGCTAAATCAATCCGAGATTGCCTGAATGAGGCGGTCTCGGCTAGGTTGAAAGCAACTCTGAAGTGATTGGGTTGCAGTGAGAAAGCAATACAATCCAACAAACCAGGCTATATCACAGTTAGGACGATTCTAAGGGCCCCTGTATTTTGGGGGCACCCAGAGATATTATTATCAGATGATACACAGCTTTATATACCCATCCAAAAAAATTATAGCTTAACCCACAGGAGATTAGAAGACCATCTTCCCAAAATCACCGATAACTTTATGTTTTTGAATGAAGATAAAACCCGAGTTATTCTTTTTGGTCCTGCACAGCATTCAAGCAAACCACCTACTGATCTCGGTGTATTAAAGTGTTATCTCACCTCTGAAGTTAAAAACCTTGGGTTTCTACTAGAGAGTAGTCTAAAACTTGACAAACAAATGAGTAAAATAGCAAGTTCAAGTTTTTTTCAAGTTCATCTACGACGACTAGTGTAAGCAGAAAGGGTTTTGAAATGACTATTCATGCTTTTATTTTCATGCGATTCGATTATTGTAATTCTTTATATATTGTTCTACTTCATAATCTATTTCTAGACTTCAAATAGTACAAAATGCGGCTGCCTGTTTGCTCACGAGTAGCCAAAAATATGACCATATCACACCAATATTGCAGTCACTATGGTTGCTGGTTCATTTCCGTATAGACTACAAAATTTTACTCTTTGTTTATAAAACTTTGTATAACCTAGCGCCACCGTATCTTTCTGATCAGATTACTACTAAGGCCCAAACCCGATTGCTTAGATCAAATTCTATTGCCATCTATTGCAAACAACCCGATCTCGTCTCAAATGCAGGGGCGATAGGGCCTTTGCAGTTGTGGGTCTGAAACTATAGAAAAAGTTACTATTAAAAATCAGAACAGCACCTACTCTATCTGTTTTTCAATCAATGTTACTCATCTTTTTTTTTAAGTGCATTTAAGATTACCTAATGGCAGTTCTAGGCTATACTAACTTGCTTCTTTCTTGGAAACTTTTACTGTTGTCATTATTGTTTTATATTGTTGTTTTTATTGTAGTGTATTGCTGTTTTTACCTGCTACTGCTATTGTACAGCACCTTGGTCGACCAAAGTGTGTTCTAGAAATAAACTTTAATTTGATTTGGTCAGTGATATTACCAAAATATTAATCATTATATTCCAGGAATCAATCACTTTTCCAGTTATTAAAAGGAAACGTTGCAAATCTGAGGAACAGCTGATGAGTACGGCACGGTTTGCTGTTTGGTTGACCAATCAGCAGAGAGGGGGTGTGTATAATTCCTGCCTACACAGGGAACAAATTTTAAAGCTGTTTATTCGTTTTGGGTTTTATTGCATTTAAAGTTTTTGTGTATAGGAACAAAATGTGATGAAAAAACAAAAATAAATATTTGGAAAAACAAATTGTTAATGTTCATGAGAAGGTTCAAATTTGGCATAAACAAGCCGTTTATTTGTTTTTTGCGTTTTGAAACCAAAAATGAGAAAACCAATTATATGCGGGTACACAGACCTGTTAGCATGCCCTATGCTAGTAGTTATGCTTTAGACCAGAGGTGCCCAAACTGGGTCCTGGTCCTGCAGAGTTTAGCTAATCTTGCTGTAAACACCCTTTAACACCCTGTAACACATTTTATGCCAAAAAAAGAGCTTGATGGCTGAGGTGCTGGAGTGGGAGCTAAACTCTGCAGGACAGCAGCCCTCCAGGACCAAGTTTGAACATCCCTGCTTTAGACACACAAGTATGATGGTGTACCCTGTCCAGGTCCTCCTTGGCCTGCAGTTGTGACTTCAGCATCTCCAGCCTTTCTGTCAGGAATTGCATCTGTGCAGAAAACACTCCTCATCAGTCCATTTGTCCATTAAACAACCCATCATCGATCACTCTTACCGACTCACCTGCTGGTCTTTCTCCCTTAACTCGTTCTGGCTCTTCTCCAGAGCTTCCTGTAAAAACTCCACCTTCTTCTCCATCTCCAGCTTGTGATCTTTAATGGCCACATCCAGCTGCCCCAGCTCAAGAGAGAACATTGGCTTTAGTATAGTGGAGACCCAGAGCTAATGGTATAAGTGCTGAACAGTGTGTGTGTGTGTGTGTGTGTGTGTGTGTGTGTGTGTGTGTGTGTGGTACCAGCTGTGCTCTCTGCTGCAGCTCCCCCTGTCTCTCCTTCAGAGCAGTGTCCAGATCCAGCACCTCATGGTTCCTCTCCTCCAGCTCTCTCTGACTCTCTCTGCAAACACAAACCATGATGGACAAAGTGTTCATTTATTTTGCAATGTTTTTACAAAGCAGACATATGTATTGCACATCATTTTTCTAGGATAGAAGGAACAAAAATAAACATTCTGTCATCATTTACTACCAGTTTTAGTTTTTTCTGTTCTGTTAAACACCAAATGAATTTATTTATAAGCTAATTTCGAGAGGATCACATGCTTATAATTGCTTGTGGCTGGTCCCGCTTTATTCAATTTAGGATTCACCAATCAGACTACTCCTAAGCCACTATAAATACCCTAAGTTCCATATAACAGCCATATTTGTTTTGAAGAATCCCCCCTTCCACCCCTACTCCTCCTCCTTTCCTAGATGGGTGGCACGATGGTCCAGTGTTAGCACTCTTGCCTCACAGCAAGAATGTCACTGGTTCTAGTCCTTACCAAGCTAGCTGATGTTTCTGTGTGGAGTTTACACGTTCTCCCCGTGCTCATGTGGGTTTCCCCCAGGTTCCCCGGTTTCCTCCCACCGCCAAAAAACATGCAACTTAAGTTAATTGACTATTCCAAATCGAGACCATAGACATGCTAGTAAGTAGTTACCTCTTAACAGCAATTACTATCTGTTCATTAGCAACTACAGCAGGGGAGTTCTCGAGATCTACCTGAGCTCAAACTCCCCTCTCGCCTTGCAAACAGGAGGGAGTCCCGAGCTTGAGGATCTTATGAGCTCAGGGCTCTCTCTCAGGACAGCATGCCAAACAAGCTTTATAATCAATCATCAGCTAAGTGTGAACTCTTGAAACAAGATATTATTAAAAAAAATGTTGGGAACTGACAGTAAAAAAAACAAATACTATGCAAGTCAATGGTTACCCAACATTCTTCAAAATATCTTCTTTTGTCTCAAACAGAACAAAAAAAAAACCTCAAACCATTATTTTAAAGCTGAGTAAATGATGACAGAAAGTCATTTTTTGGTGAACTATACCTTCAAAAAGGATTTTCCTATATAAAACTCAATTCCTATAGACATACAAGCTGGCTGACATGATTTAACTAATTTGACGCACTTAAACAGTCATTAATTTATGGTATTATTGATATTACATGCTTCATTTTTAACTGGTGGCAATGTACAGATCTGTAACGCATACTTTACTGTACACGAGGATTTGAATTTGTTCTAGCATGTATTGTGGAGCCCTGCCAGTAAACCAGTCACTCCAGACCTCACAAACCACTTCTAATGTAACCAGAAGGTGACTGAGCAAACACCTCAGGCTGGTGTGTAACTTTGGAGAGCATACTGTAACACACACACACACACACATATATACTGTACAGTACACACACATAAATCAAAAGAAAGACATGATGTGTGTTATTTTCTGTGCTTATTACTTCTAAAGGTCTATTAATGAAACACAATTTGATTGTTGTGGTTGTATGGAATTAGAGGTAAAGGTTGAGTAACTGTGGGTCGGCAATAAAACGATGGTTCACCAAAACAAAAATTATCCTGTTATCATCCTTTACTTGTCAGAAACCTGTTTGAGTTTATTTTATCTGTTAAATGCAAAAGAAGACATTTTGAAGAATGCTAAAAACCAGTAACCATTGACTTCCATAGTATTGGTTTTTCCTACTATGAATGTCAACGGTTGCAGGTTGCAAATTTGGAACAGCGTGGGTGTGAGCAAATAGTTAATAAATGATTATTTGTAAGAGAAATGTCCCTTTAATATTTATGGTGACAAACTGTGTATCTTCTTCAATAGGGGTTAACTGTATGTTGGAGGTGGAGTGAAGTGATTGTGCTTTTTACACCATGAATGTATTAAAAAACCTTATCAGTGATTCATCAAAAAGGGATATTATTCTGAATAACAGAACAAGCGTTTGAGGTTTCTTCCTCATGTTTACAGATGCATATTTGCCTGTAATAAGAAAAGCAGAAATGTAGCTCACAGTGAAGATGTTACATTCTTGTTATGTACACTAGTGTTGAAAAGTTCTGGGTCAGTAAGATTTTGAATGTCTAAAATAAACACTTTATTTCTATTTTAATGTTTTAAAATAACTGTTTTGTATTTTAAATATATCATTTTTTCATGTTAAGCAAAGCTGAATTTTCGACATTACCACTATAGTCTTAAGTTTCATATAATTCTTCAGAAATCCTTCAAATATTTTAGTTTTTTTTTTTTTTATTTAACAATATGTAACATTACATGCATCTTTAATGTCATGTTTGACCAATTTAACCTATCACTAAAGTTTCTAGAAAAAAATAGCACTAATGGTAAATTAATTCCAAAATCTTACAGACCACTAACTTTTGAATTGTTTTGTATACAATTGTTTGTTTAAAAATGTTAAAAAAAACTTTCAAAATCCTGTATGTTACAGTGACACATTCTATAAACATTCATTATACACATTTCCAATAAATAGTACAAAATGTTAAAACAAAAAATGGTTAGAACAATTTCATTCTAAACCAGCAATGATATATTTATGACACAATAATAACACATAAATAAACGCAAAGGCAATAAATGTAAATTATGATGCTCAGGTGCTCATATTCACAAACATTTAAACCAGCAGCATAATGTGGTTTGTATTTTCATATTCAAAGTGCAAATACTAGATTTATACATATAAACATATGTATGAAGCTTTGGAAATTGGGTTAAAATAATAAAAGGGAACTCCGATGATCCACCAGAACAGGATGTAATTGGCAGCACAATTAAAACTTGTGTTTGGAGGCCTTTACAGATCTGTTGCAATCTACTTTAGAAGCAAATGTGGAGCAACAGGAAGTGCACGTTTTACACTGTCCTCATGATTGTGAGAAACTTATTCAGTATCCAGTGATGGACAGACTGCTGTAATTCCCAGTAGTCAGAGCGGCTCACCTGAGCTCTGCAGCCAGTTTATCGATGGCCGATTGCCGCTGATCTGATGTCAGTTGTGTGTGCTGCAGAACATCGCTCAGCTCCTGCAGGTGGTCCAGTGTGTCAGACAGCTCTCCACGCACCTCCTTTAACTGTCCCTCCAGTAGCTGCGCTCGCTGCAGAGAGTTCCTCCTGTCCATCTCACTACGGTGGAGCTTCTCCTCAAGGTCCATAACTGTGAAACACAAGCAAGAAAAATTATGACTAATATATATATATTTATATACACCGAATTAAACAAAACTAAATGAAATTAAACGAAACAAATAAAAAAAATTTAATTGTGGCTTAGTTTTTAGTTTGCTTAAATTGTAAAATAAAATTTAATTAAATTAAATTAAATTTAGTTAAATAAAAAGGCAGCATGGTGGCGCAGTGGGTAGCATAATCGCCTAACAGCAAGAAAGTCGCTGGTATGAGTGGGGTTTGCATGTTCTCCCCGTGTTCGCGTGGGTTTCCTCCAGGTGCTCCGGTTTACCCCACAAGTCCAAAGACATGTGGTACAGGTGAATTGGGTATGTTAAAATTGACTGTAGTGTATGAGTGTGTGTGTGAATGATTGTGTATGGATGTTTCCTAGTGATGGGTTGCGGCTGGAAGGGCATCCCCTGCATAAAAACATGTGCTGAATAAGTTGGCGCTGTGGTGACCCCTGATGATTAAAGGGACAAAGGTGAAAAGAAAATAAATGAATGAATAAATAAAAATAGAACAAAAGTAATTGTGGCTTAGTTTTTTGTTTGCATAAAAAATTAAATTAAATTAAATTTAAAAAAATAAATAAAGTAATTGTGGCTTAGTTTTTAGTTTGCTTAAGTTTTAAAATAAAATAAAATAAAATAAAAAGTAATAAAAATAAAATAAAATAAAACAAAAGTAATTGTGGCTTAGTTTTTAGTTTGCATAAAAAATAAAATAAAATAAAATAAAATAAAATAAAATAAAATAAAATAAAATAAAATAAAATAAAATAAAATAAAATAAAATAAAATAAAAAAACAAACCAAACCAAACAGGTTCAAATCAGCTAATCAAATCAGATTTCTCTTAGTGAGGTCTGCAAACCCCAGGTTTTGTTAATGCTTTTGACAATTCCCGGTCTGCAAGTAATACAGCTGCTGCATACCTATTTCACTCTTTTTATCTAGCAGTCCTTTGGTCTCCTTGAGCGTCTCCTCCATCTGCACGAGCTGAGAGGCTTTGGTGTTGCTGTCTCTCCTTAACCGCAGCAGCTCCAGCTCCATGTCTGAAAGCTCCACTCGACACTTACTCATCTCTGAACTCAACTGCCTGTAAAACACACACAGCTTCACATTACATCTTTTCCCCAGTGCCCTGACCACTGACCAAATGCTAACACAAATACAGGAAAGTAAAACTGGCCTTAATAGAAAATCAAAATCCTAGTTGTCTGGTTTTGACTCGTATATGAAGAGCCAATGTGTGAATGATATTATTCCTCAGCGAGGATAATTCACAGTTGTATATATAGAGGGAAAGAGCAGCAGGAGTGGCTACGAACACAAAGCCTCTGAAGCCATTTAACAGTCATAAGATCATCTCAAGGAACACCCTGAGGACAAGACACATGTCTGGGGTGCTTAGAAAAGTAGAAAACTGATCAAAAAGCCACTAGACTGATTCTCAGATGACCTGCCTCATTTGTGGAGGATTTTATCAACTAGAAGGTTTTCTGAGAATGTAGCAGCCACTGGATTGAAAAAAAAAAATGACTAAGATCATCATG
The DNA here is from genome assembly GCA_903798195.1 of Danio kyathit. NCBI lineage: Eukaryota > Metazoa > Chordata > Actinopteri > Cypriniformes > Danionidae > Danio > Danio kyathit. The sequence continues at coordinate 16,831,512 of LR812520.1, forward strand.
ACCCTGAAAATTGGTTATCCCTTTATTGGGTGAATAGTGAAGAATCATATATAATAACTTTGCTGACATTTTTTCTGTTGCAGTCTCATTGTTCCCTTTTTTTAAGTCATTAAAAAGGCTTGTAATAACCCTTAGGTACACTGCAGGGTTTGTTCAATGAATATTTCTATAAAAGTGCCCTATAAAGTGTTAATAATTAGGATTTTAACCTCTTAACTGTAGTCATCACTTTTTGAACATAGACATAAAAAATAACACAACTTAAATGAATGCCAATCTTCAATGCATTTGTTAATAGATTTAAGCTTAGTCTCATTTTAAAGGAGAGAGATGTCAGATTGTAGCTGAAGTAAAAAGTTCAAAAAGTTTAATAAAACAAAAGTTACGCACTTTTATGTTTATGAAAAAAATAAAAAACAAATGTGAAATGGATAAAATAAATAAAAATCAATTTTAATATATTACATAAAACACGTATTTTACAAAAAAGGTTTTAGCCTACAATTGACAGAAAATCAAGGCTAAATATCTGAACAAATTATATTCCAAATTTGAGGTTGATATCTCAAAAAATTAGCTTTCAGTAAGAATTTGTTTGGCCGCAGTACCAAACATGACCACCAGATGATATTCAGTTTATATTGATGACCATACAAGGGCGCCGCCTATGTTTTGAGGAATATAAAATCAAGGTTAAATATCTGAACAAATTATATTCCAAATGTGAATTTGATATCTCAAAAAATGAGCTTTCAGTATTTGTTTGGCCGCAGTACCAAACATGACCACCAGATGACATTCAGTTTACATTGATGACCATACAAGGGCGCCGCCTATGGTTTGAGGAATATGAATCATATTTGTTCATACTTTTGACAATATTTGTAAAGTAGACATAGCATTCTAAAGTAGTATTGGAAGTTTGGTTGTATTTCATTTAAAATAGCCTCTACAAAACATCTAAAAAATGTACATGTGGATTGCTGTAGCAAAGTAATGCTTTGGAACTCTGATGAGTGTTCTTGATCAAAGACTATTGAATACACAAGACATGTCACTCGTATAGTTTTAAATGGGGAAAAGTGTAACGGTCAATATGGCGAATGAAGCCCCGTCTACTAGTACAAGAGCCAATCAGGCATCGCTGTAGACTGACGTTTCTCCAGGGGGAAAAGCTCGGAGCAGACGTGTGTTTTACGACAGTTTGGTGGTCAATTAACACAAGGGAAACTCAGTGAATACTTGCTTCACAGACATGAGAAATATATCCACATAAATCTTGAAATCTGTGCTTTTAAATGAACCAAGTGCCTTAAAAACAAAAGTTTTTTTGTTTTTCTAATCTGTATGAAATGAATGCGAGGTACAGTCCATCCTGTCAAACGCACATCACATGACAGCAGCAACTACTCAAACACCCACAAACTTGTAAACAAAGAGTTGTTGTTATTTCTAGAGGAAACTCCTCATCAGGACCAAGTTGTGGATTACTTCAGAAGAGCAGCGTGATCTAATGAAGTATTATCCAGAGGATAATAAATGTGTAACACGGCCATAAATGAGGTTGGTGTCGTGATCTCATCGCTTTTGAGTGTGCATGCGCATTAGCTAAGGCAACCTGAAAACATGCCGATTTTGTTTGATTTGGACGTTTACAAACAAAACTTATGAGACAGTTGATGTTTATTTTTATTGGTGATTCCAAAATATGTAATGTAATCGTAATCTTGTTAAACAGTTTTGGAGAATTTGATTTTTCCACATTCAGACAGAATGCCCGAGCATACTGCCCAAGAGTCATTTCAAAGATGCCCGCCGAGTGAAATGACTTGCCTTAAAGTGACTTCGTCTCGATGCAAATGATTAAATAATGTGCTCAGTAATATCTATCAAAAATCAGTCACCAGACATGAAAACTTGAAATTTTACGATTTCAAATTATATATAGTCAGTCATGATGGCTTTATTTTTAGACTAATACAGTGCATCCGGAAAGTATTTATGGCGCTTCACTTTTTCCAAATCTTTTTGCCTTTTTACAGCCTTATTCCAAAATGGATTAAATTCATTTATTTCCTCAAAATTCTACACACCAATACCCCATAATGACAATGTGAAAAAAGAGTTTTTGAAATTGTTGCAAATTTATAACAAATAAAAAAACCTGAAAAATCACATGTACATAAGTATTGCCGTGAAGCTCTAAATTGAGCTCAGGTACATTCTGTTTCCACTGCTCATTCTTGAGATGTTTCAGCAGCTTAATTAAGAGTTCACCTGTGGTAAATTTAGTTGATTGGACATTATTTGAAAAGGCATACACCTGTCTATATAAGGTCCCAGGGTTGATAGTGCATGTCAAAGCACAAACCAAGCATGAAGACAAAGGAATGTCTGTAGACCTCCGAGACTGGATGTCTCGAGGCACAAGGCTGGGGAAGGTTACAGAAAAGTTCCAATGAGCACAGTGGCCTCCATCATCCATAAGTGGAGATGTTGGAACCACCAGGACTCTTCCTAGAGCTGACTGACCATCTAAGCTGAGTGATGGGGAGAAGGGCCTTAGTCAGGAGGTGATCAATAGGGGGTAACGATACTTCGAACCGAACCGAAATATCGCGATACACCAACCACGATACGAATCGCGAAACTCTCGTGGCGTACCGCGATACTCTCACGCCCCCTGCTGCCCATTGTTGAGGTTGACGTCACTTGTCTCTAACTAATTAAACCAAATTTAAGCACATATTTATTTGATCACATTTGATTAAATTGTATTAGTAATGAGGTTTTGTTCTAAATATTATATTCTAAAGTTAGTATTTTCCAAGTGCATGTCATGTCATGTGAGTGCGCGATCACTGGATTACTGCATGGTGTCCGCCTACATTCATTCTTCCATGGCAGGGCGCCACACCAAAATCACACCACCCGCCCACTGACTGATGCTTGCCGCCGATTTTCTCTGTTGGTGCACGGGATTCTTGCGTGCCCTCATATATACTCTGCTCAAGTGCGCTTTCAAAAACCACATAGCCTGAAGTGCGATTTAGTGTGTTTACGCATCACGCATCAGTAACTGACTGACAGGTTGCATGCAGCGTGTGAGGCGGGCAAATACGACCGTCTTTCAGGTTAAGATGAACACAGTTTCCATAATTATACTTTATAGATAACAGATAATGCTGTATAATACTTTAAAATGTATAGATGACGTTGTCTTGCTGGACTTTATAGCCGTTTCACTTTACAGGGAGCATTTATGCCGCTTGGGTCTATTGGAGACATTCATAAATATTTCTAATGAAGGTTGGAGACATACATGTTACATAAACACACTAAGGCGCACTTGAGCGAGTATATATGGGGGCACGCAGGAGTTTTGTGCATGGACGGAGAGAATAGGCGCGCAGGCAATATATTGACATTGCAGTTTTCAGCGCCGTGCACCGCATTCTTCCCTATACTGAACTGTAGAATGAAATAAATACAAATATGACGTTCACCTCTTAACTGATGTCTTTAACAATACATTTTCTATGTGTTTGCAAAATGGAAGTCGTAAGACATCTTCCCTATCCACCTTACTCTAAGAAAAGTGTGAACTTGAGGAGGTATAGCTCAATGTAACGGGAAATAGCCAACAATAGCTGAGCCAAAAACTAACAAACAAATCAATCAAATTAAAAATGTACAAAAATCACAAAATATCTCAAAGTGGGCAAAAGTAATGCTAAATAATTTTGCCCAAACGAAAGTTAAGCAAAAACAACGAAAATCATAATCATGTTGACAAAATACACGAAAAACGAGATCAAAGGAAGATGCGCTCCTGCTTTTCCTGACGGGCTTTTTATATCCCCGCGCCAAGTCGCCCAGTAATGATAGATCATTCTCCTGACCAATTAGCTGTCGTGAAGGTGGAAATACAGAAATGACAGGCAGGAGAGAGAGAGAGAGGAGAGAGAGGAGAGAGAGAGAGGAGAGAGAGGAGGGAGAGAGAGAGAGGAGAGAGAGAGAGGGAGAGGAGAGAGGAGAGAGAGAGAGAGCGAGAGCGAACGGGAGGCTAAAATACAACCAGCTAGAACCGTAACATTAGTTTCAGACAAAACTGCAGTGTATTCTCTTTGCTTGCGCGCCGATTTCCTCTGTTCGTGCGCAAAACTTCTTGCACGCCCTCAAATATACACGCTCAAGTGCAGATCTTTATGTGGGCTTTCAAATAACCGCTGCTGAAGTGCGATTTAGTGCGTTTTGCGACATTAACGCGTCCTGGGGTGGAGTGAGGCGGCTATAGACTCCAGCAAGATAAAGTCATTGTATGCAGAGCCATTGACCTTTATCAGTTAAGTATAATTATGGAAAATGTGTTCATCTTAACTGAAATTAACTGAAGATTTCATATGTTCTTAGAGAGGACAAGCCTGTTTATCTTTCACTATAGTCTACACTGCAGTTATTTATTTAATTTGAGTTTACTTTCTTAAGATGGCTGCACTAAAGAGAATTGTTTTTTCTGACTAGTCTATATTGGAGGTATTTATTATTTTGTTGTTTACTCTGGTATCCTGACTGTACTAAAATGTGATGGCAAAAATAAAAGAAAAGTTTAGTTGTTCTTGTTATTAAGTGAATCTATTGTTCCTTAGCATTGCTGTTAAGATGACATCAACCCTAACCCCACAGCAAACAGAAACCGAACGAACCGAACCGAACCGTGGCTCCAAAACCGTGAACCGAACCGAATCGTGCCTTTAGTGTATCGTTACACCCTAGTGATCAAAACCCGGTGGTCATGTCTGAGCTCCAGTGTTCTTCTGTGGAAAGAGGAGAACCTTACAGAAGGACAACCATCTGTGCAGCAATCCACCAATCAGGCCTGTATGGTAGAGTGGCCAGACAAAAGCCACTCCCCGCCTGGAATTTGCCAAAAGGCATCTGAAGGATTCTCAGACCATAAGAAACAAAATTGTCTGCTCTGATGAGACTAAAATTTAACACTTTGGAGTGAATGCCAGGCGTTACATTTGGAAAAAACCAAGCACCGCTCATCACCAGGCTAATACTATCCCTATAGTAAAGCATGGCAGTGGCAGCATCATGCTGTGGGGATGTTTTTCAGCAGCAGGAACTGGAAGACTAGTCAGGATAGAGGGAAAGATGAATGCAGCAATGTACAGAGACATCCTGAATGAAAACCTGCTTCAGAGGGCTCTTGACCTCAGACTGGGGTGATGGTTCATCTTTCAGCAGGACAATGACCCAAAGCGCACCGCCAAAATATCAATGGAGTGGCTTCACAACAACTCGGTGAATGTTGTTGAGTGGCCCAGCCAGAGCCCAGACCTAAATCCTATTGAACATCTCTGGAGAGATCTGAAAATGGCTGTACACCGTCGCTTCCCATTAAACCTGATAGAGCTTGAGAGGTACGGCAAAGAGGAATGGGCAAAAATTCCCAAAGACAGGTGTGCCAAGCTTGTGGCATCATATTCAGAAAGAATTGAAGCTGTAATTGCTGCTAAAGGTGCATCAACAAAGTATTGAGCAAAGGCTGTGAATACTTGTGTACATGTGATTTTTCAGGTTTTTTATTTTTGATAAATTTGCAACAATTTCAAAAACTCTTTTTTTACATTGTCATTATAAGGTATTGTGTGCAGAATTTTGAGGAAATAAATGAATTTAATTCATTTTGGAATAAGGCTGTAACAAACAAATGTGGAAAAAGTGAAGCGCTAAGAATACTTTCCGCATGCACTGTATGTAAATATGATTTAAATATGTAACCGTTAATGGTTCCACTGCTTGTAGGCTGACAGTAAATGTGTTTTAATCTATTACTCTTCCTATGTAACAAAATACTGTGATAAAATATGTATTCGGAAGTCTTAGACTTTTCCAACAATATATATTTTGTCATGATTAGATTAGGACTTAATTGCAAAAAAGTGATGTAAACCTAAGTGTCCCAGTGGCAGGATGGTGACAGTTAAGGGATTTTAAGTAAAAATGTTCAACATTTTGCGAACCGACACTCAGCACTGTGTTGTTACTGATCAAATCTGCATTTTTAAAACAACAGGTGAGATCAATACACCTGATTAATAAAGACAGAGCGACTCACTCATTGACTTGCTATCTCCTATTCCTCAACTCAAGCAACTTTATCACTTCACAAGGTGCATGGAAACAGACTATACAAAAAGTGTGAAAAAAGCCAGCACTACAAGTGAAAAAGAAGACTTTATTACTCAATACTGACGGCTGCATTTACATTACTGCGTTTTCATTTTTAAAATGCTGTTTTAGAATGAAAACACTCTTTGCCCAGACTGGCATTTTACTGTGTTTCAGAAAAACTTTCTGTCCACACTATACAGCCTAAAATACATGATATGTGACCATTCACGCTAGGGCAGCACAATATTGGAAAAATCTGATATTGCTTTATTTTATTTTTTTGCGATGTATATTTTGCGATATGAACACAATTTCGTCAGATTACTCACTTATTTGGAAATGTTTCGAAATCATTAATTTATATTGATTTAAATAATCTTGAACCAAAGAAATTGCAAGCATAAAAAGATAAAGTGAAATAAAAAAAATTGCAAAAATAAAAGTGAAATAAGTAGTCAGATATTTAGGTACAGTAATACGATACGATACGATATGACATGATACGATAAGATATTATCATGATGTTTTGTCCCCGGTACTGATAGATCCTGATACATTCAATATACCACAAGAAAACCATCCACAATATATCATGATATCTGTAAATACATACATCAAAAAGTTATAAGATGTATTTCTTTTACTGTTATTGAATAATCAATGTAAAATAACACTGTACATTCTTCATTGCTGATCAGCTATAATCCCAACTCCACAACGCAGATCCTGTGATGTGACTATTGCGAATGCACACATTGTGATATCGATGCTAAACGATATATTGTGCAGCCCTAATTTGCAGACATGACCAGGGTATTTTGTGGAAATTTGTTTGTAGAACAATCTAAGTGAAACATGAGCAAGGTTTCTGCAGGTTTCACCAAGTCAGTTTAAGACTTTTAAAGACCTTTTTAAGGCCATCAAGAATGAAATTTCAGACTTAATTTAGGATAGACGCTTAGGATTTTCTTGATAGCCCAGCAGAAAAAAGAATATTTACTTACCCCATTAAGAATTTTTTTGATCACATATTTTAAAAAATGTGTCAAATCAAGCAGACCCTTGTTTTTCAACTTAAAAAAAAAAAAGCTTTTTCGCTTTTGCCTTCAGCAATTTTATGTAAAGAATTATAATGTTGTGTTTATGTATTTATTTTATTTTCATTTTATATCAACCCTTCCCTGGACAGGTGTTGAGAATTAGAAAGTCTGCTAAAACACTTAAACAAATGCATTTGGTTTGTATAGAGAAGGTGCGATGTCGATGTCAAATAAACAATAAATACAATAATATTAGTAATAAATAGAGTTTTGCTAAAAGTTTTATTGAGAAGTATTGTTGATGATTGAATGTGTGTTGGTTTGATAGGATTGACCTGTTTAAAATAATTTAAGACCTACAAGATAACATTTCAGAATTTAAGACTTTTTAAAGCCCTAAATGAGACCATGATGAGACTAAAAACTGATTTATATTATCCAATGTATATGTAATAAAATATATACTAAATAAATGGAAATGATGTAAAGAGTCATGATGCAAGACACTTCTGTGAATTCAACCATAAAATGAATGTCATCTTTTCTTTTTCTTTCATGGAAATGAAAAAGTTTCTTGTCAGCTATTGTTAATTTGTAAACAAGTGACGTGCTTTTTAAATGTTATATTTAATTTGTGTTGAATACCCTCAGGAAGATTCTTAGGCTGAATGCGTCTGTATTAAGTCATAATGTCTCTTTTATCAGTCCATTTTTCACATTTTTTAATCTTACTTAAAAAGAATTGTTTACATAACTGGATAACAATGGCGTCTTTGTGTACATGAATAATAAACCTACACGTCACTTCACTAATAACTTGTGCAAAAACTGATTTAGTTTCAACTGATTTCATTGGCAAGCGATTAAAGTTATAATAGTTTGGATTAAATGCAATAATTTAAAATAACAGCCTAGTGTCTAATAACATTAAACAGATCTGCACATATTAATGTAAAAAAAAAATCCCTGGAAACTAAGTGAGGGGACAAATACTGATTTTTACTAACAACTGCAAAAAATTCCATCAAAAGTTAAATATTTAGAAATTAATAGTTCATGACAGACTGAAAAATCAGTAACAGTACCGGCAAAAAAAGGCACTTAGCAAAATACTGTCTAATTATTGTCATCAACCAAATCCCAGGAAATATTTAAGGTTTTTGAATATTAAAAACAGCTCAAATAGCTATTAACCAATACACGGGTACTAGAAATGTGACGCGATACTCAGCTGTAAAAAAAATATATTTAATAGTACAGATAATTAAAAACGATAGCTTTTTAAAACAGGCCTACATAAAGAGTTTGCTTTGACATAACGGCATACACACAACTACATACACACACACACACACACACTAATAATGATCAGTTAAGTGGTGACATGCTAGAAATCCTTACTAATTATTCAGTTTTGATCGAACAAGTAAATGAGGCAAACCTAGTTACAATCCACAAGTACCCTAGCAGCTGCTTAGCAATGACCCAGACTATATATCAACCTCCTAGCAATGGCGTAGTATATTATCCATGTATGAGGTTTAACCCTTAAATGCTTGAGTATTTTGCCCATTGTTATTACATATTCCAGTCATTAGTGATACTAACCAGGGCTTGACATTAACACCCACCAACCTGCCAAATGCGGGTAGATTTTAGCTGTGGTAGTTTAGACAGCCGCTCTCCCTAGCCACTTTGGCTGGTCGAAAATAATTTTTAAATTGCCAGCGCTGGCTCATCACTAAAGATTAGAATGTTAGTTCAAACTAACTCTTGTCAAAATGTGTGCAAATGTGATCTTAGAATCGAGAAGCAGCACGAAAGTAACTGTTCACACGAGCAAAAGAAAGCAGGTGAATAACGAATACACAGACGATCCTCACTCACTGACGAGGGCTTTAGTGCCGCACGCAAAAAGCTTGCGACTCTCGTTTCTGGAAACGCAACTGGTGAGATTGTTTCTCTTTGAAATAGCCTGAAAAAATGCGATGCTCGTGCACCCACAGTCCTGCTACTTTCGAGAGCTCGAGATTCTTTGTAAGCAGCAGCGGTTGCCGCTTTCGCTTTAACCATTCTTTGAACAGAATATTAATGGGCCTAATGTTAACCGTGTGTGCGTGATCATCCTTTCATTATCACACACATCATGTTTTTCATTTCATGCTTTCTTTTCATTCATTCATTCATTTTCTTGTCGGCTTTGTCCCTTGCGGGGTCGCCACAGCGGAATGAACCGCCAACTTATCCAGCACGATTTTACGCAGCGGATGCCCTTCCAGCCGCAACCCATCTCTGGGAACTTCCACACACACATTCACACTCATACACTATGGACAATTTAGCTTACCCAATTCACCTGTACTGCATGTCTTTGGACTGTGGGGGAAACCGGAGCACCCGGAGGAAACCCACGCGAACGCAGGGAGAACATGCAAACTCCACACAGAAACGCCAACTGACCCAGCCCAGCCGAGGTTCGAACCTGCAACCCAGCGACGTTCTTGCTGGGAGGCAACAGCACTACCTACTGCGCCACTGCGTTGCCCCATGCTTTCTTTTGTTTACAGTTATTTTTGTTAATGGTTTAGTTATCATCCTTTACAAGAACACTGCTTTAATTGTAGATTAACGCTCCATTTATGTATAGATAACTAGTGATCTGGGACCTTTAGCCAGGACAGACTACTGTGCATAGTTTTAGATGCATGAGAATATTTTTTTTAATAAAAACTGTATGTATACAGCTATATTTAGCTTTTTTTGACACATTATTTAAAAATTGTGGCAAGGAAATAATTAGTTTGGTGTGGCCAGAGAAAATAAAAAGGTAAATCTATAGTGCTGAGCCCTGAAAAGTAATGTAAAATAAAAACTTATTGCAATGCGACACTATGAAACCACAGCCCATTTGCTTATGCTCACTGAGCAAGCTCATACACAACACACAAAAAAAGTTAAATAAACGCTGAGGCAAGTGGAAATAACACAAAATTCTGAAATCAAGTAATTTTAGCATGCCAAAGTCAAATTTTATGCATATTAAATATATTTTCACAACAACAAAATTGTGGCTAGTGAAAATGGCAAGTAACATTGGAAAACTACTAGCCAGAGTGGCTGGTGATCAAAAAAGTTAATGTCAAGCCCTGATACTACCCTATATATCTAGCGTTTATGGACCTCTGCAAACTATAAATAAGGGCTACGAAAGCATTATCCTCTCCTGATATTGTAAAACAATTACAAAAGAATAAATCAAAGTATTATTTTTTGCCTTTGGGAATTTGGAAGAGTTCACTTTGAGCAGATTATTTTACTATTAGATTATTTTACAGTGCATTCAGCATCTACTGTAGCTCCCGTGACATAACAATTAGACATCAGACAAAAGTGAACTTCATTTACTGAGTTATCAAAAATTGAAGTAGTTTTGCAGAGGAAAAATAAACTTTCACCATTAAATACATTGGGTCTGTAGTAACCCTGACCACCATTTACAAAAAAGATTTTCTCTTATAGTTTTATTTACATATTTATTGTTAAATTGGAATGAATAGATGGAGGAACACTAAAGATAATGCCAAACTTAAAAACTCAATGAGAGGGAGGCTAGTTTTATGTCCCGTGTTGCTAAAAACGCAAGCTATGGAGGTAAAAAAAAAAAAAAAAAAAAAGAATTACCAGTTCTATGTTGGGTCATTTATTATTCAACTATCTTTATTGCCATATTAGGTTTTTATCTTTTATGGTTCACTTTTCATTCTAAAATATTTCAGTCATGTTGTATCAAACTTATAATTTTGGTTTAAGGATCATATTCATGTGAATGAATTATTACCACTATTATACGTTCTAATAAGCGTTTTTGAGCAGTCCGATCATTCTGATCTTCAGAACTTCCTCAAAACAAAAGGTAAATAAAGGAACTGAAACAGGAAGTTTGTCTCACGTTATGGAACCGGAGAGCTCTGCAGCCTGTCTCTCCTTCTTCTGCACCTCCTGGTTGACCTCCTCTACCTCCCTCTCCCTTATCCTCAGAGCCTGAGACAAGGCACTGCGCTCCTTCTCCAAGTCCTGCTCCAACTGGGATACCTGTGGGCAATCAGTAGATGTTATCTCACTATCTGCATAGATAAACGACTCAAGCAGTCAGGTCATGAGATTATTATTATCCTGTTTTTGTTTTTTTTCTAACTTCATTGGAAGGATTGTTAAAGCTGTCATCTAATGAAAATCTGGATATACCTAGGCATATCTGTACAATAAGAGTTCAGTACATGGTAATGACATACAGTGAGCCTTAAAGCTTATCCCTCTTTCTCCTGTAAATCCCATGACTGTAAAATCTCAGTGAAAAACATGCCAATCAGAACAAAACTCTTTTTTTGGATATTTGGATATTTGGATGATCTATGCGGGATCATTGATATGCATGCAGCAGGCAGCATTTTATTGGACACAAATTTAATAGTGACATTACAACAATTAAAAAAAAAAAAAAGCATTTCCCCCTTATTTTTAAGCTCATCTAAATGAAAATTCTGAATTAAAATTCTAAATTATGTTTCAAAAATAGGACAAGCTTTAAAGGGCCACAAACCCCCCCTGTCTCAGCAGGGTGTTTTCACACCTCTAGTTTGGAAAAAGTCAGGAAAGTGGGCGTGTCCATCTCTGGGAGTGTGGGAGTGTTGGGGGAGGGAAAGAGGGACGGATTTGCAAAGAAGGCAGTTTCCATTTGGGCACGCGCTGATCACAGGCAAAACAAACACACAAACGCAGGGGAGAAAGACAGTGACTGTGTTTACATGGACATCAGTTATCGAATTATTTGCCAAATTATTAGTTTGTTGACTTTAACTGCAGTTTGGCACTTTCACTTTTTATTCAGGAACATTTCCTGCATGTTCCCCATGACAAACGGGAGGAACTGCTGGAAGAGTTCTAATGGAATGTTTGATACCGAACGGCGTTTGGGAGAAAAAAATCCTCTGCGTTTCTCAGTAACTTAGATGCACTCGGTAGGTAGCGTCAGAATGCCATGTGTGTATAGACTATCCTGTCACAAAATGCGGCGAAAATCCTACACAACAGTAATAGTTTGATTGTGGTGTTTACTCGTTTACATACGGAGAGCAGCATTTACAGCGGATATTTCAGTCTATAATATTGTACTATATGAAAGAGCAGGAATCTGACCTAATGTACATGCAAAAGATGAGGGCGTTCCCCATGAATGCTGATTTATACTTCTTTTTTCTCTCAAAAGTGTTTTTATTGAACATGTTAGATATGAAACATGTAGTACAAATAGCTTTTAAATTTTCTTTTTTTAAACACAACAAACAAACAAAACCTGTCTCACACACATATACATTTAGCTTCTATAAAAATATGAATAATATTAAAACAAAGTACAAATAAATAATACATTAAATAAAACATTTTTTACTCATGCATATAAAAGGAAAGAAAAGGAAAAATAATGAAAAATAAATAAATGAAAAAATAACAAGGAAAGATTCTACTCTTCTAAACTAACTGAAGGGCCCATCTTCTTTATGTGATCTAAAACAGGTTGCAAAGTGAGAAAGGGTATCGTATTTTTTCTAAGGTCAGGTGGTGTAGTTCCATGAGCCATTGCTTAAAGGTTGGAGGAAATGATTCCTTCCATTTGAGCAATATTGACCTTCTAGTTAAAAGCATAGCAAAGCAATCACATTTATCTTACTTTTATTAAAACATAAGGACTGTGGTGTGATATCAAATATTGAACCTCAGGATCTATATAGGTATTTAATGTGTCAGAGAGAAATTTAAATATTAGCTGCCAGAAATCCTTTCATTTTGAACAAGCCCAAAACATATGAGATAGTGTAGCTGGTTCATACCTGTCAACATAGGGATGTGAAAATAATCCCCCCCCAAAAAATAAAAAAAAAATTCCCAACTTACTAAATATGTTCATCTGAAGCTGATTCATTGTAAATAAACAGTTAAACGGTCAGTAATATATTTCATTATTATTATTATTTACAAAATAAAAAATAGTATACATTAGCAGCAAAAAAATTAGCAAACTGTTATAAAAAAATAGAATTAAGTTATCAAATCTCAATCTTTTCTTCACTGTATAACTTACACATTCTGATTAGAGAACACAGAATAAATCTCTCATTTATTTAGATTTTTCATTTGATTACATTAAATAACAGGTGTCACTTTAAAAATGCACACATCTAACATTATAATGAAAGCATTCGACTGCTTTCCTAACTTTTTATGCTCATTTAGGACAAAATGAGTTGTGTTTGAAAAAAAACCCCACCAAGATCGACTTCTTTAGATGTTATTATTATTATGTGTACATGTCTGTTCAAACACAAACCCAAAACCCAGGCTTTCGCTCCGCTTAAAAACGGGTGTACAGAATCTGTTTGGGAAACAGCATCTATTTATCAATATGGAGCATGTCAGCTGACAGTCACGCATCGCTGTATGACTGTTTTGAAGATTGTATAGGAGGGGCGACGACACCTGTAATGAAAAGGAAAGGGAATCCTGCCGTTTTTATATTGATTTCAAAGTGTTTTCATGCCTAAATAAAGCGAAAGCTCAGAACAAACTCACATTTAAGAGCAAGAAGCGGCCTTCAGAGAAAGACTTAAAAATACAGCAGAAATATGGGAAAATACCTTTACAGGATGATAGCGGGATAGAACTGTAAAATACGGAAGAATCCTAGGAAAAACAGGAGGGTTGACGGGTATGAGCTGGCTCAATATTACATCGGTCACAATTAGGCTCTAGTGTGTTTAAATTTGGCTAGTTTTATTTTGGACCAATGTAATCTGTGTACTACTTTAAATTGTATAACAGGCTGATTTAAACTTCTGTGTCGAGTGATCAGGGTGACCCACGGCGCCTGCCTTACGTGTAGTCGTGCATTTAAACTTCTGCGTGATGTTTGTGTTGCTCTGCAGTAACAATTCCAAAATGCTAGCTGGCAGTAGGTTTTTATGTTGCTATGTGTCGTGTTTCTTTACTGGTTTTTTGTTTTTCCTGAATGCTACCTTAATGCACAAGTAGCTAAACCTCGCTCACTCTGAGACAGGAACCAGCGGATGTGCAACAACATTAATCATAAGGTAAACACAAAACAAAAGTTTCCAACTGGAGTTCTTTATAGGACTCCACATTTGTAAACACTCGCTCCAATGAGTTCACGCGGCTCTAGGTCCCGCCCACACTGGTCACAGCTACCAAGCCGACCAATCAGAGCTTGCGCTATGCGCCATTGCAACATGTAGTTACATTTTTTTAAAAGGTGCACGTCAGCGTCGGCATCATCCAAGTCGAGGGCACCTGGGCGAAGGCTGCACTGGAGCATACGTGTGCGCTGAAGTACAAATCAGCCTTGAGTCACGCAACTGTCTGTTTTGTGTTCGGATTTTACATGAGAACAAAGAAACAATGGTGTCTGAGGCTCACGGTATGGCCATTTCCATAATTTATCTCTTATTCTTGAACTATGCCTAGGTATGCACAGGTTTCCTTTATAGGGAACCTTTAAGCAAAAAATAACACATAGAACAACATCTGAAGTGGTGGTGGGGGGATTCATTTATTGTAGTAATTTGCACGAATTTATCATTTTAAATTATACCATATGGTCAAAGATAATAACTTTGACTTTATGGTTCAATTATTCCATTAGAGGTTCAGTACAAACTGTTTTGTAGAAGAAGCCTGTTTTGTGTTGGGAAAAAAACAACCCTTAAGCACAGCTATACATAACTTCTCACACATGAATGACTCTATTATTCATTGATCTGATATTATTAAGGGTGACATTACAAAACACTATTCGAGATAATGAAAACAAAAGCAAAAATGGTTTTGTCGGATGTTTAATGTATGATTAATATATGATTTGTATTATTGTTTTATCTTTCTTACAGAAAACACTGTACAAGTCTAGGCCTGACCTAAGTGTTTGTTAAATGTGAGGCATAAAAATTTGACCTAAATGTGAAGATTTTTTGTGCATGCAATATCAAACAGCAATGCAAGTTGACAAAGGGAAAAAAAGATGATAAAGACTTGGACAAAGAATGATTACTTACAAACACAAATGCAAAAACTATTTGAAAGGACCACCAAAATTAGACCAAAGCCTGTTATTGCCTTTGTGGGATTTTATTGTTTGTTTGTTTTGTTTTTTTGTGAGTAAAACGCAGTGCTTTCTACACTTTCTAGTCAGCCAACCAATCACAGTGGAGGAGGGGGTGGGCTAAATACAACACTGACCAACTGTCACAACATTCTTGTTACAAATCTTACAATGACATCACTAAGCAGAGCAATGAAAAAATGAAAGATAAAATAATATCGATTTACACTGTACATTGTGGCCTTGCAGACTTTTTGTACAATAAAAATAAGCTTTTAGTGCAGCTTTGCCAGTTTGTGACGTAACTAAGCAGCTTTGACTAATTTCTGATTGAAACAATATGGTGGTACATAATGATATTTCCCCTTTTAAAAATAGTCAAGCCCTCAAAAAGACACGCTTGTATGAAATGCCAGTTTCCAATAGTAAAACTGATTCTCTGATACCATCTCTTAGTGTTGTTAAGTGCCAGAGTTAGGGAGATATTTTGGAAAAGAAAGCTCATTTATAGATTCTGGAATTTCATTACTTAATTAGCACCATTCTTAAGATAGAACTGTAAATTGGTCCAGGTCTCTGTTTACTGAGGCGCCCGTCTCAATTAGCCACAATTAGCATCTAAGCATTAGCATTTAGGACCATTAATATCTCACTCAAAAGGTTTCAATAGTTTTCCTATTTAAAGCTTGACTATTCAGTAGTTACATTGTGTACTAAGATAGACAGAAAATGAAAGTTGCTATTTTTTAGGCTGATATGGCTAGAAGCTAATCTGATTTAATAATTTATGTTAAGCTAAGCTAATAGTGCACCCACCAGACCCAGAGAACAGCTAAATGGATTCATAAATGGTAAAACACCACTGTTTAACTCGAGAAGTTGTAAAATGAACCCATTTCATTTTACTGAGGCATCCGTCTCAAGCCACCATTAGCATCTAAGCATTGCCAAATAAGGCCATTAAGTATCTCACTCCAAAATGTAAAAAAAGAGTTTCAATAACTTTCCTATTTAAAGCTTGACTATTCTGTAGTCAGTGCCAACTGAGGCTGGTTTTTCTCAAGGTTTTTTTTTTCCCTTCACTCAGTGGCGGTTCTAGTTTAAATGGTACCCTGGGCGAACCACCCCATATGGATGCCCCTACAGCCGCAACCCAGTACTGGCCAATATACCGGCCAATATTATTATTAATATACTGTTATTCTAAATAAATAACAAAAATTAATCCTAAATGTAACTGGAAAACAATGTAAAGAAAGACATAACTAAAGTGCTATGCAAAGATCACTTAAGAAATCTTGAATTTTAATGACAATTCTATAGAATACAAAAAAAATACGTATGTTTTATGGATTTATCTGTTGTCTTTGACCCGACTCATGGCAGAGAAAGTCTTACCTCCCTGACTCATTATCCCTTCTTTTTGATTCATAGCCATGCTTAGTCAAAATAAGATCATCATCATATAAACTTTAGTTTTGTAGACTTGCAAAACTCACTGTGTGCCAACACCTCTGCATAAAAATTACACCAGTTACTCCGGTTTCACAGCACATAAATGCACGTATTTTATCCGCGTGACTGTAAACAACCGGGATTCACACCGAGAGCAGAGCAGCGTGTGAGGTGCGTGGGAATTGTTTTCTGCGTGCATGCATCAATTTGATTTTACCAGCGTTGTTTCGGTTGCACATAGAGAGTAACAAGCTTGCGCATGCAAAAAATGCTAAATGTGAATGGCCCCTAACGTCTTTATTCTGGGATTAACACTCTAAATCAATATACTTGCATAAAGTAAATGGTATCTCAAAGCTTTTACTGCTTCTTTTTTTTTTTTCTCCCCGTCACTGTCTCCCCATCCCGCCCCCCAGCAAGATGCCGTCCTGGGCGATTGCCCATATTGCCCATGCCTAAATCCGCCACTGCCTTCAATTCCATCAGTTGGTAAAGTTTGTTCTTCGCTACTGCTGTTTTTGGGACTGTCTTTGGGACTTATGAAGCTACACATTGGTGGAGTTGCTCTTCTGCTTTCGGCTTTCAGCAGTGACATTTACAATACACTAAACTGAACTTCAACTGTGAAAACTGAACTCAAGCAGTTTAAATTTACTGAAACTTCATCCATGTTAAGCTGCTTTGACACAATCTACATTGTAAAAAGTGCTTCCGAAATAAAAATGAATTGAATTGTAGTTACATAGTGTACTTAAACACACAGAAAATGAAAAGTTGCTATTTTCTAGACCGATATGACTAGGAAAAAATCAGACTTATATTGAATATGCAACCGAGGGACTATTCTGACTTATGCTAAGCTAAAAGTGCTCCCACCAGATCAAAAGATTAGCTGAAACGATTTTAAAATGGTAAAACTCAGCTATTTAACTCAAGTAGAGTTGTACAATGAACCTATTTCCAAAAAAAACATGGAGTGTTGCTTTAATTTGTTTTCCACAACCTGATCAGAGCCTTTAACCCCCCTGGCATCTGTACCTGGCTTTGCAGCAGACTCTGACTCTCCTCCAGCTGTGTGATGCGTGACGTGCTCTCCTCCAGCATGCAGTGCTGGTTCTGGATGGAGTGCTGCAGCTGCAGGTTCTCCTCACTAGAGCTCTGATAAGCCTCACATTTCCTCCTCAGCTCCTCCTGCAGCTGTGACAGCTGATAAACCGATAACCAAATCAACAACAGGGGTCATTTAGTGTCATTCAAATAATGTTTGCCCAGGAGGACAGGAAGAGGAAGTGACTGACCTCACTGCTCTTCACCTCCAGCTGTTTCTCATGATGTTTCTTCACCTCCTCTATCTGTTGAAGATAAAGACTCAGCTCCTCTTTGCAGGAGGACAGTTCAGTCTGCAGGTTCCTCAGCTACAAATATCAACATAAAAATGACTATAACTAAAGTTGATGCAATAAAGAAATTAATCTCTTGATTATGAGATTTTGTCCAATAAAAAAAAAAAAAAACACTGTATGTTAAATATTAAGTACAGTTGAAGTCAAAATGTATAGGCCCCCTTTTGCTTCTTTAAATTTTTCCCAAAGGATGTTTAACAGAGCAAAGAAATTTTCAAAGTATGTCTGATAATATTTTTTCTTCTGGAGAAAATCTTATTTGTTTTATTTTGGCTAGAATAAAAAAATTTAAAAATCAATTTTGAGGTCAAAATTATTAGCCCCTTTAAGCTATATTTTTTTTCGATAGTCTACAGAACAAACCATCGTTATACAATAACTTGCCCAATTACCGTAACCTGTCTAGTTAACCTAATTAACCTAGTTAAGCCTTTAAATGTCACTTTAAGCTGAATACTAGCGTTTTGAAAAATATTTAGTCCCTCCCATTTTGAGGCCAACTGCAACTTGACATACATGTAGAAGTGCTGTTTCCCCACCCACCAAATTGATTGACAGCCGCGTATTATCATGTCTCTGTACTAACGCATATACAGGGAGTGCAGAAATATTATATTATTATAAGCTTCTGAAGCGTGATCATCGAACAATCAAGCGTTTCATTCAAAATAGTCAACAGGGTCACAAGGAGCGTGTGGAAAAACCAAGGCGCAAAATAACTGCCCATGAACTGAGAAAAGTCAAGCGTGCAGCTGCCAAGATGCCACTTGCCACCAGTTTTGCCATATTTCAGAGCTGCAACATCACTGGAGTGCCCAAAAGCACAAGGTGTGCAATACTCAGAGACATGGCCAAGGTAAGAAAGGCTGAAAAACGACCACCACTGAACAAGACACACAAGCTGAAACGTCAAGACTGGGCCAAGAAATATCTCAAGACTGATTTTTCTAAGGTTTTATGGACTGATGAAATGAGAGTGAGTCTTGATGGGCCCGTGGCTGGATTGGTAAAGGGCAGAGAACTCCAGTCTGACTCAGAAGCCAGCAAGGTGGAGGTGGATACTGGTTTGGGCTGGTATCATCAAAGATGAGCTTGTGGGGCCTTTTCGGGTTGAGGATGGAGTCAAGCTCAACTTCCAGTCCTACTGCCAGTTTCTGGAAGACACCTTCTTCAAGAAGTGGTACAGGAAAAAGTCTGCATCCTTCAAGGAAAACATGATTTTCATGCAGGACAATGCTCCATCACATGCGTCCAAGTACTCCACAGCGTGGCTGGCAAGAAAGGGTCTAAAAGAAGAAAAACAATTGACATGGCCTCCTTGTTCACCTGATCTGAACCCCATAGAGAACCTGTGGTCCATCATCAAATGTGAGATTTACAAGGAGTGAAAACAGTACACCTCTCTGAACAGTGTCTGGGAGGCTGTGGTTGCTGCTGCACGCAATGTTGATGGTGAACAGATCAAAACACTGACAGAATCCATGGATGGCAGGCTTTTGAGTGACCTTGCAAAGAAAGGTGGCTATATTGGTCACTGATTTGTTTTTGTTTTGGAATGTCAGAAATGTATATTTGTGAATGTTGAGCTGTTATTTTGGTTTCATTGTTGAAAATAAATAATTGAAATGGGTATATATTTGTTTTTTGTTAAGTTGCCTAATAAGTATGCACAATAATAGTCACCTGCACACACAGATATCCTCCTAAAATAGCTAAAACTAAAAACAAACTAAAAACTACTTCTAAAAATATTCAGCTTCGATATTAATGAGTTTTTTGGGTTCATTGAGAACATGGTTGTTGTTCAATAATAAAATTAATCCTCAAAAATACAACTTGCCTAATAATTCTGCACTCCCTGTAAGCAAATCAACAAGACAGGACATGCGCAAAGCAACCGGGATTAAAAGATATGTTAAGCTTGCTGTGATCATCAATCATCATCAAATGTGATCAAGAATGAGTCTCACAAGTTTAAAACGTTTTTAAAGCAGTTAATGTTAATGAATTATAGCAATTTACTTTAGCTTTACTTTATTACCACAGCTGCGTGTCAGTACAATTATAAAAGAAGACGCTTCAATCCCGGTTTGTCGGGGTTCATACACATTTTACTACTAAAATTCCATGATTTTTCCAAGCCTTTCAAGTAAATTTACATGACCTAATGTTTTTTTTATTTTTATTTTTATTAGAGTATGCAAAAAGGTACACAAATTGGGATCATACAAAAACAAAGAAAATAAAACATAAAAACAACAACGAAAAACAAATACAACAACAATACAGTCAGGTACTGGTAGATGCGTGTATATATGTGTGTGTGCGTGTGTGTGTGTGTGTGCGTGTGCATGTAAAGGTAACATGGTCAGGTCAGAGTACATACATAAGGGACAATAACAGTCAATAAATGAAGCAAGTGTCATAGATATAAATAAACAAATAGAAAGAGACCAGTCAGTGGTAAAGAGTGACAACAACGCTAGTAATGTATGATAGTAATGATGACGGTAAAGAGAAAGGACAACAGTAATAACTGACAACAACAATAATAATAAATCACAAGTACTACACCAACTGCTACTACAGAAAGTTACTAATATTACAACTACTATTGCAGCTGCTACTACAGCCACAACAACTACTATTACTACTACGTCTACTAATACTGATACTACTACAACAACTACTTCCTGCTTTGCTACTGTTCGGACGTCTTTGCCTACTGCTCCGCTCTTTGCACACCTGCTTTTATATTTTATACCCTAATTTTAACTTGAGCCTATCAGCACAGTGCTCAAACAACTTGAAGATCAACATCGAATCTACGAATTTCCTGGAATATAGCTTTATTAACAAAAGCGGATTTATCGACCAAACAATCCTCCCGCTACCAGCTGCTTACATTCCTGAGACTGGAAAACACGGCTGTGAAAATGGCTCTGGATCGCATAACATCAGAATCTCACTGCTGTTCAAACTGCCACAAACTTCTACAAAAGATTGCAGTTCTTGAAAACAAAATTACTTGCGATCCGACCAGAACTGCCGGAACATACAGGACTGCTTTATTGTGGACCGTCGCAGCATTCAGCCGGTGAGTTCCACAAATTTACTCCAGCTACTGTTTTGAGGACAGAAAAACAGAATGAAACTATTGAAAATGAGCGAAACAAATGGCATAAACAGGGTGCGAGACCAAAGGGTACTCGCGGGGTCAGATCATACGCTGCTGCATTAGCGTGCTCTACCCCAAATACAGCTCGGACTCAAATACAGCTTCAGAACAGATATGAAGTTTTGAGTAATATGGGTGAAGAATCCCCAAATGCAGTCAGACAGAGATCGCATGTCTCAGCAGCTAATTCTACACGGAACAGAGGCTCAAGGCTGACTAGACAGCGACATTCTGCTCCGATCGTGCCTGAAATAAGAACACTAGTTGTAGGAGATTCAATAATCAGAAATTTTAGGAGCAGAGCTACAATGACATACTGCTTCCCTCATGCAACAGTTTCTGATATAAACAAAGAACTTGAGGAAATTCTGAAAATGCACAAGATTGTAAAACGGATAGTCATCCATGTGGGGAAAAATGATATTCGGAAGGAACAGTCAGAACTGCTCAAGAAAGATTTCTGTGAGCTCTTGGAAACAGTTGAAAGTTTGAAGATTCAGTCATTCATCAGTGGACCACTCCCTGCAAGAGGGACAAATATGTTTTCACGGCTTCTTGGCCTAAATGTATGGCTGCAGAAAACATGTAACAGGAAAGGACTGAATTTCATTGACAACTTCAATCTCTTCTGGAATCAAAGACAACTGTTTACATCAGACGGCCTTCATCCAAACAAACTTGGTGCAAAAGTGCTAAAGGACAATATCTATTTCTCCCTCTATCATCCATCAACTGTGTGTGCCACTGAACTCACACACACACCTAGAAAATGCCTGAATGACCACAGGGCCTCAAATCAGCTCCCGAGTGGACTTGGGGCTGACGCATCACACAAGGACAGTGATAACGCTACGCAGCCAAAACAAGTATTACTGATAGAGACACAATCGCTTCCCCTCTGCTCAACACAAACAGACTATGACGCATCAGAACAGCATCAAGTCTCGTCACTCAACAATGATCCTCAGGAAAACAGCCAGGAAAACCTATTTCAGCAGCCAGAATCTCCAAACCCACAGCCTCTGTCACCAGACACATTCTCACTGTCACCCTGCTCGCCTCTCTTGGGTTTACAAAAAAGATGGAGGAACTGGTGTATGCTGGAACTAAACTTTCACACTCCATTGCCGCAAGCCCCCAGCTATCAACCAAAAAGCGGCCTGCTCCACAACCGCCTCTGAGCCCACCTGGAAGATCCCTCCGACTTTTGCCACACCGCCAGGGCCCAACCAACGCCCCATCATCAGCTGGTGAACACAACAGCTCACAGTGATGTGTGTCGGGGGCCTGCTTAGATAACAGTGTCTTTATCAAATGTTTACAGAACAAGCAGGAACCCAGTATGCCTGTATCCTCTACGCAGATATGTATTGTTTTATGTGAAAGAAAACCGAAGACTTATTCAGGCCGTATAGCAAATCATTCAAATTTGGTGTCTATTAAATGTAATTCTGAGACTACTGTAGGGAAAACAGCTAAAACTGTTAAGTTAGCACTTTTAAACATCCGATCACTTAACAATAAGTCACTTTTAGTCAATGATTTTATCAATACAAATTGCCTTGATTTTATGCTTTTAAATGAAACTTGGCTAGATGACAGTTGTAGCACAGCAGTTCTGAATGAAACAGCTCCTTTAAACTTTGATTATTTGAGTGTTTGCAGAGTTAATAGGAGAGGTGGAGGCATCGTTGCCCTGTTTAAAGATGTCTATGAGTGTAAACAAGTGTCATTTGGTGACTATCTGTCCTTTGAATATCTGAGTATAGCACTAAAAGGTGCTCCACGAATTTTACTGATTATTATCTACAGACCTCCAAAATATTCTCCAACTTTTATTGATGATTTTACAGAGTTGTTATCAATAGTAACCTCTGAGTTTGACTATTTTACTATTGCTGGGGATTTTAATATTCACATTGATAATCCAGAAATCAATGCTGTAAAAGAACTCATGAATGTCTTTAACACTTTTGATCTGACTCAGCATGTTCAAGGACCCACACACAATCGTGGACACACTCTTGATCTACTTATAACTAAGGGTCTACACATTTCATCGACTGTTGTTAAGGATGTTGCACTATCTGATCATTTCTGTATTTTCTTTGATATATTGATCACTCCAGCCATTAAAGACAGATCTGTCTCTGTCAGAAAGAGATACATAAATGAGAACACTAGTGAGCAGTTTATGAAGGCCATATCACTAGCACCAAGCATATCTGCAGACTCTGTTGACTCTCTCCTTGATTTGTTTAACTCTAAAGTTAAGAATGTCATAGATGACATTGCTCCTGTTAAAGTCAGGAAGAGAACTGGGATGAAAAATGTACCTTGGAGGAAAACAACAGCAGTTCTAATGATGAAAAGACAGTGCAGAAAAGCTGAGCGTATGTGGAGGAAGACGAAACTAGTAGTCCACTATAATATCTATAAAGACAGTCTTCATGCTTTTAATGTGAAACTAAAAACCGCTAGGCAGACTTTCTTTTCAAGCCTTATAAACAGCAATCTAAATAATACTCGCTTCCTCTTTGCAACGGTAGAGAGACTCATAAACCCCCCCAGTACGATTCCCAGTGAACTAATCTCGGAAAGTAAATGTAATGAGTTCGCTCATTTCTTTACTGATAAGATCAATAATATCAGAAAGGCAATCAGCTCATCTAATCAGCCAAGTTGTATCGAACTCAGACAAACTCAACCACAACTTAAGAAATCAGACATTATGTCTGATTTCATGGCAATTAATGGTAAAATCTTAGAGGAGATCTTACAAATTATGAAAACATCAACCTGCAGTCTTGACACGCTCCCCACATCATTCTTCAAAATGGTGTTTAACTGTTTAGAAATGGATCTCCTAAAAGTGGTAAATGCTTCACTTCTGTCAGGGACTTTTCCAAATTCACTTAAAACTGCAGTTGTTAAACCACTCTTGAAAAAGAGCAATCTGGATAACACACTATTGAGCAGTTACAGGCCAATCTCAAATCTCCCTTTCATTGGCAAAATCATTGAAAAAGTTGTTTTCAACCAGGTTAACACGTTCTTAAACTCCAAGGGGTGTTTAGACAATTTTCAATCTGGATTCAGAGCACATCACAGTACAGAGAGCGCTCTTATAAAGATAATCAATGATATCCGCCTAAATACAGATTCAGGTAAACTAACAGTGCTGGTAATGCTCGATCTTAGTGCTGCATTTGACACTGTCGATCACAGCATACTTCTGGATAGGCTGGAAAATTGGGTTGGGCTGTCTGGGACGGTCCTCAAATGGTTTAGATCTTATCTTGAAGGGAGAGGTTACTATGTCAGTATAGGTGACCATAGGTCGAGGTGGACACCCATGACATGTGGAGTCCCACAAGGCTCGATTCTGGCACCTCTCCTGTTCAACCTTTATATGCTCCCTCTGAGCCAAATAATGAGAAAGAACCAAATTTCCTACCACAGCTATGCTGATGACACTCAGATCTACTTAGCCTTATTGCCTAATGACTACAGCCCTATTGACACCCTCTGCCAATGCATTGATGAAATGAACAGTTGGATGTGCCAAAACTTTCTTCAGTTAAACAAAGAGAAAACTGAAGTCATTGCGTTTGGGAACAGAGATGAGGTTCTCAAGGTGAATGCGTACCTTGGCACTAGGGGTCAAACAACAAAAAATAAGGTCAAGAATCTTGGTGTGACTCTGGAGTCAGATCTGAGTTTCAGTAGTCATGTCAAAGCAGTTAGTAAATCAGCATACTATCATCTCAAAAACATTGCAAGAATCAGATGCTTTGTTTCCAGTGAAGACTTAGAGAAACTTGTTCATGCTTTTATCAGCAGCAGGGTGGATTACTGTAACGGCCTCCTCACGGGCCTTCCCAAAAAGACAGTCAGACAGTTGCAGCTCATCCAGAACGCTGCGGCCAGGATTCTGACCAGAACCAGGAAATCAGAGCACATCACACCTGTCCTCAGGTCTCTACACTGGCTCCCAGTTACATTCAGAATAGAGTTTAAAGTACTATTACTTGTCTATAAATCACTAAATGGCCTAGGACCTCAATACATTACAGATATGCTCACTGAATACAAGCCTAATAGATCACTCAGATCTTTAGGATCACATAAACTAGAAATTCCAAGAGTTCAGTCAAAGCAGGGTGAATCAGCTTTCAGCTACTACGCCCCTCGCTGCTGGAATCAGCTTCCAGAAATGATCAGATGTGCTCCAACATTAGGCACATTCAAATCCAGACTGAAAACACATCTGTTTAGCTGTGCCTTTACTGAATGAGCACTGTGCTACGTCCGACAAATTGCACTTTTAAGTTTTTCTCTTCTTTTTCATTTTTTTTACAACCTGTTTTAACACATTTTTGTCTGTTTTTATCTGTTTTTTATTATCTGTTTTTATTTTATTTTTTCTTATACTTGTTTCTTTTATTCCTGTTTATGTAAAGCACTTTGAATTGCCACTGTGTATGAAATGTGCTATATAAATAAACTTGCCTTGCCTTGCCTTGCCTTACTACAACTGATACTACTACAACGTCTCCTACTACTACTGATACTACAGAAATCCCTACTACTACAACATCTACATCAACAACATCTACTACTTCTGATACTACTACACAGACTACTACTACTACTACTACTACTACACCAACACCTTTACTACTTCTGGTACCACTATACCAACAACATCTACTACTACAAAAAAACTACAACTACTACTTCAACAATCCCAACTACAAATACAATCGTAACTACTACAATGACTACTGCTACTACTACTACAATAACAACAACTACAGCAACCTGAATAATGACAATGGTTTGTAATAATGATAATGAGGAGAACAAGTCAGAATAGTAATGATAATAATGGTAGCAAAAGTAAAAGTAAAACTATTAATGATAATAGTGAGGAGGTGAGGGGAGGTTGGGATATAAGGTAGAGGACAAAAGATTATAATAATTAATAATAATAATAATATTAATAGTAAATAGAAGAAAAGGAAATAGAAGGGAAAAAACAGAAAAGGAAGGGGAAGAGTGGGAGAAAAGAAGAGTAGAAAAATAAAGTGCTGCAAGCAAAACAATGAGAATAATAAGAAAAAGAAATGTTACTATAATAATGATAATATACAAATAATAAAAACCAAAATTAAAGAATAATATTAAAAAGAAGAATTTAACTAACAATTTGATGAATTATTAATAGTAATATAATGATAATAATAATAATAATAATAATACCTATAGTTTCATGCAATGTCTACATATGCGTGGTAAAAGAAAAACAATGCTCAAAATTTTTACAGCATATCGTAAAACACGCAACAATCGATTTAGTTTCAACTTATATTTATATCTATGTAAAATTGATTTAGATAATGCTTACAGCGCGCTAATAATGTGAGAGTATGTGATTGGCCAAGGACAGAAAAGAAGCAAATAACCTATATTCAAGTATACAGATATCTGTTTTCCATGACTTTTCCAAAACTTTGTGGGCTTTTCTGTTTTTACAAAACTTTTCCAGGCCTGGAAAATGCCATGTCAAAATTCCATGACTTATCCAGGTTTTCCATGACCGTGTATGAACCCTGGTTTGTGGACGTCAAATCAGGTTTATTTTGTACATTAACATAACAGATATCCATACAGCAGTGGATATTAATGTGTATCCTGTCACAATTCCTGTGTAAAAACAGAGCAAAGCTAAAAGCGCGCATGGTATGTGTGTGTGTCCACTGTGTGTGTGTGTGTGTGTGTGTGTGTGTGTGTGTGTGTGTGTGTGTGTGTGTGTGTGTGTGTGTGTGTGTGTGTGTGTGTGTGTGTGTGTGTGTGCGTGTGTGTGTGTGTGTCTGTGTGTGAGTGTGAACGTTGTAACGGAATTGCGTGTGACTCATCGCAGAAAGGCAAGAATTAACTCCACAACAAATACATCAAATAATCATTGGGAAAGTTTTTACTGTAGTATTTCTCACAAACGTTACGTGAGATCTGCTTCCTTCATGTCTGTCTGTTTATCTGAGGCAGCCGAGGTGGAGACAGAGGCACACTGACAGGCACGTGGGAACGGTGGGAGTACCAGCAATAAAGGCACAGGCCACAAAAACAGCTACATAGTATTCAAAGCAGAAAATCCCAATCTTTTAGCTGAAACTTTACAGAAACTTTCCAGACACATTCTGGAGACACAAACAACTTATCTTAAATCTTGAAAAAGGGGTAAAATAGGTGCCCTTTAATAGAAATTAGTTATTAAAATTATTATGTTTAGAAATGTGTTGATAAAAATCTCTCTGTTAAACAGAAAAAAAAGGCGGGGAATAAACAGGGGGGCTAATAATTCTGACTTCAACTGTATATACTTACTGGCCACTTTATGACAGGATTTTACTTTCTATGAGGAAGTCCAGATCTGTGCATAGTCTAACTGCTAATATTGCCCACAATACATCACGCGTTAAGGCTAATTCATTTAGAACTTAAAGATTGCACATTTTTTTAAATATATAAATGATGTTTTTACATTGTAAGATGCATTCTGAGGGAGCAGGTTTGACGGCCTGTGTGCAAGTGACGGTATCATTTATCCAATGTAATGCAAATTATAAGTGCTAGGCACATCAGGTCTGCCTATGCGTGAAATACAGTTTCATGTCTCCAAAGAAATGGATATTGTCAGTTCCAGACTAGGCATGGAACGATAACCATTTTCAAGGTATACCGCGGTTTGGAAATGTCAAGGTTTTAAAACCGCAAAAATTTTCTGTAATATCGTTACTAAGATATGTGTAAGATTTTTAATTGACATTTTTTATTATTTTTTCTTTAGGACAACAGTATCTCCAGCAGAAAAACTATCCAAAGATGCCGTTTTGAATTGTAAAGAAATCTGTGTTTTTGAAACTAACGAAGACAGCAGAAGTCAATGATTTATTTGAATTATTTAGCCTGACATGTTTACTGCTCCAAAATATTATATAATATTATATTATATTATATTATATATATTATTATATTATTATATATTATATTATATTATAAATATTATAAATTTTTCAAAAATAAAAATATAGTTTTCAAAGGGGAAAAAAGTTTTTGTTTTTTTACACAGACATTTAAAAAGAATATATTTTAGAGCAGTATTCACAATACCGTGATACCGTGAAATTTTTATCCAAGGTTATCATACCGTCAGAATCGTATACTGGCCCATGCCTATTCCAGACATGGCTGTGTCTTTTGTCAAACAAATGGCTGGATGATACTTTCAGGTAAAGCCCAAAAAACAAGATTTGGTAACTACTGCTAAACAAGATTTTGTGTCCATTCACCTCTCTGTTCTCACTGCCCATCTCAGCACAACAGGGAGTATATATAAGTTGTGTATATATAAGTTGTACAGTGAGCTTGGGTTTCTTGAAAGGCACTTTAAATAAAATGTATTATTATTATTATTAAACTTGTAATGGCAGTTTTAGCTTCAACTAATAAGCACTGCCCCCTAAATTGTGTATTTAACTGAGTGCTAGCTGCAGTAGTACAAAGATTTTGTGATGAACGCCACAGTGACAGCGAGTTCTTATTAAAGGATTCTGCTTTGAAGATACATGGAAATCCTCCTGGTTTTGTCTCTTCTACAAATTCACAACAAACTACAAACATGGCAGATGCATAAGACTGACGGTTAAGTAGAGAGGCTTTTGTAAAGATGTTTAAATAATCATTTTGTTTTTTGTCTATGTTGAGCTTATCTCTTTTCTTTTTGTTTGAATGACTGGTAATTAAGACCCAATTCTACCCCTTAGCACTTCCCCTTACCCCTACCCCTCGTTTTGTGCATTCACGTCAAGGGGTAGGGGTGTCCCAATTCTCTTTAGCTTGAAGGCGTATGGCTAAGGAGAAGGGGTAAATTGCCCTTCGAACAAAGATTTTTCATGACCACACTCGAAACCAAGGGGTAAGAAAAATTCCCAGAATACACCAGCCACAACGGCAGTATTGCTGAACCCGAAAGTAAGGAGATCCACAAATTAGCATTTTTTGTCATTATTATTAATTTTTACGACAAACAAACAGATGTTTTAATATATTCATAACCGCCTTCATGTTTTACCGTCATGCTTTAAAAAAAAAAACCCCGCAAAAAAAAAAACCCGCTAAATTTCGCGATGTATAATCCATATTCATAGCTCCTGTACAGCAGTCCCCAAACATTCTGACACTCGATGACACTCAAATACCCAGTAAGAAAAGTCTAGCGGCTCAGAATGAGCTTTTTACAGTGTCTGCTATAATGTTAATGTTGTTTTTGGTGTGTTTACATAGATGAATATGGCCACTGTATAAATACACCGTACAGTTACGATCTTATTGCCACATTATATTGTTATGATAACATGATATATCCCTTCAGTGATTTCCTGAAGATAAACACCAAAAAATAGCACAACTGGAATCACTACAGCAGTCGTGATCGTCTGATCTCATATGAAGCAAGAGATCGTGATGACATATGATGACGTGTGCAGGTGCTGTAGTGCTGTCCCAATTCTTAGGGGTACATTTTGAAGCCCTTCCCCTTAACCCTCAGTTGTAATGGCCAAGGGGAAGGGGTAGGGGTACAAAAATAGAATTGGGATTGGGCCTAAGATCTAACCTAATATAAAATACTTATTTCACATCTTATATCATATCTGCTTGAAAGACCTGCAAATGGCAGATTAACCGACTGCAGCATCTAAAATTGGGTAGGAAATATGAAAAATTAAATATGAAAGAAATGTAGATGGTGTAACAATGTAACTAAGCAACAGAACGATCCGTTAATGAGTAAGTAGTATGTCCCAAAGCTTGCATACATCTGTTACACACTCACAAAAGTATGTCCTTTTTTTTTTTTCTTCAAAAAAAGTACATATTAGTAGGACATGGGATGCAGCGTTTGTCAGTTGTATGGGACAAATGGGTATTAAAGTACGTGAACCACCACTTTAGACAAAGCAGTGTAAAAACAAACACCCTGTTATTGTCATTATAACACTGAGGAAAAAAAGCAAGTCAGTCTCACCTTTGAAGCAGAGTCAGCAGCTTGTTCTTCCACATTTCTAAGCGTTTCTTCGCTGCATTTAGATTTTGCTTCAAAATCCTGTCCAAAAGAACAGAGACAGATTAAGCAGCTCTACACAACCTCATGTTGTTCTAATGTCTCAGAGTCCAAATGTATGAAATAAGTGAAAATGCTAATATTTAACCTCTTGTATATTACATTGGAAAATAAAGTGCAGAATGTGATCATCTTGTTCTAAAGCAAATATAGTCTGAAATCTAAAAATAATAGAATAATGGAAGCAAAAACATTTGTTCAATTTTATTTACATGTAAACTCTTCAATATCGAGGAAACTGTGGAAATAAAAAAATATATAATCTAGTTCCAAATTAACAAAAATCTATATATAACTGAAAGGTTATATTCTTTGGTTTTTAATTATCTCATTTCATTCAAAACTCTAGCTAGGGTGTGACATACATTAAAACCTCCTGCTTCCTGAGCACTGGCTATGCCAAAGTGATGCAAATGCTACGGGCAGGGTCTCAACGACTGTGCCTTTGCCTTTGGGTGATACTTTCAAGCTGATCAGGGCTGGTGAAACCTTAGGATTTATTCAAGACCCTAAAACAAGATCTTAACTAAAACTAGTCATGCCCGTATTCTGTCTCCACCTACAAACTCTGCCCCCTTCTAAAACACATAATACACTAATTTTAGACTTGCTTTCAAGTGAAAAACTTGTGAAAAACTTGCAGACTTGTGAGAGACTCCTGTAGGCTCTTGCAGACTCATGGACTTGAAGACGCTGCATGACTGCAGACTAGCCAACACGTCTCAATAAAGAAATTCTGCTTGTTCGAGTATCCTAGACTGGGTTCTTTCTCAATTTCATTCATTATTTTTCCAACAAAACAGATCTGCTCATGTGTGAAGTTAAAGTGAGCAGACTATACTGTATAGAACAAGCAGTTTTTATGGAGACAATAATAATCTTTTACATTTTAATTCTATAAATTATTTAAAAAGATATTTGTGTGCTGCCGTGAATCCCTATGTGTGTAATAAGCAACGCATTTGTGCATTTTGGACCCATCTATCACTACCGCTTTCTTTAAATAACAAACGAAAATACGCCACTGACTTTAGACCAGCCTTTAGTTGATCAATGTTGCCTCAAAATAGCAACTTGTCAACAATATGCCTTAAAGGCATAGTTCACCCCAAAATGAAAATCGACTTACTATTTACTCACCCTCAACTCATTATAAACCTTTATGAGTTTCTTTCTTACAATAAAAATATATTTAGAAGAAACTTGAATACCTGCAACCATTAACATCCATAGTAGGAAAAACAAACACTATGGAAGTCAATGGTTACAGGTTTTCTGCTTTCTTGTAAATATCTTTTTTGTGTTTAACAGAACGAAATTATGACAGAATTCTCATTTTTGGGTGAACTTTCCTTATAACACACCTCCTTTTCAGACCAGCATGACTATGGGTGCAAATGCATTTGCTGTTTAAACAATGTGACACAGGACATGAAAATCCTACTTGTGCCAGGCTGATAGCAAAAAAACACTTGCATCGCACCTGCTGCCACATTGCACAAGGTGTATTCAATTAAATTTAATTCATCTTTATTTTCTATAGCGCTTGTGTATGAAGCACAATGTAGATTGTGTCAAAGCAGCTTAACATCGAAGTTCTAGTAAATTGAAACTGTGTCAGTCCAGTTTTCAGAGCCTAAGTTCAGTTTAGTTCAGTTCACTGTGTGGTTCAATTAAAATTTTTAGTATTTTGTATGATAATGCCCTTAAAGTTCTTATTCCTGAAACATCCAGGTGTAAATGGGGGAAAAATCCTATCGTCTCAAAATTTTGAAGACCTCTGTATGGATGTTTATATATGAAGGATGTGATCTGACCTCAGTGAGCTGATCTATAAAGCTCTGCAGAAGAGTTGCTCTCTGCTGTGCCTCCTGCTTCTCTCTGTGAACATCAGTCAAGTTTTGTTCAAGCTCCTCGATTTCAGTCTGTTTCTGAGCCAGAGACAACTGCAGCTGAAACACACACACACTTTTTCATTACATTCATTGGATTTTTAGAACATTTTGAGTGCAATATAATTAATAAATGCACACGTACCACCTCTCTTTCGTCCTCCAGTTCTTTGCATTTGTGTGACTGCGCCACCTTGACTTTGTCAACAGTCTGCTGATATTCCCTCTGTTTCTTGTTCAAGACTGACTGATAGTGCTGAATGCTGCTGGTCCTCTCCTGATTAAACCAAGAGAACAGGAACATTCAGATACAGAGAACTGGATAAATCTGTAGTTTGATTTTGAAATGTTTTATGTGTGTGTGAGTGTGAGTGTTACCAGAAGGTCTTGTTCAAGGTGTCCTGTCTTCATTACAGCCTGTGAATAAGCAGAACTCTTCTCCTGCAGCTGTTTCTCTAGGACTGCTACACGCAAGCTCTTCTTTTTCAGCTAATAAACACAACTTCTGTTCAGTTAATATACTTCTGCCATGTTTAAAACAAAGGGCAACTGTAGTGAAATACTTGAAAGGTACACTAACAATCAAAGGTATGGTGAGCTAAAGTTTTTAATAAATCTCCTTAGCTCACCTTAGCTCATTGCATTTATTTAAATGCAGCTAAAATGTAGTAAAAACGTATACTGTAAAATAGAATTGTGCAAAAGAAATGTCACACTTTATATGCAGAAAAAATATTGTCATCTTTGATGAATACAATAAGTATGTTTTAAATAAAAAATATTAATTTCTTTCCATAAAAAGATAAGATGCTTAATTAAATGTGCTCATATTTAATCAATATTTAACTATTTAAATAAGTCTGATGGGCGACGCAGTGGCGCAGTAGGTAGTGCTGTCGCCTCACAGCAAGAAGGTTGCTGGTTCGAGCCTCGGCTAGGTCAATTGGCGTTTCTGTGTGGAGCTTGCATGTTCTCCCTGCATTCGCGTGGGTTTCCTCCGGGTGCTCTGGTTTTCCTCACATTACAAAGACGCAGTACAGGTGAATTGGGTAAGCTAAATTGTCTGTAGTGTATGAGTGTGAATGAGTGTGTATGGATGTTTCCCAGAGATGGGTTGCAGCTGGAAGGGCATCCGCTGCGTAAAACATGTGCTGGATAAGTTAGCGGTTCATTCCGCTGTGGCGCCCCCGGATTAATAAAGGGACTAAGCCGAAAATAAAATAAAGAATGAATGAAAATAAGTGTGGTTATTAGCATAAACCTTTTAGCATTATTATTAATGTTCTATTACATTAAATACAATAAAATACTAAAATGCTGATGATACATTCTATGATGGAAATTATTGATTAAAACATGTATTACATGATCAAATTGAACTAACAGGCAAAGATCACGTCACATTACTGTATCACTGACATACTACTGTAATTTCTCTAATAATACCAACATATAGATTTGTTTTAAATATAATTTAATCTTTTAAAGTTTTAATTATTGTGTTATGTCCATATAATATTTTTACACATTTAGTTCATTCAGTACAGTAAATGTAAATGACAATTATAAACCAAAAAATAAATGTCATGTATTTATTTATGCATACACTGATTGCATACACTGAATTTTAAAAGTAACACATGCAAGTGCTTACATTTAATTTACTCCTTTTTAATTAATATCTAACTATTTAAAGGCTGTTTAAAACGTACAGCACAATTATTATATGTATATATAAATGTTCTATATGCAATAAAATATTCAAATAGCAAATATTATATTCAAATATGAAATATATGTACATAAGTATTCACAGCCTTTGCTGTGAAGCTCTAAATTGAGCTCAGGTACATTCTGTTTCCACTGATCATTCTTGAGATGTTTCAGCAACTTAATTGAAGTTCACCTGTGGTAAATTCAGTTGATTGGACATGATTTAAAAAGGCATACACCTGTCTATATAAGGTCCCAGGGTTGACAGTGCATGTCAAAGCACAAACCAAGCATGAAGACAAAGGAACAAGGTTGGGGAAGGTTACAGAAAACTTTTTGCTGCTCTGAAAGTTCCAATGAGTACAGTGTCCTCTATCTTCTGTAAGTGAAAGATGTTTGGAACCACCAGGACTCTTCCTAGAGCTGGCCGGCCATCTAAGATGAGTGATCGGGGGAGAAGAGCCTCAGTCAGGGAGGTGATCAATAACCCAAAGGTCACTCTGTCTAAGCTACAGCGTTCCTCTGTGGAGAGAGGAAAACCTTACAGAAGGACAACCATCTGTGCAGCAATCCACCAATCAGGCCTGTATGATAGAGTGGCCAGACGGAAGCCACTCCTCGCCTGGAATTTGCCAAAAGGGATCCGAACGACTCTCAGACCATAAGAAACAAAATTCTCTGCTCTGATGAGACTAAAACTGAACTCTTTGGAGTGAATGCCAGGCGTTACGTTTGGAGAAAACCAGGCACTGCTCATTACCACGCTAACACCATCTCTACAGTGAAGCATGGTGGTGGAAGCATCATTCTGTGGGGATGTTTTTCAGCAGCAGGAACTGGAAGACTAGTCAGGATAGAGGGAAAGATGAATGCAGCAATGTACAGAGACATCCTGAATGAAAACCTGCTTCAGAGTGCTCTTGACCTCAGACTGGGGCGACGGTCCATCTTCCAGCAGGACAATGACTCAAAGCACACCGCCAAAATATCAATGGAGTGGCTTCACAACAACTCGGCGAATGTCCTTGAGTGGCCCAGCCAGAGCCCAGACCTGAATCCTATTGAACATCTCTGGAGAGATCTGAAAATGGCTGTACACCGTCGCTTACCATCCAACCTGATAGAGCTTGAGAGGTACTGCAAAGAGGCAAAATTTTCCAAAGACAGGTGTGCCAAGCTTGTGGCATCATATTCAAATAGACTTGAGGCTGTAATTGCTGCCAAAGGTGCATCAACAAAGTATTGAGCAAAGGCTGTAAATAATGTGATTTTTCAGATTATAAACTTATTTATTTTTAATAAATTTGCAACAATTTCAAAAAATCTTTTTTCACATTGTCATTATGGGGTATTGTGTGTAGTATTTTGAGGAAAGAAATGAATTTAATCCATTTTGGAATAAGGCTGTAACAATAAAAAAAAATGTGGAAATAGTGAAGCGCTATGAATGCTTTCTGGATGACTGTATTATTGGAGTTTCTGTATACGTCTATATATTATTTATACATTTTAGTATATTTGTACTTCATTTAGTACTACAAATGACACTTTATGTATTTATTTATGCATTTATTTATAGCTAAAATTGTAATTTGACCAATAATAATATTGTTAACAATAATAATCCTGCAAAACATGCAAGACAATCATATGCATTCTCATGTAATTATGATGTGATGCAAACTGCATTTTATTTTCCATACGTTCGAGTTTTTCTACTTTGGTAGAGTCACGCATTTTCATTCAAGTCTTACAAGTTTCTATAAGTACTGAACAAACATCTTATCATAATAGATCTTGATTAACTTGGAGACATGAATACAAGTTCTTACTTAACAAAAATATGTTTTTCTTGGCAGCCAAAATTCAAATGCCATTGTGCAGGTAACATTGCAGTGATGGGACGCTCACCTCTTTCTCCAAGGCAGTGGCCTGTGTAGCCTTTTCCAGGAGCTGGTTGTGGAGCTGATGGTAGTGAGAGGCTCTCTCAGTGATGGAGGTCTGCAGGGAAGAGATCTCCTCCTGTGCTCTGCTCAGTCTCTCCTGAAGGCTTTGAGTGGTGCTGACCTGACGGCTCTTCTCCTTCTCAACTAGCTGAAGAACCGCCAGAAGCTTCTGATAGCGCTCACCTATGTGAACAGAGCAACAGGTTCAAGTAATGTTTTGTCCAGTAAAAGAGATAAGTGAAAGTGTCAGTCTGAGTTACATGCTCACCAGGTTTGTGTCTGAGAGATTCAGCGGTGTTGGGTGTAGAAAGTGCAGGCAGGCAAACAAGGGTTCACACACAGCACATCTTCCCGATTCTGAAACAACAGTCATTCCAAAATAGTACTGTGTTTATTTTGCTAGCACACATTTGTTTTCTTTTTGGCTTAGTCCCTTTATTAATCTGGGGTCGCCACAGCGGAATGAACCGCCAACTTGTCCAGCATATGTTTTTTACGCAGAGGATGCCCTTCCAGTTGCAACCCATCACTGGAAAACACCCATACACACTCAATCACACACATACACTACGGTCAATTCACCCAATTTTTACCCAATTCACCTATACCACATGTCTTT
Organism: Danio kyathit; assembly: GCA_903798195.1. Lineage (NCBI taxonomy): Eukaryota > Metazoa > Chordata > Actinopteri > Cypriniformes > Danionidae > Danio > Danio kyathit. The sequence continues at coordinate 16,868,298 of LR812520.1, forward strand.
GGACTTGTGGGGGAAACCAGAGCACCGGGAGGAAACCCACACGAATAAGGGGAAGAACATGCAAACTTCACACCGAACTGCCAACTGACCCAGCTGAGGCTCAAACCAGCGACCTTCTTGCTGTGAGGCATTGCTAGCACACATTGCTATTAAATTGTTTATAAACAGTGAAGAATTAATCAAGTTTGTCAAGTTTATCAAGTTAGAATTTAAGATATTTAAAAAATATAGATTTTTTTTAAATTATAAAAGGAGTTTTACAAAATATCAAATGATATCAAATTATTTATTGCAATTTTTTTATATGCTATTGCATATTGCATTTTTCTTCAATATCACACAGAACTAAGTTAGGGATAAAATATATCCAGGAGGTAATCATCACAAAACTGGACTGTTATATAAGACAAAAGGGCTTTAAACCGCAGTCACGCTGCTCTTTTCTCCCCATTGATACTCATGCAAATGTGGCAGACCGGAAACGTAATCTGGTGAGACAAGTTTGGCATGTTGCAGTGTTAGAAAGTTTGTTTGGTGAACTCTGACCTGCGATTTGATCAAAACGTGACCCTTCTGTACAGAGATTTTAAATATGGAGAAATCGTTTGATTTATCAGCGTCACATAATCTTGCTTCAGCCTGCCCCTTTTTCCAGTGCCATGCAACAGAATTTTGCATGCTCAAACTCTAGTGAGACAGCAGGTTTATTCTACAAAAACAACTGTCCTGGGGTGCGTTTCCCAAACAACAATGTAACTCGTAGCTGAACTATCATAGTACGGTGCATCGTTTGGGAAAAGAACGATGTAGTGACGAGTGTTTCCCAAAACCCGTAGTTTCTCTGTCGCAGATCCATCATTTGAACCAGGTTAGTTATAACGTAAAACACCAATAATGATGCTCTAAACAGGGTGGTAACAACTTCTTTAGTGCAAATTATATTGTTTTACACGCGCACGCATTTAAAAAAAATCCAATATTAGTTTTGGTAAAAACATGCACTCGTTTTCCCTATTAATTGAAATATATGTGAACGGCACATATAGGACCTGTGTTTCCTTTACAAATATTATTGAGAATATTACATATTCTATTCTAAATTAACATAAAATCTCTTACAAAAGCTAACACGTATTCTAATATCATATATAAATCATATAAATAAATAAATAATTAGGCTATTTATTAAGAAATGAAATGTAATATTTATTAAGAAATGAAAAAAATCCTACTTTAATAATAATATTAATAATGATGATTATTATTATTATTATTATTATTAAGTAGGATATTGTTTATTTATTTTTTTTGAAAAGTCTACTTTTACAATTTGACACACGCAAGCCACTGCAGAACAGGCCCATGTCAAATACAGTACAGATACTTAATAAATAACCTACTATAAATTTAAACGATTAACGTATGCTATGTTTTTTGTTTTCACAAGCTTTGGATACGTAACAAAAATTCCTCTTTTAAATAATAGGTCACCTACAGCTTTCGTCATGAGCCATGGCTGTGTTCAAAATGACAATGATTTCAAAGTGCACTGTGAAGGGAGCGCAATTGTAAACATGAAGATCACTAAAAAGAACTTTAAAAATGCTTTGAAAGCAAATTACACCTAACAGGGCTCGAAATTGCAACCATTTTGGTCGCATATGTGCTCAAAATTTAATCTATGCGACTTCATAATATATTTGGGAGCATTTGTGCGACTGCATATAATGGTTGTAGTGCGACTTGTTTCGATTTTTTCTAAAAACCGTGCTGAATTAGACTTCCCTGCCGCTATATTGGTTCATATTTGCTGTCAACTCAAGGCTTTCCGCTGTCAGTTAACAGGGAGCTTATAAGGGCGCCATCCGAGATCAATTGAGGGTTTTCTGAGAAGGTGCCCGAATCTCGGTGCATTGCATTCACTGCGTGTTCAGCGCAAATGGCCGCTAAATTTAACACTGTACATATCATCGCCAAAGAAGCTCGCCTTTACTAAGTTTAAACTGAATCTGCGGCTCATAACAAAGAATGGTATTTGCGCCGGTGGTCATCACGAGAATCCTGCTCTGGGGTGCGTTTCCCAAAACCATCGTTAGCCAACTAAGGTCGCAAGTTCCGTCGTTACAAACATAGTTCTTTGATTTGCTGTTTCCGAAATACATCGCTCCAATGAACATTCGCAAGCTCCGTCGCAAACTTGAGCACTTGAAACTACACCTCTGGAGCTGTAGTTAAAAGCATAGTTCCTGGCTGTGTTCTATTCCCACTTATCCCCCCTATGCCCTATTCATTTAGAACATTCTAACATTCAAAATTGGAATTATTAAAAATAAAAAAGCATTAAGGTAATCTCTCTTAGGTGTCATTTGCTTTCAAAGTATTTTTACAGTTCAGTTTTAGCGATCTTCATGTTTACAATTGTGCTCCCTTTGCAGTGCACTTTGAAAACATTGATATCATTTTAAACACAGCCTCATGGCGAAATCTAGGGTTGGGTATTAGGGTTGGGCCGATAGACGATGTCATCGTCCATCGCCGATGGCTGATAAACTTCACGATGCTGAGCCGGCATCGTGATCCATCGCCCCGCCCCACATGTATATTGATATATAACTTATTATTTGTCATCTTAATAGCAATAACGGTCTTTTCATGATGTGTTTTATTTTACTTATAGCTGCTGTTTGCACGGCTGACAGCATCGTGAGGATTATACAGCACCTCTCGCGCTTAAAATGTGTAGATTCAGTGGCAAACGCTGTTACCTGTAAACCCCGTCCCACAGACTCTACAGTGAATGACTTTAGTCATTTTCATAGCGGACTTGAAGCCACTGGAAGTCTTTTATCCACTCTTGGAAAAGTGTAAATGGTGGATTAACATTCAGCACATGATCACTAATAAGATGTGCCATTATTTAACTTTAGGTGCTTTCTAAAACTAAATCTGTCAGTGTTATTTTCATTCTCTCATCTTCAGCGCGTCACATTTCCGCGGCTGTTGCTCCTGTCATGTGAAGGCGTTGACTGAGTGATTGACAGCTGATATTAACCAATCCATTCGCGTTCAGTTCTAGCGCAGTGCGCCAATAGGAAGAGCACAAAGGCGGGGCAAACATTCCGGGCTTTTTTTACTTCAGCAAGTTCACAATCGCATAACAACATCTGATCCTGAGCGCTGCGTTTGGCGTCTTTAGGTGCAAAGATGCGTCCTGCATAAATGTCTCCTAAATCCGCGCACGTGGTGAGGATTTTGCAGTGAAAACAGGTCGCACGGTAAATATGTATGCACTAGCACAAATGCTTTCAAATACATATTTTAGGTCGCATAAAATATCAGGCGCAAGTGTGACCAAAACGGTCGAGCCCTAGCATCTTTACTTGTTATTATGTCCTCATAATAATAATAAAATAAGGAAGTTATCATTAATCGCAATACAAATTACAGTGAACTCCAAACGAACTCTCGTCTCGTCTCCGCCACCTGCTGTGGGGAAAAGCCAATATATAAGGACACTGATCACTCCGCCTGATTATGCCAGAGTCCCGCGGAAAAAAGTGATTGACAGGTGGTAATTTGTGTATAACTTTATTTATTTATGGTTTGGTTATGGGTAAAGCAAAGACCATGTGGGTCAGGTAGTGAAAACGATAGGCTACAATTATTAAATTCATTATGAATTAATTGATATTTAACAACAAAGACCCCCACCCCGCCTACGACGACGATACCATCGTCCATCGCCGATGTTCGCATTAGACATCGTACGATGCCAAATTTGTCAACATCGCCCAACCCTAATAGGTATATTTAAAAACGGAAATTATGTTACGTCTCCAAAGCTTGTGAAAATAAAAAACATAGCATACGTTAATTCTTTTATTTTATAGTGGGTTATTTATTACGTTTCTCTGCTGTATATGACATGGGTCTGTTGGTTAGAACTTTCTGCTGTGGTTTGCATGTGTCAAATTGTAATTTTCTTTTAAATAAATAAACAATATCGTAAATAATAATAATAATAATAATCATCATCATCATCATCATTAATGTTATTATTAAAGTAAATATATTTATAATAAATCGCCTCATTATTTATTTATTTATTTATTTATATGATTTATTTATGATATTAGAATATTTGTTAGCTTTTGTAAGTGATTTTATGTTTTAGAATAGAATATGTAATGTTTAACTTCTCAATAATATTAGTAAAGCAAACATTGGCCCTATACATGCCATTTACTTATATTTTAATTAATATGGAAAACGAGTGCATGTTTTTACCACAACTAATATTGGATTTTATTTTAAATGCGTGTGCGTGTAAAACAATATAATTTGCACAAAGAAATGATGGGGTTGTTCTCTAAAGAAGTTACTCCACCCCGTTTAGAGCATCATTATGGGCATTTTACGTTATAACTAACGTGGTTCAAGCGATGGATCTGCAACAGAGAAACTACCGGTTTTGGGAAACACTCGTCACTACATCGTTTTTTTTGTCAAACTATGCATCGCACTATGAAAGTTCAGCCGCGAGTTACGTCGTTGTTTGGGAAACGCACCCCTGCCTGCTCTTATATTGGGTTGGCTAACACGCCTGCTTTTTTCCACAAACACAGAAAAATGAAAATCAGCGCATAACAAGACCGAGCATATAAAATGACACAAACCAAAACCAAAACTTTTAAAGAGTGGTAGGCTAGAAGTGAGACTTTTCTTACTTTCTTTGGTCCATTCTTTCTTTGGAAGTATATTATTTTTCTATTTACTGATGACTGCTTTGCAGCTTTCAGCATTTGATTGAATGATTTATTATCTTACGTTTGTTTTGTAGCAGAAATATCATTTATTAAATAGACATGCTTATAAAAACAATAGTGCAAAATAAATATTTCACACTGCAATGCTTCATTTTTGTTTGGTGCAAACCATAAATTTATTTTTCATAAAGTAACAGCAGGACTTTTTACAGTACATAACTCGCATTCAAGCACATTCAGGGCAGCATGATGATGAGAAATGTTATTCATTGTAAGTATTATTGACATCATCGTCATCATTAATAATATTTTATAATTATTAGACATTGATATCTGTGCAATAATTCCAAAATTAATAAGTCATCACAGCATTAGTTAGATAGTTGTTTCTGGTTTTTGTTAGTCCTGATTGATGTTGTTTTCAAATACAATAAATCCCTTAATATACAAATTGCAGTGGTGCTCGTTCATTTTTGGTGGGTGCTCCTAAATTATTTCTGGTGCTCCTAAATTTTTTAAGTTGGGAGCACCGGTGCTACCAAGTAAAAAAGTTAATTTCGAGCCCTGCCTAAGAGTGATGACTGTATTGTTTTTTTTTAAAAATCATTTCAAGTTAAAATGTTAGAATGTTCTAAAGGAATAGGGCATAGAGGGGACAACTGGGATTAGAACACAGCCAGGAACTATGTTTCTAACCACAGCTCCAGAGGTGTAGATGCAAGCATAGAAGTTTGCGACGCAGTTTGAGAACATTCGTTGGAACGATGGATTAGGGAAATGCCAAATCAACAAACTATGTTTGTAACGACACAACTTGCGACCTTAGTTGGCTAACGATGGTTTTCGGAAACGCACCCCTGGATGTACTTCATCCTGCTTATTACATGGCTACTTGCCACAAAACATAAAACTTGACACAAGACATTGTTCTGAGCCTGAGTTCTCAAGCAGATACATATAAATGTAAGTATATAGGTGTGAATGTATTCACTGACACTCAAAGTGATTCGCTTTTCCCAGATGAGCTGATGCTTATCAGCTGTTGTTATGTAGGATTATTACACAGCTCGATTTAATTCAGTCAGGTGCAACATTCCAAGGTATGTTATTCCGAAATAACAACGGCTAAAAAACACAGGTTCATCCGGAAACTTCTAATCACCTTGATCGTAAGTAAATACGTTCAAATACATATACTTATATCCACATTCATAGGTGTCTGTTTGTCTGTCAAATCATGGGTTTTGACTGTTTGGCACCATCTTGTGACTGATTGAATAAACTATAGGTTAGTATATGCTTTATCCAGCCAGTTTCGCTTCTGTCAGCTTTGCATTTTTGATTGTTTGCCGCCATCTTGTGACTGAATATTTGCGCAAGTTAGTGTATACTCCATCAGCTGTTTTTGTTTCTGGCAGCTTTGCATTTAATTAGTGAATAATCTATTATGGCTCTGAGCAATGTTTTGTCAAATGTTTACATTTTGTAGCAAGTGTAATAAAGTACATTCAGGATGTATTTTCCCACAGAATAAACTTTCAATCTTATACAACAGCCCTGTGATAACAACCTCCAGGATATTCTTTATCCCTAACATAACATACTCTGGAATGTGGCAGCTGACCCATCAGAATTGAGTAATTTAGACAGCTGTGTAATAATATTCAATATACCATGCAGGCAGCAGAAGAACAGCACAAGTGTATCTAAAAGGATCAAATTGCAGCACCTCTCTCAGATGTAGTAAGTCCAGGACAGACTCCAGACTGGTCAGCTCGGCTCTGTCCTGCTCTCTCTCTCTGTAGGCTTGTGCGACTCTCTGCTCCTGACAGGCTGTGAGCAGCCGCAGGTCTTCATTCTCTCTCCTCAGGCCTGCCGTGTCCTGCAGCTGAGCCTCCTTCTCCGTCAGCTCCTTCTGCAGCTGTTTCAACTGATCTGAGAACTGCTGGAGCTGAGACTGCAGCTGCACACGCTCAGTGGAGAGAGATTCAGAGCGGCTGACAGCCTCTTTCAGCTCACTGACCAGAAAACAGAAAAAGCGACATCAGTTTACCTTTTACAAACAGCGTGGAAGTTAATAAGCTATTGTAGTGAAGAACATTTATAGACCGTCCCATTATAGGAAAATCTGCTTGCTGTTTTCAGATATACAGTTGCAATCAGAATTATTCAACCTCCTGATTTATTAGCCCCCCTGTTTATTTTTTTCCCCAATTTCTGTTTAACGGACAGAAAAATTTTCAACACATTTCTAAACATAATAGTTTTAACAACTCATCTCTAATAACTGATTTATTTTATCTTTGCCATGATGACAGTAAATAATATTTTACTAGATATTTTTCAAGACACTTCTATACAGATTAAAGTGACATTTAAAGGCTTAACTAGGTTAATTAGGTTAACTAGGCAGGTTAGGGTAATTAGGCAAGTTATTGTATAATAATGGTTTGTTCTGTAGACTATTGAAAAAATATATAGCTTAAAGGGGCTAATAATTTTGACCTTAAAATGGGTTTTAAAAAATTAAAACCGGCTTTTTATTCTAGCTGAAATAAAACAAATAAGAGTTTCTCCAGAAGAAAAAGTATTATCAGACATACTGTGAAAATTTCCTTGTTCTGTTAAACATCATTTGGGAAATATTTAAAAAAAAAAAAAAAATTCAAAGGGGGTTCAATAATTCTGATTGCAACTGTATTAAGCAGGTTTTGTGAATTTATTTTTGATATATTGAGTAAATTTTATATCTTGTGTGATTTTTTTTCATTAATAATATACATTAATGCACTATTATTTTGGGATTATTGATGACAGTAGGGAACAAAATAAATCTAGAAAATAATCAGAAAATATATTATCTGAAAAACATTAAATTTTATAATTTTAAAAATAGTTTTAAACTGGAAAAATGACTGTTCTTTTTTGCAGTGTAGATATTTTCTCATATGTACCTATAAAGTGTCATCTTAATTATACCGCTTACTTTCTTATTGAAATATATAACAAACGTTTATATAGTTGAAAACTACTTGTATTTAAATTGAATGCATTTCCTTTTAATTTTTTATTCATCAAAGAATCAAAGAAAATATTTTCACCATTGCTAAGAAAATAACAATTAATAGTAATTATCAAAATTATATTACTATAAATATAATAAACTGTACATATACTTTGTCATATTTGTACAGTTTTTAATAAATAAAAAAAAATTAAATCTAATTTTGTTTAGTTTTACAATATTGTGAATTTAATCATAGCAGAGGTCATTAGGCATGATTGCTTAATAAGAAGCGTCTTTAAACAATATTTGATGAAGATCCAGTCTCATATTTGAAAATGTCAAGTTTTAAATAATGTCCAGAATCTGTGTATGCAACAAATATTTTTTTCTTGCTCATGAGAAGGCTTTATTTAATGAAAGGAAGGACGAAATCTCAAAATTAAAAGTGGACAACACAACATACACCAGCAGGGGTCACTCATACTTCATTACTAAAACAATACAGAGCCAAAACTTTCCCTTTAAATGTTTGTAATAATTAATGGGACAAAACTGTGTGTAGGTATAGCGTGTCCACAGTCATGTTGGTATAAACACATATTGGGTTTTATTAATAATCTGAAGTTAAAACAAGAATCCCAGCAATTTTGAGGCCCACAGCTACATAACATAAGAGTGCAGCTTAACCCTCCCACTGATTTAATTGACAGCCGCGTATTGACATGTGTCCGTTGTAACCCATATAAACATGTCCACATGACAGTATTTGCAAAGAAACTGGGATTAAAATATATTTTCCCACTGTGATCAGCTGCACCTCAAGAATGAGTTTTACAAGTTTAAAATATTTTTAAAATAGTGCATGTTTCTAATAAAGAAAAGACAGTAAAATCGCTATGCAATTCATCACCACTGAAATCAACACAGCTGCACAGTGTCAGTACAACTATAAATGAGGACACTTCAATCACACAACAGGAGTCCCGGTTTGTGTGCATTAAATCAGGTTTATTTTATACAGTAATGTAATAAATATTCATGTTACAGTGTGTATTAGGGTTGGGCGATGTTGACCAATTTAGCATCGTACGATGTCTAATGATGGCATCGTCGTCATAGGCGGAGGTGTATTAATTAATTATAAATAATTAATTAATTAATAACGAATTAATTATTTGTAGCCTACCGTTTCAACTACCTGGCCCGCATGGTGTTTGTTTTACCCATAACCAAATCATAAATAAATAAAGATAAGTTACACACAAATTACCACCTGTCAATTACTTTTTCCGCGGGACTCTGGCATGAATAGGCAGAGTGATCTATCATTATAATGGCGTCCACAAACTTGGTTGGTAAAAAAAAGGTGCACAACCAACAGTATCTGAGGGTTTCGCTAAAATTACTAAGTACAAGCGTGAAAGCAAAAGATTGAAGCAGTGTACTGACGCTGCGACACGTTACCTGATACATTCAAAAGCCTGAAGAGTCCTTAGATAGAGACAAGATTAATTAAATATCACGTTTAACCACTATAGTGAGACGCGATCCAGCGATACATCCTTGATAAACTGTTCGTACACTGTTCTCTGGAGCTCAGACGAGCGCATGACAGTGTGTCTGTGTGTGTATGTGGCTGTGTGCGTGTGGCTGTGTCTGTTTGTGTGTGTGTGTGGTCACGTGATGTGCGTTTTCGCCAAAGGAGGGCTGTTCAGAAATGCTAGACGAAACGGCAGTGTGGATGTGGATCATTCTAAAATGCCATTTTAAAACTAAGCTGTATTAGTGTAAACGAGGCCTGAGTGTGTATTTTTCACGAGCGGGTTTGCGAAGGGGGCGGGGCGGAGGATCGGCGATGCCGGCTCAGCATCGTGATGTCTATCGGCAATGGACAATGGACGTAGCATCGTCTATCAGCCCAACCCTAGTGTGTACTAACTTTTAGCCTGTCACATTTGCCTAAGGTAAAAGTTCAAAAACAGTGCAAAGTTAAATGTACGTGTTTGTACTATGATCTTTGTAATGGCATTTTTGAGACTCATGTGAATACGAATAATGGCTTGAATAAACTCCACCTCAAATACTTTAAATAACCTTACTTGTTAAGTTTTTTTAACTCAGAAACGGTATCTCTGCCTCATCATTGTCTGCCTCTGTCACTGACCATGCTGTTTTTCTGATGTGACACAGCAGGAAAAACAAACACGCATGTGGGAACATTGGACGGGGAGTACCAGCTCATTTGCATTTAAAAGCAAAGGCTACAAAAACAGCTACAACTTCCTCTAAGGCCAAAATTAACATTTTCTGCAGGGTATAATAAATGACCTGATGGGTACTCCATACACATACGTTTTCTGTGAAGCAGATATAACCATGTGTTATTGTCAAATAAAACATGGCTACTAACCAATCACATGAAGGATCTGTTTTATAAACTGACATTTTATTTTAACTAGCATTGATGAATAATCTTTATAACTCACATCAGTATATGGAATCCTCTCTTACCAGATGTTGTGCCGTAGATTTTCCTTCTCGCTCTCCAGCGCTGTACACTTCCTCTCCAGCTCTTCTCTCTCCCTGTCACACTCCATCAGACTGATCTTCAGCTGATCTTCACTCTCTAACACCTACATCACATGCAGGACATGAATGACACACAACAGAATCAGCAGAAGCAATCTGTCAGAACGTGTAATTATATCTATGAATGAGATTAAAGAGATGTTTTTTTAATGAAAATTTGATGTTAATTAATTTAATACACAAAAGAAGGTATTTTGAAAAATGCTGGTTGTTGACACCCATTGACTTTCACTGTATTTTTTGCTTACTATGGTTGTCTATGGATCCCAGCATTTTTCAAAGTTTTAAAAACAATAAATAATTGGGGGGGGGGGGGGGGGGGGGGGTAATTATGAGGTAACATTATTACCTCATAATTAACTCATAACCTTGGACAAATCTGATAGTTTGTTTCTGGCTAAAAAATAAATAAATTCTCCAGTTTATTTATATACTTATGCAATAATTCATTTGTATGTGCAATTATATTATTAAAAAGACAATCTACCCAAAAATGAAAATTTTCTCATCATGAATTCTCCCTTCTGGAGTTTCGTTATTCTGCTGAACCCCCAAAAATTATATATTTCGAAGAATTTTAGAAAGCAGTAACCACTGACTTCCATAGTATTTGGTTTTCCTACTATGGAAGCCAATGGTTTTTGGTTTCTAACATTCTTCAAAATATCTTCTTTGTGTTCAACAGAAGAAAGAAACTCATAAAGGTTTTAAACCACATCAGGGTGAATAAATGATGAGGTATTTTTCATTTTTGGGTGAAGTCCTATGAAGCAAAATGATCATTCTGTGCAAGAAACAGAAACATTATTTACAACATCTGACAGTTTGCTTCATTTATATATGCAAATATACTGTTAAAAAGGCAATCTACACAAAAATGAAAATTTTGTCATCATGAATTCTCCCTCCACAAGTTTCTTCTGCCGAACACAAAAAATATATATATATATTGAAGAATTGTGGAAAGCAGTAACCATTGACTTCCATAGTATTTGGTTTTCCTACTATGAAAGTCAATGGTTACTGGTTTCTAACATTCCTCAAAATATCTTCATTTGTGTTCAACAAAAACTTCTTTTGTGGTTGGCAAATTTAGATGTTTGGTTGAACTATCCCTTTAAAGTAGGGAATAATTAAATAAAACATTAATGTTTTGCATGTTTTAAAACGTAAAAAGTGAATAAACTAGTCTTCATCAGCTAGCACTTCTACATAAACCAAAAGTTGAGTTGCCAAAGGTGAGTTTTTTTACTGAGTAACCTGTAGATCTCTGTTGGCTGAAACAGTAAAAATATATTTAATTCCATTTTGGTATACCAAGACTTTAAATTAAAGATAAAAATAATGTTGAAAATGATATTTAGCTTCTTTCACACTGATTTGTTTGCTTCACAAGACCTCAGTATTTTGGTTTTCCTTTTATAGAATTTCATGGTTATTGGTTTCTAACATTCTTCAAAATATCTTCTTTTGCGTTCAACAGAAGAAAGAAACTCATAAATGTTTAAAACCACATTAAGGAGAATAAATGATGAGGTATTTTTTATTTTTGGGTAAAGTCCTGTGAAGCAAAATAATCATTCTGTGCAAGAAACAGAAACATTATTTACAACATCTGACAGTTTGCCTCATTTATATATGCAAATATACTGTTAAAAAGGCAATCTACACAAAAATGAAAATTTTGTCATCATGAATTCTCCCTCCACGAGTTTCTTCTGCCGAACACCGAAAAAAATATATATATATTGAAGAATTGTGGAAAGCAGTAACCATTGACTTCCATAGTATTTGGTTTTCCTACTATGAAAGTCAATGGTTACTGGTTTCTAACATTCCTCAAAATATCTTCTTTTTGTGTTCAACAAAAACTTCTTTTGTGTTTGGCAAATTTAGATGTTTGGTTGAACTATTCCTTTAAAGTAGGCAATAATTAAATAAAACATGGATGTTTTGCATGTTTTAAAGCTTAAAAAGTGAATAAACTAGTCTTCATCAGCTAGCACTTCTACATAAACCAAAAGTTGAGTTGCCAAAAGTTTTTTATTGAGTAACCTGTAGATCTCTGGTGGCTGAAGCAGTAAAATGACGGTTAATTCCATTTTGATATGCCAAGACTTCAAATTAAAGATAATAATAATGTTGTAAACGATATTTAGCTTCTTTCACACTGATTTGTTTGCTTCACAAGACCTCAGTATTTGGTTTTCCTTTATAGAAGTCAATGATTATTGGTTTCTAACATTCTTCAAAATATCTTCTTTTGTGTTGAACAGAAGAAAGAAACTTATAAAGGTTTTAAACCACATTAAGGAGAATAAATAATGAGGTATTCTTCATTTTTGGCTAAAGTCCTGTAAAGCAAATTGATCCTTCTATGCAAGAAACAGAAACATTATTACCTTAATTCATAGCCTTGGGCAAATCTGACAGTTTGTTTCAATTAAATATGCAATTATATTATTAAAAAGACAATCTACCCCAAAATTAAATTTTTTTCATCATGAATTCTCCCTCAACAAGTTTCTTTCTTCTGCTGAACACCAAAAAAATTACATATTTTGAAGAATTTGGAAAGCAGTAACCATTAACTTCCATAGTATTTGGTTTTTCCTACTATATAAGTCAATGGTAACTGATTTTTAACATTTTTCAAAACATCTTCTTTTGTGTTCAACAGTAGAAAAAAAAAGTGGTGGTTGTAACCACTTGAGGGTCGGCATGGGACAAAAACCGGTTTCAAAGATTACGGCGGTTTGGAAAAGTCAAGGTTTTAAAACCGCTAGAATTTTACAATTCCTAAGGTATATGTAAGGTTTTTTTTAATGTGTTGTAAGAAAATCTGAGTTTTTAAAACTAATGAAGACAGCAGAAGTCAATGATTTATTTTAATTATTTAGCCTGACATGTTTACTGTTACAAAATATTTGAAATTTTTCCTAAAATAAAATATTTTGTGTTCAGTAGGGAAAAAGGTTGTTGTTTTTTTACATTTGTAAAGAACTTATTCATACAATACCATGAAACCGTGATATTTTTATCCAAGGTTATCACACTGTCAGAAACTTTTACCGGCCCATGCCTACTTGAAGGTGAATAAATGGTTGGCAAATTTAGATGTTTGTTTGAACTATCCCTCTAAAGTAGCCAATAGCTAAATAAAACATGGATGTTTTGCATGCTTTGAAGCATATAAAGTGAATAAACTAGTCTTCATCAGCTAGCACTTCTACATAAACCAGAAAAACCTTCATTCAAGTGCTCATTTCACATGCACTGGACGCACGCTCATCGGTTCTTCAGTTGCCAAAAGTGAGTATTTTATTGAGTAACTTTTAGATCTCTTAATCAGTAAAATGATGGTTAATTCCAATTTGGTTTATCCACTTCAGTAAAAAAAAAAGATGTATTCACTCAGAATGCCAAGGCTTTGAATTAAATATAATAATAATGTTGTAAATGATATTTAGTTTCTTTCACACACTGATTGGTTTGGTTCAAAAGACCTCAATATTGTGCAGGTCACCATCAGCTTGCATTATATAAATCAAAAAAGCTTTTTATAATGTCTTACTGGATAAAACTATGGATGGCCTATAAATTAGTGAATTAACAGCAAATGTTCATTTTAGGCTGAACTATCCCAAAGTATCATTACCTTCCTGAGTTTTTCGGCAACATCTTCCTTGTATTCTTTGAATGTGACCGTGAGCTTCTCTGCATTTTGAAGGGCCTGGTTTCTCTGCTGCTCCGCACTTTGAAAGAAACATTTCCCTGAATTTTAAGCTGTGTGGGTTTCAAGCATTACGAATAGACAACTTGTACTTGTGGAGGTAAATCCAGCTTAAAGTGATTACCGCTCCCAGGATGAATTAGTCTATGAAGTTTTCATTAGCATAACTAATCTCGTACCGTTTCCCCAGACGTGTTCTATCGGCTAGCTCGGCTTTAACGACTCTCAGCTCATCTCTCAGCTTCTCCACCAGCCTGTGACTCTGCATCGCCGTCTGCTCACGATCTTCCAACCTCTGCTCTGCAGATCTGAAGAAATAAGAGCATTCTGCTGCAGATACAGTTGAAGTCTAAATTATTAGCCCCCCTGAATTATTAGCCCCCCTGTTTATTTTTTTCCCCAAATTCTGTTTAACGGAGAGAAGACATCATCACATTTGTAATCATAATAATTTTAATAACTCATTTCTAATAACTGATTTATTTTATCTTTGCCATGATGACAGTAAATAATATTTGACTAGATATTTTTCAAGACACTTCTATACAGCTTAAAGTAACATTTAAAGGCTTAACTAGGTTAATTAAGTTAACTAGGCAGGTTAGGGTAATTAGGCAAGTTATTGTATAATTATGGTTTGTTCTGTAGACTATCGAAATAAAATATATAGCTTAAAGGGGCTTAGAATTTTGTTTCTTAAATTGTTTTTTAAAAAATTAAAAACTGCTTTTATTCTAGCCGAAATAAAATAGACTTTCTCCAGAAGAAAAAATATTATCGGAAATACTGTGAAAATTTCCTTGATCTGTTAAACATCATTTTGAAAATATTTTTAAAAGAAAAAAAATTCAAAGGGGGGCTAATAATTCTGACTGTATGAACTTTTTCGAGTGAGTGGTAGAGAAGATGCACCTACTCTAAAGCCTTGGTCAGGGTGTCCAGCTCTGCCTCTAGACCCAGAATCTGCTCCTTCATGTGAGAAACACTGGAGGTTCGGGCTCCCACAGTGGATCCCAACATGCGAATCTGTACAACAAACATATTGTTGATAACAAACATGTTGATAACATCTTCAACAGAGGGAGAGTTTTGAATGTATTGCCATATCAGCTTCTCTGGCTATTTCATGACAAAACTAGATCAAACTATTTATAAAAAAAAATCTTTTTTTAAATGATAACAATAAAAAGACATCAAAACCAATAAATAATGCATAAGATAAAATACATAAATAATTCTAATATACAAGATCAAAATCTAAAACTTTTTTTTAAATTTACTTTTGATAAAAATTTTACAATTTTGGAAGGATTCACATTTAAAAATATTTAGTTCAGTAGTAGTATTAGTATAATTTATTGCCCTTGACAGGAAATTTGTTATGGGCATCACCATATCCGCTTGTTAGGTGTTACGTCACGCGAAGAGGCTTCCGGGTCCAAGCGCTCTATCAAACTGTATGGGGAGACTCAGCAAATGGTAATAATAAACGTTTACAAAGCGCTTTAATACTTTCTAAAAATCACGATGGCAATATACAGTATATATCCATGCCTAATATCAAATGGCCAGAAAGTGATTAATTTTTTTTTAAATTGGTCAAATTTTGGTATTTGTGATGCAGCAAGTCCAGAGACCGATGTGTACACCATGATTTTATATAAAATTCACTTTAATGTGTGATAGGACTAAACGAATACTTTCTCAATTCAATGAGTATCGGCTTGGACCCGGAAACAGTATTCCATATGTCAAGACTTAACAAGCGGATAGCTGCAGACATTCAATTACAAACAATTACAACAATACAGTGGTTACAATAGTTATAATGATGATAATTAACATATATTAATAATAATTTATGTATTAATAATAATATAAACTCTTGTTATATAAACCCACTGAAACGGGTACAAAGGATTTCTTATATCGGTGCAACCTACACTTAGGGACTCTATATCTTCTACAAGAGGGAAGCAGTTCACAATGTGGAAACAAAAAAAAAATGAGTTGGATCATTCAGAATCCTTTCCACCTGATTAAGGACACAATTCTCACAATTCTATTAGAATGACTCACGTTTAATAATATAAGTCTCTCCAAAAAAAAAGAAAAAAAAAAAAAAAAAAGAAATCGCAGTCTGATAACATTAAAAATAGGGTAATTCCAAGTCTATGTTTAACAGTTTGGTTTTTGTAACAATATTGACATTTTGGGGGTTCTTCTCCTTTGAGTAAATGTCCATGAGTGAGTCTTGTCTCGTGTGTTCGATATAGCATCATGTGTAAACAATCTCGTCATGTCTTAAGTTAAAGTGCCCATGGACCGCTGCGACCGTTACTTGTTTCGTATTGTGACGCAGTTCCTACAGAACCGGAATACTAAATGAGATAACAGTGGGCGTGGCTTGTTTTTCTGATTGTAACCCGGTAAAAAGGGTTTGGGGAGAGTTATCACAACCTAACAGACACCTTGTCCTCACCATTTCTGTTTCTTGTCAAAACTGACAGTTGGAGCGGCTTGATTAAATATGTTAGCCAGGCCCACTTCCTAAAATATACGTAATCTGACAAATTAACTGAAAACAACCAGGAATTGCTTTTACAGATTTTAATTAAACATTAGAAGGGCAAGCAATTTTTTTTCTTAATGACATGCACATGATGAATTGTTCAACACAAAACTAGCAATGTGAACTACCAAAATCATATGGTTAGTTTTAATTGTTTTCTGAAAGCTCATGAGACATTAAAGACCGTGGTAATGATGTTGAAAATATAGCGTTGATTTACTGTGCAAAAATTGAAAAGAGTTATTTTAAATGGCTTTATTACTTCACAACATATTTGCTTTTACTGCCTTTTTGATCAAATAAATGAAGTAGCGGTGAGTGTATGGGGGTTATTTCATTTACCTTTGACCTTGAGCTGGCTAACTCCATCTGAGCCGTTTCTATGTCACCCATGAGCTGCCGGTTCTGCAGGACCAGAGAGGAGTTTTCCTGCCTGATGGTGTTGAGCTTTCGTCTGAGCACAGACGTCTCTGCCTCCATGTCTCTCACTGACTAGACAAAAACACAGAGTTCAAATAAGCCTTGAGACTTTAGGAATGTTTTATATATATATTTTATTGATTTGTACAAAATATAAACATTATCGCTGCATCTTCACAGTGTCTTACCCTGCAGTCACAGGTATGTGCACAAGCTTGTTGCTCAGGCTGTGGATCTACAGGATCAGGATTCTGAAGGTCCTCTAAAGTAAGACGACCTGGGAATGCTTCCACGACATCAGTATCCTCGCCAATGATGTCATTTCCTGATTGACTGAAATGAGTGGTAGCATTAAACTTTTTTTTTTATTATAAAATGCAAAGAACATCATAACAGGTACAAGATCTTAAGAAAATTATCTTAAGAAATAAAACAGATTTTAAAAGGTATGTTTTGTGTTTGAGCCATTTTGAACTCATGCAAATGAAAAACACTAACAATGTGAGAAAACATTGTCATCAATTTGACAACATATGCACACACAAATAAAATAAAATGAGCTAGTTTTTACAACACTTACAGATGCACTGAAAATAGTGCAGACCACAATGGAAACGTGTCAGGGGACCTAAAAAAGTGTCTTCCTGGCTTCCTGATTAGAGTCATCAGTTTAATGCCATGTTAGCAAGTTACTAAAATATACAAAACAACAAAGCAGATGGCCAACCCAGGATGTTAAAATAAACAAAAAAATAAATAAAACATCACCTCTCAGATGGTACAACACTAACTCTTAACAGGTAGTAGCTGGGTTTGTCACTATTTAGGTTCCCCCAACACTTTTATGTTGTGGTCTGCACTATTTGTAGTGTGTTTCTGTATTTGCAAATCTTTTGAGGAGTTGTGTGCGTTTGTTGTTAAACCAGTGATGTTTTCTCAGTTTGTTATTGTTTTTCAATTTGAATGTTTTTTCTTAACTTGCAGCACTTCTGAGGTCTTTTGACCTTAGTATGATACTGACCTTATAATATCTAACACACTTTTACCACACACATTTGTCACAGTAAGACAAATGCACAATTACTGATGAACCATTGCAAGATAAAACAACCTTTTCTTTTTAGGAAAGTTCAAAGAATTTCTCATTTTCAGTAATAACAGGGTAAATTTCAAAATTGATGTTTTTTCTTCACATTCATTAATTACAAATTAACAACCCGCATTGCAAAACGGGAGTACTACACAGATTCTAATTGGGTTATGAAGGTTAATAACAATATGTACATCCTTAGACTTACTTAAAAATAAATGCGAGATTAGGGATGCAACGATTAACCGGTTTTACTATTAACCGCGCTTTAATTCGTCACGGTTAATTAATAGTAAAGGCTTCTCAAAACCGCGTTTCAGCACAGAACAAAACTGCAGCAACCAAACAAAGTTATGCCAGCTGTGCGATAGTTTGTACACCGAGACTAATAACCACGCACACTGCATTAACTATGACTGAAGCTATTAACTAAGGCAAGCTCGTGTAAGTTCATTATTTCCAATGGAGGGACGCGCACGCGACGCAACGTGCTCACGCTTTTTAGGCGCACTAGTTGAGATGGGGGGCTTTTGTGACCGCGGGAACTGCGAACGGCTGAAGTAAGGAAGAAGCAATGAAAAGTACACAGGTTTGCAAGCCCACTTGAAGTGGCAAATATTGGCGCCAATGAGAGCGATCATGCGGTGAATGTTGAAATGCCAGCCGAGATAAATCGAGTGATTTCGGAGAGGGTGCTGAAAGACTCGGTGGATCAGCTGTTTAATGGCCCGAATCTCGATGCGTTGCATTCACTGCGTGTTCAGCACAAATGTCTGCTAAATGTAAAATCTAACAGTAGATCTCTTTGCCAAAGAAGCGTGACTTTAAACTTCATACTGAAACTTCGGCTCATCATGAGTCATGACAAAGAACGGTACTGTGCAGGTGGTCATCATCGCGAGAACCATATGCTCTGCGCCGCTCATATATTGGGTCGGCTCGCCTGCTTTTTTCCACAAACACAGAAAAATGTGAATCACCACATAACAAGACTGATCATTTAAAATGACACAAACCCAAACCAAAACTTTTAAAAGAGTAGTAGAAGTAAGTTTTCTTCCTTTCTTTTGTCCGATCTTTCTGGTTATTAAATTGACATGCATATAAAAACAATAGTGCAAAATCTATATTTCTTACTGCAATGCTTCATTTTTGTTTGATGCAAACCCTAGATTTTTTTCATAATGTAACAGTAGAACTTTTTATAGCACATTCAAGCACATTCAGGGCAGCATGATAATGTTATTCATTGTTAGTATATTATTGTCATCATTGACATCATTAATATTTTATATTCATTTTGGAATTATTGCACAAATATCAATAAGTCATAACAGAATTAGTTAGTTGTTTCTGGTTTTTGTTAGTCCTGATTGATGTTGTTTTCAAATACAATAAATCTGTAATATACAATTTGCAGTGGTGATCATTTATTTTTGGTGGGTGCTCCTAAATATTTTATGGTGCTCCTAAAATTTTGGAAGTTTGAAGCAACAGTGCTACCAAGTAAAAAAGTTCATTTCAAGCCCTGCATTAGACAAAGACAATTTTTTATTTATTTATTCATTGTTCTGTCATTTATTTACAGTGTAAAAATTATGTATGTTTAAATGTCAAAATTTTTACTTATTTTTAAGCACAAAGAGAGACATGGGCTATTGTTTGTTTTTAATATTATTTTGTGCTGTATTTGGTTACTGAGCAGCAATAAATAACACTTCAAAATATGAGTTTTCATGTGATTTTTTAAACTAGTCGTGTTTAGAAATTAATGAATGCATAATAATCGTGATAACCGTGAAACCGTGATTATTTCTCAGACTATAATCGTACAACCAAAATTTATAATCGTTGCATCCCTAGAGATGAACCAATCTCAGATGAAGATTGGCACAAAATAATACAAGGAATTTTCTCATCATCCACATGCCTCAGACATGCTGTAATACAATTCAAAATTGTTCATTATTTGCACTGGTCTAAAGTCAGACTCTCTAAGATCAATGCTGACGTAGATCCCATATGCGATCGGTGTAGGCAGACTCCTGCTACTCTGCTGCACATGTTCTGGACATGTCCAAAGATTTACATGTACTGGATTAATTTTTTTAGACCTTTTCTGAGGCATTTGGGGTGGTAGTAGAGCCATCACCATTTCTTGCATTGTTCGGTGTGGCCCCTGAGAACGCTCCTCTCAACATAAGACAATTTAACATGTTAGCCTTTGGTTCTCTTCTGGCTAAAAGACTGGTGTTGTTTAAATGGAAAGACCCTATTCAACCAACTCATAATTACTGCATAAGAGAAGTCATGTCTTATCTTAATTTGGAAAAAATAAGGCATACTATCAGAGGGTCTGTTGAGACATTTTATAAGGTCTGGCAACCTTTTTTTGTGATGGAAATGGACGCACACACCATGACAATATGGGAAAAAAGGGAACTAGTGTCATGTTTTTATGACATGTTTTCATCTTTTATTTTTTGTCTATCGACGTTTGATTATATATTGTTCCTAGATCTGGGGTGCGTTCTTCGCATGTAGATTACTCAATTAGCTGGATTTGGTTATTGATGATTTGACAAGATCCAGGATCGTTTCGTTCTTCAAAACTCATCAGAGAGTTGTTGTCATAGCAACAGTTCTGGTAGCTCAAACCTGCTTGAGAGCAGGCTTATTTCATATAAACAGGATTAGATCGGGTCATCTTAAGCAAAGGTAATACTGAAAATATGTATCGAATGCTGATATTTCCTTACAGTAGTAACTTATATACACTTGGGAAAATAGTAAAATAGTTTAAAATAATAATAATAATAAAAAACTATATATATATATATATATATATATATATATATATATATATATATATATATATATATATATATATATATATATATATATAATATTTTATATTATATAATTAATAATATGTATGTTTATATATATATATATATATATATATATATATATATATATATATATATATATATATATATATATATATATATATATATAAGTTTAAAAAAATATATAAATAAAACTTATGTAATCTGCACTCCAAATTAAAAGTACAAAAATGGGGTGGTTCTCCCCAAGAGGAACAATAAGAACATTTATTAATATCGACTTTTTAGATACAAACGCATAGTATTTTAAGGTACCGACCCTGCTTTACAATTTGTGTATGATAATAGACACCTTTACCAATATCAAAATATTTTTTTGATTGCAATTTGCCGATTAAGAAACTTGAATAGGCCTAGGCTACAATAATAAAGAAAATCCGCTCTAAATGTAAAATTAAACAAATTGCTAAATACTCTTGACACATGAAAGTGTAAAGCCTGCAGCTCACAACAAATGGTGAAAGTTATTGCGTATCATATTCAACAAACCGTTTACTACGAATTTTATAAAATTTTGCTCACATGGATAATTGAATATTATTCAGATGATGTCATTACACTGCTGTGCCGTCAGCCAATTGTTGCATTACTGATCATGATTTCGAGGATCAATAGATCAGTCCTTCACAACACACACAGAGATCTCAGATCAGTTCATCCAGACAATTTAATCTGATTTGTGAACTTGTTTGAGGAACCAAATTAGCCTGAGATCAGTTATCAAGATTAAAAGATCCAGGATCTGCTAAATCAACTTAGATCATTTAAGCGAGGTACGAAGAACGGACCCATGGTGTTCTGGGAAAGGGGTGATTTGTTTTTGTTTTTTTGTTTGTTCATTACAACGTGAAAAACAAATAAAAAATCTTGAACAAAAAAAATAATAGCAATATGTACAGTTTAAGGCCATATTAGATTGTGAATTTTTACTCTTTTTTTAATATTTCTGCTGTTTAGCAGAGAGATTTTTTTTCAACACTTTTTATAGTTTATTAATAACTAATATATTTTATGTCTTTCCTATGATGATAGCATTTTAATATTTTAATAGTTGTTTTTACTAGTTTTATTTACCTCATTATTAACTCCTAATGTCCCTACTTAACACACTCAATGCGTTTTTTTCAACACATCCCATAATTTCTAAAATATCAACCTCTACCAAATGGTTAATATGTCAGTTTATGGTAGAATGAATACATATACTATGAAAAATAGGAAAATATTTAAAATAAAACATTTTTGAATACTAAATCATCTTAATTTTTTGAAGTATGACATTAAATATTTCAGATTCTCATTTAAAATGCTTTCTTGTTTTATATATAATGGGAACTACACTGCAAATTGTCTTGCTCTGTTAAAAACCACAAGTGGGCTAATCATTTTCCAACTGTCCAAAATAATTATCACACTTATTTGGACCAAAGCAAACATAATTTCAAAGAACTATACAATAAAACAAGAAAAATGCACCTTGGATTGTATCTAAATATATATTTATTTATCATAAAATAAAACCCACAGTGCATTTCCTCAGCAACAGTTCTCCATAGACTGAGAGCCTCACCTCAATTGTTCACCCACTGATTGTAGGTTTTTTTCAGTTAATCGCAGTTGATTTCTCAAGGTGACAACATCCTCTACCAAACCTCTGCTTTCTCTCAACATTGGTGATTGTTATGAAGACACCTGGAAATAAAAGGTTAGTATATGTATAACGTTAACACTGGTGTATTAATGTACTTGGTGTAAAAACAACACGAACATGCAATTTTGTAGAAACATTAAACACTCTCTTAAATTAAAAGTTATATTAAAATACATACGTATCAAGTCCTGTCTATGTATGATTAATATTATAAGTTATTATCATACCAGCCTGACACTCCGATCATTTGGCTTCATTTGATGCATTCAACAGGTTGTCAAGGAACAGATGGACACTTATGTCATTTTTTAACTTTCCGCTACTTTTTGCTGGGATAATTCACAAAAATAGCTCCATACCAGTAAATCGCTGCGTACCAGCATGCCCTAAAAGAAAGTTTTGAGCAAAAAAACACACTTTATTTCCACCGTTAGCTTAGCACTCGCTGCAGTGAAATCTAAACAATACGCCGTCGTCGTCACGGAAGCTGATTGGCTGAGACAAAAAAAAACCGTCCTCAACAGTCGTGACGCAATCCTGACGTGCTAGTAGCGCCGCGAATGACAGCGCGAAGATCACAAAGGTAACAAACATGTTTGTAATATTTTTCAAAACAAAATTACCTTCAAGAGGGATTTATTTTTGAAGCTCTGTAATAAAGACTATTGATTGGAGAAGAGCTTGGTTATTTTTTTTTACCGAATGGCTAAGGTTAAAACACTTTAGATTCTGTATTAATATTGAAATGTAAAATGTGTTAAATTCACAACGTAATCCAGTCGAATCTTGATAAGTTTGAAAATAAGTTTAAAATGTATATATTTTTCGTTTGTTTTTATGTTTGTTTACTTAATATAAGTTTAAAATGTACATATTTTTGTTTGTTTTTATTTTTGTTTAATTAAAATAGGTTTAAAATGTATATTTGTTTGTTTTTGTTGTTATTTAATTAAAATAAGCTTGAAATGTATACATTTTTGCTTGTTTTTATGTTTGTTTACTTAAAATAAGTTTACAATTTACATATTTTATTTGTTTTTACTTAAAATAAGATTGAGCGCGGTGGCGCAGTGGACAGCACGTTCGCCTCACAGCAAGAAGGTCGCTGGTTTGAGCCTCAGCTGGGTCAGTTGGCATTTCTGTGTGTAGTTTGCATGTTCTCCCCGTGTTCGCGTGGGTTTCCTCCCGGTGCTCCGGTTTCCCCTACAAGTCCAAAGACGTGGTATAGGTGAATTGGGTATGCTAAAATTGACCGTAGTGTATGAGTCTGTGCTTGAATGAGTGTGTATGGATGTTTCCCAGTGATGGGTTGCGGCTGGAAGGGCATCCGCTGTGTAAAATATGTGCTGGATAAAATAAATATATTAAATAAAATACAAATAAAATAAATAAGGCGATGCAGTGGCGCAGTAGGTAGTGCTGTCGCCTCACAGCAAGAACGTCGCTGGGTCGCAGGTTCGAACCTCGGCTGGGCTGGGTCAGTTGGCGTTTCTGTGTGGAGTTTGCATTCGCGTGGGTTTCCTCCGGGTTTCCCCACAGTCCAAAGACATGCGGTACAGGTGAATTGGGTAGGCTAAATTGTCCGTAGTGTATGAGTGTGAATGAGTGTGTGGATGTTCCCAGAGATGAATTGTGGCTGGAAGGGCATCCGCTGCGTAAAATCGTGCTGGATAAGTTGGCGGTGCATTCCGCTGTGGCGACCCCGGATTAATAAAGGGACTAAGCCGACAAGAAAATGAATGAATGATAAAATAAATAATAATTTCCCTGATAATCTGTAAAATCCCTAGATGTTTACTGCATACCAGCCAACTCTCCTGTTTCAGGCCCATAGCCAGTGCATTGGAAGGGATGGTTCTTTTATCTCAAAAAGTGGACTTGAAAAAAGTAACAAAAAGTGGGTTTTTTGCAGTTGTTTGCCTCATTTTCTATTCAATTAAAAGGTTTAAGTGCTGCATTTTAGTTATATTTTAAGCACTAATCTTTACTGGATTAGCTTGTCGGATGTTGTCGAACCACACTTTTTGAAGAAAGAAAGTCTCAAAGGTTTGGAACAAGTGAGGGGAGAGTAAATTATGACAGAATTATCAGTTTTGTGTAAAACAAATGCCGTTTTTTGTTTTCTGGTTTAATTTCCTCACCATTTTTTAATACTTTGAAGAATTGCTGCAAGCAAACAGGTGGCCGGCCACAATGGCTTACAATGATTTTACATGTGAATATGCAATTTACCGCATAGCATTCTTACAGCATAGACAGTCAATTACTAATAAGAATGTGAACATTCACATTCTCCTAATCTAAAATGACCTTTTGTGACCCAACAGGAGTAGTCTTTTTGAAAATTATATTAATAGTATGGAGACATTTTATGTATTTGATAAATGTAGACTTAATATTGAAATTGCTATTTTATATTTTTAACATACAGGGCCACTGTTGCCAGATTGAGGACAGGAGCGAGTCTGACTATCGAGCCTAAAGGCTGATTTAAGTCGTGTTCTAAATAAAGGCAAAGGCACCCGATAGAAGGAATATTTTCCATATTAAAAGGAGTTTTTGTTCTAACCAGCACCTCAAATTGATATATTAGAAACGGCTTCTGTTTCTTGCAGCTGAACAACAGAAAACTGACAATGATCCCCTCAGGTACACCTTATGTGCTTTATTCAGTGTTAAATGTTAACAGTGTGAGTTTGAATGCCACTTTACATGACATTTATTGCCATATACTGAAAGCAGCAGCAGATAGTTCATCTCTGATCATGAAAATAAAATAAACTGTTTGAAATTGAACTTTAGAACTGTGAAATAATACAAACAAACACATATCAGTGATTCAGCATGTACATTTAATAATGTTAAAGAGGTTTAATATTAATTAGATTATAAATCTTACCATTTTGTAAGTGAGTGCTGTCTTCTGAAGGGCTGTATTTAAATTTCTGTGGTGTTTTGTTTGGTGCAAACAGCCCAATTGCTTATCATTACAAATTTTGTCAGATAGTGTGTTGTTAGGACATGGGGTTACAATGTAACCTGCTCACCTAATGTTTACATTCGTAATATAATTTTCTAATTAATGACCTCATGTGAAACTCTGAATCTATGTTTCATTTCAGAGGCTATTTATACTGTCCACCGGAGGTCACATTTCGGTCACGGACGCATGATTTGAGAGCCTTTCTGACTAAATGAATGAAATACATGGTTTTACAACAGGGCAACCCGGGGTGCTGAAATATAATTGGCTAAACTGGCATTGGGCGGGTTAAAAGAACCAAAACAAAGATAGACGTTCCGGCACGTAACACACGTTTTCAAAGCAGAATATCTGACTTCAGTATTGTTTTTCAGATAAACAAGAATATTCACTTATCATGTTTTATAAATATCTGCAAACGTATTATGGTATTTTTATGCTTTAGAAGAGTCAAAAACGTACATACAGCACCTTTAAAAACCCTGTCAACTGTGCTGAATGTCCGCTGTCCTGGAAGAGGAGATGGTGGTCAACTTTATCAATGCATTTTGTGCTTCTGGATTATTGTATCTATTCAACCTGAAATACTACTTACTAAAGATGTCTTCATGGTAAATATTTGAAGTAGATGCAGCTTCACGTGCTTGAAGTTTCTTTTGAAGATTTTTTCTTGAGACTTTTGTGAGTTTTTTTCTGTTCTGGAATCATCTGTCAACAGGGTTAATTTAGTAATCTACTGTTTAGACTTGAAGGTGTTTTTGATGTCTTCAGCATGTTTAATGAAATGGTTTAACCATGTAAGAATGTGATTTTATGAGTTTAGATGAGCTTTTGAGGAATGGTAATACTCAGGTGACTGTGTTTGTAATGTAAAGACACTGGACAACAAAGTTGAGGCTCCAAATGCAGGTTTATTATGAAAATGGTCAGGCAAACTGGTCAAAACGGGCAAACAGATAAGTCATGGTCAATAAACAGGCGAATGGTCAGTACAGGTAGCAAGTCCCGTAAGCAAACAGAACAAAGCAAAGGCATTGTAATGTTCACAATACAGTATAACAAAACTCAGCAAATGGTGTGTCTGTGCTGCTTTTAAAGTCCAAGTAACCAGTTCATAACAATCCTCTGGCTGTGTGTGTGTTTGTGTGTGTAATCAAGGTGAAACAGAAACAGGTGTGAGTGTGTGGTGCATAACAGGATTTGTAGTTCTTTTGGTGGCAGATTTGTAGTTGTCCAGCCATTTGTGTGGGCTAGATTGCTATTGACTGTGACAACACTAAACAATGGATGAAGTAACCTCACAAAAATACTTACATTTTATGGTGTTTTTGACATTTTTGCACATATCATTGAAAATATTAAATACATTTCAGCTTTGTGTATATTATAAAAAATATAATGTATGACTTTATAAGGTATATTTATAGAAATGTTCATTGTATTCATTATATTAATGTATTTTCACGATAGTGTCTGTTTTATAAAACTAAATAAATATATGTGGCAGTGTTTAGTGTATCATTGTTTAGTATATTTTATTATACATTTTCGTTTTGGACAATGGGGAATAAATAATTCAGTAAAGTTGCTTTAGCAATGTAAATTTACCAATAAACATTTTAAATAAGGTGAAACTAAAAAAATCATTTTGCTGAATTTCATTTGGGCCAATTGAAAAAAATTTAGATGTGACCTAATTATATTACTAACAAGTAACGCATTACTTAAAAAGATTAAGTAATATTATTTGAGTTACTTTTGTAAAAAATGTAATGCGAGTTCGCTTTTAAAAACAAAATTGCTGAATTAAGTAACGCATTACTTAAAAAGATTAAGTCATAATATTTGAGTTACTTTTGTGAAAATTTTCATGCGAGTTCGCTTTTAAAAAAAGAAATTGCTGAGTTAAAATTAACGTAGAATCCCGCACTTAATGAGAGAATTTTCTCCCAGCAGAAACAATCAGAAACCAAGATGGCAGAGTCATCTGCGCTGGAAGTATTTAAATTTTTCTGAACACATGGAAGACAAGTAAAAGGGGATTGTTTGTCTCGATGCTCATTTTACTTCACTAATAAGACAAGAAGTATACAAAAGCATCAACCACATTGCTTCAAACTGTCATTAATCTGTTTATATGGCATGTAGAGCTCTGGGCTCAGGAAGTTCTCAGAAGATTATCCTAAATTATTATTACTTGATGTGTTTTTTAAAGGTAAATGAAGGTTATACAGTGTGTTGTTAATTGCAGAGCTCCTCTATTTAAAAAGAAGAAGAAAAAACCTGCAAGTTCTGAAAGAGATCAAGCCTCAGGCAGGGATGAAAATGTAACGCAAAAGTAACACATAAGTAACGTAATGCATTACTTACCATAAAAAGTAACTAAGTAACGCAACTATATACTTTTTAGGGGAGTTACTCAATATTGTAATGCATTACTTTCAAAAGTAACTTTCCCCAACACTGATGCTATATCGCATATTTTCAAAGCAACTGGCAACATTTATCGCAATCACATATCCAAAAATAAAAAATAAATAAAAATTACTTCATTTGTTCAAAGTTTTCTAGTCAAATTCTTTGAGCCTCTGCAAAAATGTATGCAAGTGCTGTTTAATGGAAGATCTTTTAAAAACAAATTTTTAGTTATTTTGCAAGATATTCAAATACAATATTCAGCTTAAAGTGCAATTTAAAGGCTTAACTAGGTTAAACTATGCAAGTCAGGTTAATTTTAAGAAAACTAAACAGTTATAAGAATTACTGACAATTTTCTTCCTCTGTTAAACATAACTTTGGATATATTTTGAAAATGAATAAAAATTTCAAAACAGGGTGAATAATTTTGTCTTCAAATGTATCTTGTCCATATATAATACTAACCTTTGAATAAGTTCTAGTGTGGCATTAATTGACTTAAGATATACAGTTGAAGTCAGAATTATTAGCCGCCCTTAATTATTAGCCCCAGTTTTTTTCTTCCCTAATTTCTGCTTAACGGAGAGAAGACTTCTTCAACACATTTGTAATCATACACAGCAAAAATTCCAGTGTTAAATATACAGTGTTATTTTTTTGGTGTTGTTCAGTGTTAAAACCGGAGTACATTTTAATCCACGAGTGTGAAAGAGCGTATATTTAAGAGTTGTTTTTTCAGTGTTAAACTTTTAACCCAATATGCAGTGTATTTCCCACTAGTGATGGGTTCTTTCAGACAAACAGATCAAACCAGTGTGTTTCACTTAAACTTGAAACATCTCTTGTTGCATTTTAAAATCCAAAGAGTTGAATGTATTGAAATTATTTCTAAAAAGATTAATGAACATTTAATAAATTCAAACTGTTTTCAACATATATGATCACTGTTATCTGTCGCACACCAATTGATAATATAGGAAAAAAAGGTAATATATTAACACTTTGAAGAGTAACACACACTCCAGTTCGATGTAAGAATAAACTCAAATTTGTACAAATTTTACACTTTAGAAAGTGTTATTTTAACTCCAAAATGGAGGGAGTCATATGTACACCCAAGGAGTGTTAAGTTAAACTCAAATTGAGTTAAATGTACACTGATTTTTTTGCTGCGTAATAGTTTTAATAACTGATTTCTTTTATTTTTGCCATGATGACAGTACATAATATTTGACTAGATATTTTTCAAGACACTTCTATACAGCTTAAAGTGACATTTAAAGGCTTAACTAGGTTAATTAGGTTAACTAGGCAGGTTAGGGTAATTAGGCAAGTTATTGTATAACGATGGTTTGTTCTGTAGACTATTAAAAAAAATATATAGCCTAAAGGGGCTTATAATTTTGACCTTAAAATGTTTTTATTCTAGCCGAAATAAAACAAATAAGACTTTCTCCAGAAGAACAAATATTATCAGACATCCTGTGAAAATTTCCTTGCTCTGTTAAACATCATTTGGAAAATATTTTAAAAAGAAAAAAAAATAAAATAAAAAATCAAAGGGGGGGCTAATAATTCTGACTTCAACTGTATATATATGTGTGTGTGTGTGTGTGTGTGTGTGTGTGTGTGTGTGTGTGTGTTTGTGTGTGTGTGTGTGTGTGTGTGTGTGTGGCATATCAAAAGAACATACACATACTCTAGATATGGTTTGAAACATGTTTGTCAAAAAAACAAAAGGGCACGCATCAATCCTAATTTAATTGCAATGCAAAAATAAAGCCAGAAACACCAAGGATCCAAATATCTTTTTTTATTTACTTAAAAAAGCTCAAGACAACAAACTTTTCTATTGTCCCTAATAATAATTCACAGGAGGAAACAGCTCTGAAAAACTCTGAGCAACAAATTCACAACCTGAGTCCTGACAGTGGAGGTTTGCGTGTGGATGGATATACAGTAGTGTGTGTTATCTTTTGTAATTCCATGAGGATTTCTGTGCAGTCACCTAACTAAGGAGATTAAAATTGAATGACTTTAACATGTATAAAAACTGCTAGTTACCAGAAAGGCACATTACACTGTGTGCATCTGTACATTATGGCAAAACTAATAAAGATGAGTTGCTCACTTAATACATACTTAAATGAAAGTAATGTAAGAGGTTGTGAGGAGATGCTAACTAGCTAACAATGTAGCTTTCAGATACACAGTTCAAGATAACAACAATTTGATTTAATACACAGACATTATTTTAGAAACACCCAAACATATTTGAACACACTTCCTTCTTGTAGATTCCCATTTAAAACATGTCAGACTCTGCATCTGAACTGATAGACAGAGAATGGTGCACACTCAGAAGTAAACAAATCAAACACCTGGCTCCCTTAAAGGGCAACACATTTGTGTTTAGAATAAGACAGCCAGTGTATGTGTGTTAATGGCTAAACCATTGTTTTCTGTCTTAAGATAAGTGTAACTCTCTATAAATAACAACATAAAGCATCAGAGTAGATGGGACAGTAAATGTTGAACAGTAATTTACCATTTATTATCACAGTTACTGCCTGTAATGCTACATAAAGTCAGTTACTGTCATTTATTCTTTGCACTACATAATTTCATACAAATTCTACTTTTTACAGTAAAATACTGTTTCCATTTATTACAGCAAAACACTGGCTAATTTAGGGTTATCAGGGTTTCAGCGGGTTTCACAAAGTCAAATTTAAGACTTTTAAAGACCATCAAGAATGAAATTTCAGACTTATATAGAGCTAAACGCTATTGATTTTCTAATAACTTTTCTAAAAACTCTTTAAAAAACTTAATAAACTAAATGTATAAATAGAGATTTGCAAAAAGCTTTGTATTATTGTCAGCGCCAATATCCTAGTGGTAAAGTGTGCTGACATATAGCACTGAGGTGCTCACGGCAACCTGAGTTCGATTCCCGGCTTGAGGTACTTTGCCGATCCTTCCCCCCTCTCTCTGCTCCCCATGTATTCCTGTCTCATCTCTACTGTCCTATATAATAAAAGTGTAAAAACCCTAAAAAAAAAAAAAAAAATATATATATATATATATATATATATATATATATATATATATATATATATATATATATATATATATATATATATATATTAGTGATGCCACAATTCTCAATACAATATTGAACCGTTCGGTACGACATCCACGGTTCAATACGCGCTTGTGAATTGCGGTTTTCTCGGTTTTACGTTTAAATAATTTGTGCGTTTCATTTCTCGCCAAATTGACTGTATGTGTGTGCCTGTAGCTGAGTTGAGGAAACTCCTCAAAAATAGAAAGAATGTGAATAATAGAGGTATTAAATCTGTTAAATAATGAAAATGTGTTATATAAAATAATATAAAATATTAGTCGATATAAATAGACTATAAAATATATAAGAAATTGTTTATGTTAAACCTTTAATTAGCTTATTATACACAAATATAAATAGACAGATATAATCCTCAGCTTATATATATAAGCTGAGTCTGAGAGTTTTATTTATTTGGTAGTTTATTTCACATTTCTTGTTTGTAAAGGCTAAATACAAATAAAAAGTGAACATGAATTTTTTTCTACTGTTTTTTTTTTTAAGTTATAAGAGCCTGGATGTTATTATAGACTTTGCAAATTCAGTTTGCAGACATTAATTGTGTGCGTTCTTGCCAGTTTTTTCAAGGCTTTTTAATATTGTCCATATCGATATTGGAATTATATCGTATCGACCGAAATTAAGAAATATATCGTGATATCAATTTTTGCCATACCGTCCAACCCTACGTATAGCCCACTCAAACGGAAACACTTCCAACATGACTGCACATCTCCGAGCCATCACCCAGAAATATCACTGTCTGAAGGCAGGATAGCAGAGAACATAATAAAGTCCTCCAATCCCTCGCTGAATCTTCCAGCAAACATACCCAACTGTTTCCGAGAGACACTTACAAATGTTTATTTGAAATGGTCAATTTATGTTTATTAACTTCACATGTATGTTTATTTTCAAAATGCAAGAATTTATGTGTTCCCCAGTTTGTACATGGGCTACCAGCAGCTGTGAGATTTCAGTGTTCATTTTTTTATTATACAATACACCAGGAACTAGTGTACGTTTCTTGGCTTTTAAGTAAAATAACGGAATATTGCAATAAATCGTTTTTATTTTGTCTCCTATTGCATTAAGCATAGAATAACAAAAAAAAAAACACGTGTCAAACCATCAGAACCGAACCGAAAACCGTGTTAAAAAACAGAGGTATGTATTGAACCGTAGACTAACTGTATTGTTGCATCACTAATATATATATATATATATATATATATATATATATAAAGCTTGATATTATTGGTGATTGGATGTGTTGGATCGATTGGGTAGCTTTACATAAATGAATGAAAATTAAAACCCGTTGAAAATGATTTAAGACAAACAAGACATGTTTCTGTCAATTTAAGGCCTAAAATTTTGTTTTTGAAATGTAAGACTTTTTAAGACCCCGCGGACACCCTGGTTATTTACCGCATAATCGACAGCAAAGGTTAACAGTGTACAATTTAAATAACTACCACAGAAAAGACATCTAACCATCTATGCCCACCTCCACCCCCTTCCTTTTGGAAGGACATCTACTGTATTTTTCATTCATTCATCCATCCATCCATTCAGGAAGTACCAACCTCTAACCATCAGTTTCCAGTCATTGCTGAGGTGTGCGATTCCTATTTGTCTCCACATGCTACACTCCAGTCTGTAAAAGACAAAGACACGACTAACAGAGCTCTACATGCTTGCTGAGCACAAGATGTTCTCCAGATAAATGTCTACCGATGCTCTTGTGAGTTTCCTTCTTCTGCCTGTTGTGTGTCCATTACTTGAAAAAGAAACACCTGCCGCAGACATTTCGTCACCTTAGAATTATAAGGTTCTATCTGACATTTATTAAATGACAACTTATTTACATTTATAGGATGTTTTTTAGAAGTTGTTTACATTTTAAGATGTTTTATTTAAAAAACAAGTTACACACGCACTGCTATGAAATGCAAAAGCTTTGAAGCTCAATATCTCAAAATCATTCAGAACGCAAATAGAACCTTATAATTCCAAGGTGACGATTCAGCTAACTATCTAAGCCCACCACCACCCCCTTCCTCTTGGAAGGACATCTATTTTTCATGCATTCATCCACCCATCCATTCAGGAAATACCTAACCAGACCATCAGTTTGCAGTCATTGCTGAGGTGTGATTCCAATGTCCCCACATGCCTAATCTGCAAAAGACAAAAACAAGACTAGCAGAGCTCTACTTGCTGGCTGATCTCCAGCAATACACCAAGTGTTCTCCAGTGTTCTTCAGATAAATCTCCACCGTTTCCTTGTAAGTTTCCTTCTTCTGCTCCACTCCAATCTGCAAAAGATGAAGACAGCACCAACAGAGCCCTACCTGCTGGCTGAGCTCCTGCAATGCACAAGCTGTTCTCCAAATTTCCAGATAAATCTCCACCAATGCTCTTGTGAGTCTCCCCTCTTCTCCCTGTTGTGTGGGAGAAATCTTGTCGAGGACTTTGATCGGTTCTGATTCTCAGCACAGATTATCTGGTAATGTAAGCCGTTTAAAGAGAGAATCTCGCACCTCGCGATCTTGAACACAAATTGCAGCCTCCCTGATCATAGCAAACATGTTTGATATCCAGGATTTTAAATCAGGCTGATCACAGCTTTTCTAACCTATTCCATATTAACAAAGCCATGAGCTGGGGAGAATCGTGTTGCTTTCAATAAATAAATAAATAAATATATAATTGTTTGAATAAGCTTGAGTATATAATTATTAGCCAGATTAACGTTATTCTTATACCGGTGAGCAGATATTTAAGACACGTGTGTAGCTGAGTACTAAAACATTGCCAGTTATCTCCGTAACCCAAAACGATTAAACATATTAAACTGTGTTTTTTTCTGTGTTGGGGATAGAATTAGTTAAAAACCATCAGGTCTACGTCTATATAGACTAGTCCTGTAAACTGAAAAAGAGTAGGCTAAATCTATAAGACAATACTTTATTCTATGATAATATTTTGACAGATAGTGATAACTGAACACCAGAGGTGTTGTATTGAGTGAATTGTTTTATTTTATTTCTACACTACAGGGCTTATTAAATGTGCAACAGATACAATTTCACTATTGAAGAGGTTTAATGCATTCTAAAAGCCGAGCTATTTCCAGTCAAATGCAGCACAGCCATCGCAGCAAGATTTAAATTATTGTGATAAATATGAATATTATTGGACGTACGTTTAGACATATTGCGCAAATCAACAAGCATAATTTCTTCATTCTGCAGTCCACTCACTGCACGTCATACCCTGATAAACACATTATTAGCTATATATTATATGCATTTATGAAACAAAGGTTTGTGTGTAAGAGAGAAAATTTAAAAGACACTTGCGCATCACCTTGCGTGTGTTTATTTATTTTGATAGGCTAACTGCCTGAACAGCTATGCACAGTGAAGTTTAATATTAAACTAATTTCAAGAGGAGCACTTGCTCATAATTGACCCAGCTGGCACACATTAGCTAATCACGAACCTCCAACCAAAGGATCCTAAGTCACTATATGCATCCTCATTTCCTTTCTACAACTATCTTCATCTGGAAGAAACCCCCCTCCTCCCCTTCTTCCACCTTTATCCAGAATGGGCGGCACGGAGACCCAGTGGCTAGCACTGTTGCCTCACAGCAAGAATACCAATGGCGCCGGATCCTCGCTGGGACATCAGGTATTTCTGTGCGGAGTGTTCCCCGTGTCCGCGTGGGTTTCCCCCGGGTTTCCTCCCACCGTCCAAATATGCTCTATATTATAGACAAAATATGCCTAAATCTTTTTTCTAAATGTCTTACTCTCAGGAAGTTCACCTTGGCCTCAGCAGCGGGGAAGTTTTGAAATCGACCTCAGCTCAATCTCCCCTCGCCCTGCGAAAGGGAGGGAGCCATGGGCCTGAGCATCCCTTGAGCTCAGGGCTCTCTTCCACGATAGCATGCCAAACAAGCTATGTATAAATCATGAGCTAAGTGTGAATTCTTGAACCGAGACGTAATGTAGCCTATTTTGAGTGCAGGCTATTAGTGTTTTCATATAGTGGCAGTTGGTAAAATATTACTAAAATAATAATAAGTAATAAAAAAGCGAGTTATTCTGTTTGTGGCTGTGACGACGGCCTCCAAGCATCACTAAAGAGAAGAGCTGAGGAGAAAAATGATCATTTTTCATTAGTCACTAACGTTATTCTGTGCGCGCAAATATTTATGACCCAGATGTAGCTGGGTAGCTAGGCCTACTACATTGCCGGTTATCTCCAAAAAACAAACTGCTTAAACATTAAAATTAGTAATGACAAATATATCTTTACTGTGAGGGCTTTGTTTAGGATAGGGATATGTACAGTATAAACATCATCAGGCCTGCGTCTAGTCCTGTAAACCGAGAAAGAGTCATTCTATATGCTATAACAGGGTTTTTTTTTAGAGAGAGATAACTGCAGACCAGGTTTCACGTTGCATTCATTCATTCATTCATTCATTTTCTTGTCGGCTTTGTCCCTTGCGGGGTCGCCACAGTGGAATGAACCACCAACTTATCCAGCACGATTTTACGCAGCGGATGCCCTTCCAGCCGCAACCCATCTCTGGGAATTTCCACACACACACATTCACACTCATACATTACGGACAATTTAGCTTACCCAATTCACCTGTACTGCATGTCTTTGGACTGTGGGGGAAACCGGAGCACCCGGAGGAAATCCATGCGAACGCAGGGAGAACATGCAAACTCCACACAGAAACGCCAACTGACCCAGCCCAGCCGAGGCTCGAACCTGCGACCCAGCGACGTTCTTGCTGTGAGGCAACAGCACTGCCTACTGCGCCACTGCGTTACGTTGCATTCAGTGAATTATTATATTTTTCCACATTATATAAGCAGTGCAACAGGTAACAATTTAGAACAACAAACTAGAAAGCACAGCGCATTGCTGCATAATGGAGAGATTATAAGCCTATTATTATTATTAAACATTTGTCTGGACATATTTCGTATTGGTCACCATTTATTTATCTTTATAACCGCCACTTACAGCTACACAAACAGGAACCCAATGTATTTTGAGTGCATGAGAGTGTTTTGCCAGTTGGTCTAATATTAGTATAATAATAAATGGTAATTATTTATAAAGACAGTGATGTGCTTCATCAGTCATGATAATCGTAATAATATCTTGTAGCGCTGCAGTTTTCTTGTAGTGTGCACACGTTTAAGATTTGAGGTAGGCTAATATAGTTGCAATCAGAATTATTCAACCCCCTGATTTATTAGCCCCCCTGTTTATTTTTTTCCCAATTTCTGTTTAATGGAGAGAAAAAATTTCAACACATTTCTAAACATAATAGTTTTAACAACTCATCTCTAATAACTGATTTATTTTATCTTTGCCATGATGACAGTAAATAATATTTTACTAGATATTTTTCAAGACACTTCTATACAGCTTAAAGTGACATTTAAAGGCTTAACTAGGTTAATTAGGTTAACTAGGCAGGTTAGGGTAATTAGGCAAGTTATTGTATAATGATGGTTTGTTCTGTATACTATTGAAAAAATATATAGCTTAAAGGGGCTAATAATTTTGACCTTAAAATGGGTTTTAAAAAATTAAAAACTGCTTTTATTCTAGCCGAAATAAAACAAATAAGACTTTCTCCAGAAGAAAAAATATTATCAGACATACTGTGAAAATTTCCTTGTTCTGTTAAACATCATTTGGGAAATATTTAAAAAAGAAAAAAAAAATTCAAAGGGGTTCAATAATTCTGATTGCAACTGTAAATTCGCCGCAGATTCTCCTCATGTGTGTGCTGCAACCAGATTTCATTATCGGTTAGGATTTTAAAACTCATGTAGTCTGTAGGCTCAAGCCCACCACCACCCACCCCCTTCCTCTTGGACATGTGTCGACGATGGGTGATCCCTGACCATCAGAGTCTTATCATTGCTGAGATGTGTGATTCACTAGTTTCTCCACTCCACTCTGGAAAAGACAAAGACAACATCAATATCTATCTATCCATCCATCCATCCATCCATCTAATATCACTCTGTAAAAATTTAAATATACAATTTTAAATGTTTTATAAAGTTGATCTGATTCAACGTAAAAATGTAAGGCAGTACCTGATTTATTACGATGTACTTGTCATTACTGAGGTGTGTTTCCCTGTTCCTCCACATGCTCCATACTAATCTGCCAAAGAGAAAGATATCAGTCTTTAATTAACCTCAATACATTTCTTTGGAAACTAACTCTGTTCAGTCTGTTCAAGCAGTTCTACCTGTTTGCTGAGCTCCAGATCTTCCAGTATATCTCCACTGTTCCCCTTTTGAGTCTCAGGGATGTTGCTAAACATAAAACTGTACTGGGGCATGAGGGTGTATTTATTCTTTTGCACAATGCTGTAAATAAATTAGAAATGCAAAGAGCAAATGCAGTAAAAATGTGAAACATACATATTCAGTGTCTTGTACTAGAGATACCTCACTAAATGCAGTGATGTCTAACTTTACTGTAGTTTTCAAATGGCTGTGCAAATAGTATATAGTGCGGTCTTGAGCATTTTCAGGAAGTGTCACTAAAATCTGACTTTTTTTGCATTGGAAAAAATGAACAGAGTAAATTGTCATAATGAAAACATGACAAAGCCATTTGACTACCTTGTTCATAAACAATGGTGTCAGGACTTTTCATCTTGATGACACTGACACTTTCATTGACATGAATACTTGCTTTTGAGGAATGAGCTCTCCATTTTGAGCAAGTGACACGCTTTTGCAGGTTATCAGCTAGGTTTTGCAATTTGGACTAACTGTTTTGAGAAATCCATTAACCGTTGTGCAAATGTAAATAGTGTTGTGAGAAATGCACCAAAGCCACTGAGAAAAACTGTAAGATCTTCTAAACAAATCTTTTGCATGAATTTTAATTTCATATGAGAATTCTAGAGAAGACAAAACAAAAAAGTCTAGAATTATCGTTTGTTTGGGACCTGAGTCTGATAGCGGAGAAAAAAATGTTATTAAGTCTAGCTTCCCTGATTCATCATCTCTCCTTTGTGCTTCATACAAAAAATCATCTTACAGGAGCCATGTTTATTCAAAATATTATCATCATCATATAACTAAAACATTAGCTTTGCTGACATCACTGCATTAAAGGCTGTTACGCCGTTTTCGCAATGTATGAGTGGCGCGTATTTACACCGGGAGCAGAAGCAGCGGTGTGTGAGGCGCACAAGAATGGTTTTCTGCACACATGCGTCAGTTTGTTTTTACTGGGGTATGTGCCCTTGTAAATGGGGTCTAGCGACACCTCTGGTGAGTCTCCTGCTTCTAATGCTCTTCTGAGTCTCCCTTTTCTGCCTGTTGTGTGTTCATTAACTAAAATTTAAGTAACTGCCACAAAGAAGACATCTATCTAACAATCTATGCCCACCACCACCCCCTTCCTCGTGGAAGGACATCTATTTACCATCAATCCAAACATTACCTAACCAGACCATCCGTTTGCAGTCATGGCAGAGGTGTGATTTCCATTTCTCCACATGCCCCAGTCTAATCTGCAAAAAACAAAAACAAGAGAAACAAAGCTCTACTTGCTGGCTGATCTCCAGCAATAAACAAAGTATTCTCCAGTGTTCCTCAGATAAATCTTCACCATTCCGCGTGTGAGTCTCCCTCTTCCGCCTGTTGTGTGTCCAATACCTACAATGTAAATAACTGCCACAGGCAAGACATCTATCTAACAATCTATACCCACCACCACCCCTTTCCTCTTGGAAGGACCTCCATCCATTCCTGTGTTTTCATGTTTCTCCACATGCTCCATGCCAATCTGCCAAAAAGAAAAATACCAAGTATTTAATCTAAATACATTTCTTTGAAAACTAACTCCACTGTTCAGTCGGTTCAAGCCATTTTACCTGCTTCCTGAGCTCCAGGTCTTTCAGTATATCTCCAGTGTTCCCCTTGTGAGTCTCCTTCTTCTGTTCCACTCCAACCTGCAAAAGACAAAATCTGCATCCCAAATGGCACACTATACACTATGAACTTATACACTATGTAAAATTACACACTCAACAGCATAGCATATGAATGTAGTGTCGTCCCAAATAGCACATTAATGGATATTTACTAACCGCAAATTCAAACCATTTACCAAATAATGTTTGACGGTTGCCAAATTAGTGCAACAAATGACCAAACTATCAGATAAAACCTGCCATGAGTATAACCGCATTCACCATCAGGAAGCAGCATTAAAGAATTTTGCTTTCATAATCCAAAATAAAGTAATCAAACTTAAGTGCCTGACAGCTTGACCTCTTCCGCTACGTGATCAAAACAGCGGCTGTTGAGTGTGTGAAGTGTCCAACAGTCCACACTTCTGTTTAACGGTTAAATAAGTGCATCATCCGGGAATTTAAAGTGCACTTAATCTCTTCAGAATAAATGAAAATCTCAGTGTGAACTTGCACTATTTATACTACAAAATGACATAGGGTAGTGTATAAGAATGCGATTTGGGACTCACCTATAGACAGCACTGATAGAGCCCTACCTGCTGTTCATTTTTTAGATAAATGTCCACTGATGCTCCTGTGAGTCTCCCTCTTCTGCCTGCTCTCTCTCCATTACCTGAAAAAGAAAAACCTGACACAGACAGGTCTAATTACTCTCGATACCAACCACCACTCCTTCATCTTTACGATATAACAAATACCAATCTGCAAATGTTAAATTAGATAGCAATATACAAATGAAGCATTTAAACAAACAGAAAATACTGTATCTATCTCTGTGTATCTGAAGGAAATAACCGACCGTCACTTACTGTCACAGTAAGACCAGGTTCTCCACCCACTGAAACTCCACGAGCACCCTCACCTGAGTCTAATTAGACACACACCTGACAGTCATCACCATCATCATCACAGCACTATAAAGACTCACAGTCACTCAGTGTGCGGCCTCTGTGCTAGTGAAGAAAGGACTGAACTCCTTATACACCGTCAGTGTTGATTCTTAGATATCAGTTCACTTACGTCTCCTGTATCTTTCCTAGTGTGGCGTCTCCTGGTTCATCGTCTCATCTTCATCCTGTTTGCTGTCTGTGGTAACAGTCTTGAGTCTCCAAGCCTGCACAGTCAAATATCCAGTTTATGTTCATGGACTATTATCTGCATCAATATACTCACCTGCTTAAACTCACCTGCCATCCTGTAAATAAACATTGTTTATATTAATCGTCCGAATCCTGTCCCTTCTGTGACACTCTGTAAAAATTAAATTGTATAATTTTAAAATGTTTTATAAAGTTGATCTGATTCAATGTAAAAATGTAAGGCAGTACCTGATTTATTACGATGTACTTGTCATCGTAATAAAACTGACGTGTTTTCCCTGTTCCTCCACATGCTCCGTGCCAATCTGCCAAAGAGAAAGATATCAGTCTTTAATTAATCTCAATACATTTCTTTGGAAACTAACTCCACTGTTCAGTCGGTTCAAGCCATTCTACCTGCTTCCTGAGCTCCAGGTCTTCAAGTATATCTCCACCGTTCCCCTTGTGAGTCGCCTTCTGCTACACTTCAACCTGCAAAAAGACAAAGACAGCCCCAACAAAACCCTCCCTGCTGTTCTCCAGCAGTTTTTTGTAAAATGTCCACCAATGCTCTTGTGATTCTCTTGTGAGATATAAATAATGGCAACTTTGATTCTCAGTTTGACTAACTTTTATGTTTATATTCACAGTATAGTGCATGCACATATACGTCTTATTTTTCAGGCATATAAATTAATATAGTAAATCTGTATCTAACCTGTATGTAATTTCTAAAACATAAAATAAAGTTCAGTTTAAGCCACCAGAGAGCAATGTAGTCACAATTTTGTGTCTCAACATACAGGATAGATCATTATGTAATAGATATCTAGACGCCTCACGATCAGCTTTGGTCCGTTGCTCTGATACGTCAACGCGGCTGCCATCTTAATCCAGTCATCAATGCGATATAAACAGATGAATGGAGGAGCTGCTGTTTTCTCTGATATAAAATACAGTAACGCTTATATTTATTAACTGATTATAATTTTGATTATTTTATGGTGTGAAAAAACTAGTTACCTAGAAGTAAGAAATCTCAAATTTGTAACGTATATTTTAAAGTATAAAGAGAGCTGTATTATCAATAAATGTGTCTGCTTTACCAAAAGTAGTGCTGGAATCCTCTTTTATCTTATAGTTTTATAAGTAAGAAGTAAACAAATCATACACCTGGCTCTCTTAAAGGGGCAATATAGAATACTGACAGATATTATATAGAATAAGACAGACAGCCAGTGTATGTGTGTGTTAATGCCTCAACCATTGTTTTCTGTCTTAAGATAAGTGTAACTCTCTATAAATAACAACATAAAGCATCAGAGTAGATGGGACAGTAAATGTTGAACAGTAATTTACCATTTATTATCACAGTTACTGCCTGTAATGCTACATAAAGTCAGTTACTGTCATTTATTCTTTGCACTACACGATTTCATACAAATTCTACTCGCTTTGCAGTAAAATACTGTTTCCATTTATTACAGCAAAACACTGGCTAATTTAGGGTTATTTACTGCATAATCTACAGCAAGGGTTAACAGTGTACTATTTAAATAACTGCAACAGAGAAGACATCTAACAATCTATGCCCACCTCCACCCCCTTCCTTTTGGAAGGACATCTACTGTATTTTTCATTCATTCATCCATCCATCTATTCTGGAAATACCAACCTCTAACCATCGGTCTCCAGTCATTGCTGAGGTGTGTTATTCCTATTTGTCTCCACATGCTGGATTTCAGTCTGTAAAAGACAAAGACACGACTAACAGAGCTCTACATGCTTGCTGAACTCCAGCAATGCACAAGATGTTCTCCAGTGTTCTTCAGATAAATCTCCACCTTTCCTTCTTCTGCCTGTTGTGTGTCCATTACTTGAAAAAAAAAAAACACCTACCACAGACAACACATCTAGCTAACTATCTAAGCCCACCACCACCCCCTTCCTCTTGGAAGGACATCTATTTTTCATTCATTCATCCACCCATCCATTCAGGAAATACCTAACCAGACCATCAGTTTGCAGTCATTGCTGAGGTGTGATTCCAATGTCTCCACATGCCCCAGTCTAATCTGCAAAAGACAAAAACAAGATTAACAAAGCTTTACTTGCTGGCTGATCTCCAGCAATACACAAAGTGTTCTCCAGTGTTCTTCAGATAATTATTTACCATTCCGCTTGTGAGTCTTTCTTTTCTGCCTGTTGTGGTTCCATTACCTACAATGTAAATAACTGCCACAGGCAAGACATCTATCTAACAAACTTTACTAACCACCACCACCCCCTTCCTCTTGGAAGAACATCCATTCATGCACCCATCCATGTGTTCAAGTCTTCAATTATATCTCCACCATTCCCCTTGTGAGTCTCCTTCTTGTGCTCCACGCAAACCTGCAAAAGACAAAGACAGCACCAACAAAGCCCTGCCTGCTGTTTTCCACCGATGCGCTTGTGAGTCTCTCTCTTCTGCCTGCTCTCTCTCCATTACCTGAAAAAGAAAAACCTGACGCAGAGAATGCCTAATTAACCATCTATACCAACCACCACTCCTTCATCTTGGAAGAACGCCCATCGATGCACCCGTCAATCTGTTTTTTTTTTAAAGAAATTCCTGACCATCAATTTCCAGTCGTTGCTGAGGTGTGTGATTCCTCTTTTTCGCCTCGTGGTTCATGCCAATCTGCAAAATACAATAGAAACATATAAGGTCTTTAATAATCTTAATACATTTCTTTAGAAACTAACTCCATTGTTTTATCTGTTCAAGCCATTCTACCTACTTCCTGAGCTCCAGGATTTCAAGTATATCTCCACGGTTCCCCTTGTGAGTCTCGTTCTTCTGCTCCACTCCAACCTGCAAAAGACAAAAGCTGCGCCCCAAATGGCACACTAGTGTATAAGTATGCGATTTGGGACTCACCTATAGACAGCACTGATAGAGCCCTACCTGCTGTTCTCCAGCATTTTTTAGATAAATGTCCACCGATGCTCTTGTGAGTCTCCCTCTTCTGTCTGCTCTCTTTCTCCATTACCTGAAAAAGAAAAACCTGACACAGACAGGCCTAATTACTACCTATACCAACCACCACTCCTTCATCTTTGAAGGAAGTCCATCGATTCATTCTTTTTTTTTAAATAAATTCCTGACCATCCAGTCGTTGCTGAGGTGTGTAATTCCCTTTTTTCCTCCATATGGTCCCATCAGATCTGCAAAATACAATAGAAAGATGTCAAGTCATTAATTTATATTAATGCCATACTTTGGATGCTTCATCTGCCATTGTCTCCAGTCTGGTTCTGTTCTAAAACTAACAAATAATATTTTACAGCTATAAGTAAATACTCTACAAGATGACAATCTATAAACTTAGAATAGATAAATGTGTTACAATAATTACTAAAACTGTCAATAAAACAAATAACAATAAATAGCTAAAATGTTGAACAGGCCGACAGCATAAATTACAAATAAATAATACAACAGCCAGACAATCTATCCGACAATAGACTTGCAGTAATAGTCAATATGTGTTAAAGCTGATACCATACAAATACATTATAACAGATCAATTTATCTGATGATATAACAAATAACAATTTGCAAATGTTAAACAAGATAGCAAT
This sequence comes from Danio kyathit, assembly GCA_903798195.1. NCBI lineage: Eukaryota > Metazoa > Chordata > Actinopteri > Cypriniformes > Danionidae > Danio > Danio kyathit. Next base: position 16,912,327 of record LR812520.1, read on the forward strand.
ATACAAATAAAGCACACAAACAAACCGAAAATACTGTATCTATCTCTGTGTATCTGAAGAAAACACCCGACCATCACTTACTGTCACAATAAAGCCGCGGTCACACTGGACTTTTCTCCCCATAGAATTCCATTCATACGCATGTGAATGTGTCAGACCAGAAACACAGGGTCATGCGTCGAGTTTCGCAGGTTGCTGCGGTGCAAAGAACTCTGACCTGCGAAATCACATCACTTGACTGTGTGAGACCAATCCAGGATCAAAACATAACCTCTCTGAACAGAAATTTAAAACATGGAGCAATCGCTCGCTTTTTTTATGTCTAATCATCTTGTTTAATCCCGCCCCTTTTCGCAGCGCCGTATGACAGAATTTCGCAAGCTCAAACTCTAGTGTGACTGCAGCTTAAGACCAGGTTCTCCACCCACTGAAGCACCACAAGCACCCTCACCTGAGTCTAATTAGACACACACCTGACAATCATCACCATCATCATCACAGCACCATAAAGACTCACATTCACTCAGTGTTCGGCCTCTGTGCTAGTGAAGAAAGGACTGAACTCCCTATACACCTTCATCGTTGAGTCTTAGATATCAGTTCACTTACGTGTCTTCCATGTCTCTCCTAGTGTGGTGTTTCCTGGTTCCTCATCTGGTCTTCATCCTGTTCGCCATCTGTGGTATCCTTCTCCAAGCCTGCACAGTCAAATATCCAGTTTATGTTCATGGACTTATCATCCGCATCAATGTACACACCTGCTTAAACTCACCTGCCATCCTGTAAATAAACATTATTCATATTACTCGCCTGAATCCCGTCCCTTCTGTAAAAAATGTAATATATAATTTTAAAATGTTTTATAAAGTTGATCTGATTCAACTTAAAAATGTAAGTACCTAATTTATTACGATGTACTCGTCATTACTGAGGTGTGTTTCCATGTTCCTCCACATGCTCCGTGCCAATCTGTCAAAGAGAAAGATATCAGTCTTTAATTAATCTCAATACATTTCTTTGGAAAGTAATTCCATTGTTCAGTTGGTTCAATCCATTCTACCTGCTTCCTGAGCTCCAGCTCTTGTATATACCACTGCTTCCCTTGTGAGTCTCCTTCTTCTGCTACACTCCAATCTGCAAAAAAACAAAGACAGACCCAACAAAACCCCACCTGCAGTTCTCCAGTATTTTTTAGATAAATGTCCACCGATTCTCTTGTGAGTATCCCTCTTCTGCCTGCTCACCATTAGCTGAAAGAGGAAAAACCTGACACAGACAAGGCCTATCTAACTATCTATACCAGTGGTTCTCAAAGTGTGATACGCGGGCTTCCTTCTAGTGGTGCGCTAAGGAATCACTGAATAATAATTTAAATTATATGAACACTCTTTTAATATATGAACACTCCTTTACCCTTTGACGCATACGATAACACCGATGCGATCAGCATTGGCTGTTCCCTGTACTGTATGATCACACCGTTGTGATCAGCATGTTTAGTGCATCACATCATCAAATGCTAAGAATCTAAAAAACTGTGAGTTCTCGAACAGATACGCACCTGAGAAGTGCTTTTGCAGACCAGTCCTCCTGGCATTTCAGTTACTGCAGACTCAGGAATTACCCCATGCTGCATCATTGGTAAGATAATTATCACAAGCATGTTAACGTGTGTTCGTAGTTGTGTAAAATAATGTTTTCGATATATAGCCTAAAGTCATAAGTTTTGTAAATAGCCTAGCAGTGTGGCTTTCGATTTACTTTGTTACCTCAGATTTAAATGAATTCAGATGTGATTCAAATGGTACGGGCCGCAGAACATAGACTCAAGCGAATTTGCCATGTTTGAAGCTCGGAGATACACAAAAATTAAAGTTAGTCTCTGTGTGCACAGATGGAGCACCCGCAAACCTTACACGAGTCAGCCTGAAAACAGGGGGCGAGTGCACAGTTTACAAGGGGTGCTCCGATCAATCAGCCAAACATTAGTATCGGCTGGTAATTACATTTCATGACTCAATCGGTACTTGTTGATCTAGCCGATCTCATGAACCGATTGCAAGTGTTTGTTTATGAGTTTACAATAAACTTGGAGGAAGATGCACGTGTGAGCCCAGGTTATGCATCAGCAGCGTTACAACACATGAGCAATGTTTCCAAATTGCATTGTTAGTCATTTCTCTTACCATTTTTAATCTGTTTTATAATTTTTTTTTGTAAAGCTGCTTCTGACCATTACATGTACGCAACATCCTAAATTTAGTATCTTAGGCAGGGCGAGATCTCATACTTAAAGGGTAATTGTGCTTATGCAATGGCAAAGTTATATAAAGCTTGAAGAATCAGAATTGGTACTTGGTATCAGCCGATAACATGACAAGAAATCGGTACTCAGTATCGCCTGCAAAAATCCTAACCGGATCATCCCTACAGTTTACGAAATCTCCAAAGTTTACTTAAGATATGATCTCAATTCCACCAAATCATGGAAATGCTGGACGTATGAATTGATAAATCACTTATGAATTGGTCAAACAGCGTATTTATAATCACTCGCTGACTTTCTGACACACATACTGTAAATGATGTGCTGTAAGCAGATCTAATCTCTGATTTAAATATGTAATTTTGATATATTTTATTTTATATATATGTAATTGTCAGATATTTAAATTACAAATTCATGTTTATATTTCAAGGGGGAGACCAGGGATAGTTGTAACACTTGCAATGTCTACAACCAGGAAGTAGTTACAAGTTGATTCACTTCACACATGCTTTATTCCTCATACCAGTAGAGTCCTGTGACAGACACAGTAGATATTAGACAGGAGAAACGACATTTCAGCTAAGAAGGTCATATTTTTTACTTGAATTATTTTTGAGATAGAATGCCTGATTTGTAGTTAAAGCCATGTCATTTGTGTGTCTGTGTGTGGATATATTTAATCCACATTGTTGGTGATAATGTGTTTTAGCTGTTAGCTGTAAGTTGTAACTGGGTCAGTTGTAACAGTAAAACTATTGCTAGTAAAATCGAAACTCTATTTATTTTTATTTTATTTATTTATTATTTTATTTATGTAATTTCAGTATTCCTACAACTCTTGAACGAGAAAGAAGTCAAAGTAGTTTGAGCTCAGTGATTGACCTCTGTGGGCTCATGAAGCCTGCACACACAAATAGTGTTCAATTGTTGAAGCTGATGCACATTTGCACATTTTATTCAGCTTTGTAACACAGACACACACAGATTATACTGAAAGCTCAGTCATAATTCTTATTTTATAATGTTACATCTCACCCCGGTGAAAATCATCATTTACATCTCACCACGGGGGTGTGCTACAACTAACCCAGACTTCTCTCCTCCTGTCTGAAACTAAAAAGTGTTCACATTTTCTGTTTGTGCTGCAGAAATAACTTACATGCCATTTAATTACAGACAGATCTCAAAGATATATAGAGAAATATAATAGAAGTACAGCTCTCCCCGCTCTCCCCCATAGAAATATGTCAAATGTACATGCAACATACATTTCAAAATGTATCAGAAATAGCTTACATATGATATGAATATGATGACTTTACATTTATGAGGTCCAAGCTACATTTCCAGGTTTTGATGAATATAGGCTACTATATGCTAATACTTTACCTTTAAGTACAGCATTTTATTTATTTATATTTGTACATTTTATGAACAATGCAGATTTTAATTCACTTTTAAACGCATTTTTATTTAAGCGTAAGCACAGTGCAGTGTTAATGTTCAAACAATTTATAATGTTTAAAGTGGCTGACATTATTTTATGAATAAATCTGCCTTGTTTTTGAACTGTGCAGAGCTGGAGCTGATTAATTAGGCCTACTGCGCTACTATATTTCAATGCTAGTCATTTGGTGGTACTTGGAGAGACAAATTCTTTCTGAGGTGGAATAGTTTGAGAAATACTGATCTATACCAAACATCCCTTTTATCTTGGAAGGACGTCCATCGATGCACCAGTCCATCTGCTTTTTCTAAAAAGAAATTCCTGACCATCCAGTTGTTGCTGAGGTGTGTAATTCCTCTTTTTCCCCACGGGGTCCATTCAGATCTGCAAAATACAATAGAAAGATGTCAAGTCATTCATTTATCTTAATACCATTCTTTGGAAGTTTCATCTACCATTGTCTCCAGTCTGATTCTGTTCTAACACTAACAAATAATATTTCGCAGCTGTAAGTAAATACTCTACTAGATGACAAACAATCTATAAACTTTGAATAGATACATGTGTTACAATAATCAGTAAAACTGTCAATAGAACAAATAACAATCAAAAGCTATAAATGTTGAACAGGCCGACAGCATAAATTACAAATAAATAATACAACAGCATACAAATACATTAAACAGATCAATTTATCTGAAAAAATAACAAATAACAATCTGTAAATGTTAAACAGGATAGCAATATACAAATAAAGCATACAAACAAACAAATATTGTATCTATCGGTCTACCAACCTGACAACATAACAAATGGCATTCTACGATTATAAATAGATTACTAAAGAAGATAACACAATACACACACACACACACACATATATATATATTCACAATCCTAAAGTCGACAATTTAGCAATCTCCATTTCCAACCAACATTCAGTACAATCTACAGTCAGTAACCGAAAAAAAGACGTGGAAAAACTAATATATTAATCTGAAACTATCTGACAGAGAGAAATACTAAAATCTTTAGTGTCCTTCAGCAAAAGCACGTCGAAACAACCAAATATAATAACCTAAAATGATACTTTTAGAAAGATCTTTACATACCGCTAATGTCAGCGACGGTCAGACACTTAATGCAGGTCACACTAGTTTCTCAACATCATCGACCGCTTTTCGAACACATTCCTTTTTAGAACGCCACTGACTATGGTAACCACAGCAACGCCACCGCGCCGCCACATTCAATCACCTTTAATAGTAATTCTGTTAATGATTTGGGTCCCTGTAACGCTCTTTTGAGTATATAAATAATAGCAATTCTCAGTTTGACTAACTTTTATTCTGTATCTAACCTTTATGTATTCTCTACAAAATAAAATATAGTTCAGTTTAAGCCACCAGAGAGCAATGTAGTCACAACTCATCGTCCTCTTCGGTCCGTTGCTCCGATACGTCAACGCGGCCGCCATCTTAATCCGGTCATCAATGCGCTATAAACAGACACAACTGAATGGAGGAGCTGCTGGTTTCTCCGATATAAAATACAATAACGCTTATATTTATTAACTGATTATAATTTTATGGTGTAAAAAGACTCCAGTTACCTAGAAAAAAGAAAGCCTGTGTTTTATTATTATTACCTTATAATATTTTTTATTTCATTTATTCATTCATTTTCTTTTTGGCTTAGTCCCTTTATTATTCTGGGCTCACTACAGTGGAATGAACCGCCAACTTATCCAGCATATGTTTTACGCAGGGCATGCCCTTCCAGCTACAACCCATCACTGGGAAATTATATATATTATATTATATATTATTGTTACCTGTTGCAGGTAACAACATTGTTACCTTGCACAGGTGAGGTCAGAATAAGCATATTCCCGTTTACATAAATATCACAAACATTCTGAAGGATAACAGAATATTAATTCAATTTATCAGCATTTCCTTCTCACAGTTAATTGTATACACAAAGGCACTTTTTTTCTAGGACATTCATTGACCCTAAGTTGTATCAAATAATTTTTCAGGGACACAACATGCTCATTGTATGTCATTAATTCATTTTCCTTATTGTATTATTGACATAAATATACAAATACTGTATGTCAGCCGGGCCTCAGACTTAATTCTGTCATTTTTTGGCAGATAACTGCTTAAAAAGCCACTATATACCAATAAGGTTTGAGATCTTTATTCTTTGGCTAAAGGAGCCTGCTCAAAGCCAGTAAAATACAAAGCAAGCTTTACTAACACTGGTACATCAACCGAATAATGCTTCATACACATAACAAGAGCTTATTATTCATACAAATTATTATTATTTTTGTATCAAAACCAGGAGGTATTAACCTTCAATTTGCCTGATATCAACGCTACTTCCACCATCTGCAAATGACTCAATCGTATTATTGAAAACAGGGCAAACAAAAAACACTTTCCCTCCTATATTTCACAAATCTTGAGGACTTTAGAAATGTATGAAAATACAGAGAATTGGAAAAAAAATCTCATTTGGATGTCTTATCAAATCTTACAGTGAGGCTGTAAGGAATCCTGAGTGCTCTGGACAGTTTGTTAGTGTACGACGTTTCGAAAGCAATAATAAATAGCACCACAAAAAGCCTGAGTCAATCAATTGTAACAAAAATATTGCTGCGGTTTTCTGATTGCGATGTGAAGCTGAAGCTGCAAAAAACAAAACAAAAGGAGTAATAATAATACACAGTTCCTTTGAAGTTGTTGCATAGTATAACAAAAAGTACACAGATAAGACATTCCCCTCCCCCGCAATAACAAAGATTTACAATGGCTGAAACTAAAACGCCACTTAACCTAAAAGAAAAATCTCAAAACCTTTTGAACTGAAATTGCCATGGCATGTATCAACAGCTGAAGTTTATTATTATTATTATTAATATCAGAAGAAGACCTCCTAACGCTACAGCGCTCTTTCATATGATTTTAAGATATGCAAATTTCTAAAAAAAAAATTAAAAGAAATAAAGAAAACCTCAGGAGACAAAATGATAAACGTTCAATTCTGGTAATTTTTGTGGAAAAATCTCAGAAAAACACAACTTTTGTAAATATTAATGCAATTCTTTTTTCCATTTTAACAGCAAGAGAAGAATTAACCATTTTACATTGTTGTTTGTTCGTTTTTTAATTACAAAATTAACACGTTAGGCTGTTTAAAGGAACATTTCACCTAATAAATGAAACCAGTCGCAATTTGCTCGCCCTCATTATATACTAGGTGTCTATATATGCTTTAGTCTTTCAGATGGACATAATTAACGTTATATTAACTAATATCCTGGCTCTTCCCGGCTTTATAAAGGCAGTGAATGGTGCTCGAGTTTTTGAAGCTCCAGTAAGCATGTCCAAAATTAATTTGTTAGGCTGTTTAAATCAATATTTCACCTAATAAATCAAACCCGTCCCAATCTGCTCGCCCTCAGTATATCCTAGGTGTTTATATACCCTTTAGTCTTTCAGATGAACATAATTAACGTTATATTAACTAATATCCTGGCTCTATAATGGCAGTGAATGGTGCTCGAGTTTTTAAAAGGGTTTTTAAGGCATGTCCATTCATTATAAAAGTAACCTATTTAGTTTAAGTGGAATAATAAATAGCTTCATAAACTAAAAATATCAATACCTTAATTTATTTCACGTTAGGGTTGTCAGAAGTATCGACTTCGGTACCAATCGCTACTGAAATTTTAAAAAATGTCCCGTTATTATTCTTAAACACTGCTGATTGGCCATTGTGTTACCATTCTCAACAGATACAGATATAAACACAGATATAAAAACAGAGGAGCATTTCAAAAGCCATGTCGATCAGCTGATATGTCATATGAGTTATTCGCTGATAGGTCGACTGTTCGACTTGGCTATGAAATGCTTTAACAGTGAACAGTGGTAAACCAATCTTCTTGGCCAATCACAGTCATATCTGTTGAGCACATGAGCACGATGGCCAATCAGCAGTATTTAAAAATTTGCTGAAATGTTGGTGGAAAATGGACATTCTTAAAATGACAATATCGTTTGGTATCGAAATCGATACTTGTTAACCCTACTTTGTGCAAGGCTCAAATTGACACAATGCACAATAACATAAGAGTTGACCCTCTCTATTGGAGTGGTTTTCTGTACTCGGCCTGTATTAGTATCAGTCTTAAAATGTTAAGTGAACTTTACTGTGCTTTCATCTCCTCTCTGCGCTTCTGCGTTCGCTAATGCTAAGTCAATTCAAGGTAGTTTCTGCTACACCTAGGTCAGATGTCGAAACTTAGCTCAGATTCTTTTGTAATTACAAATCATTTGCTATTCTTCCAAAAGCATTCATTAACTCACTAAAGTCTACCGGATTACTTTTATGATGGATGAATGTGCTTTTCAGAGCTTCGAAAAATCGAGCACTATTCACTTCCATTAAATCTGGGAAGAGCCAGGATATCGCAGTCCATCTGAAAGAAAAACTTACGTAAGACAGCAAGTAAATCATGAATGAACTTTCATTTTCGGATGAACAACTCCTCTAAACTGAGATGAGTCAATACTGGATGTACAGGACGAGAGTTTATGTGCAATCAATTGAAATGTAAATAAAAGTGCCCTATTGACAATAGTGCTCTCTCTCCACTTTCGCAATTCGAGCTATGAGAAAAAAATTAAGACAAAAACAAAATCCTCAGTCTCCAGCAGCATATATATATATATATAGTATCCGTTTCACATCCCCTTAAGGCACCTGCACATCATAAACAACGACAACAAAAAAAGCAAGGACTCAGGTTTTTCACATAGTAGCAAACTGACAACGTTTTCAACCTGAAACTACAGCCACCATAGTCCACATGAAGGCAGTCCATTCGAGTTTCCAGATAGACAAAACTCTCCAAAAGTCCCATCGCTTCATGTCTATCGTAGTCCTGAGGGCCCTTAAATATCTCATCCATGTACATTCAGTCTCAATCACGGCTCTTTCCTCTTTAAACTGTCTTAAAACACACCCGTATGGAGCTCAGGAGGCAGTGACGCCCTCCCATTCCACCAAGTACTCTACTTTGCCGTCGTTTGTAATGCGGCGAGCGAGGACACGGTACTTCTCTCCGCAGGCTAGGCGACCGGCGGCCCCGAAGTAAGTGCTGATGGAGCTCTTGAGGTGGTTGAGCTGGGTGTTGGGGTCCAGGCCCTGCATGATGTCCATGCTGCTGTACAGGCAGGAGGGAAGAGCGCTGGGTTCCGGGATGATGTTGTTGTTGTTGTTGTTCGTGGTGGTGGGATGTGGTTCTGTATCGCAGGGTGGAGGAATCTCTGGATTTGGGGGCTGCAGTGCTCGTCGTGGACGCCCTCTGCGCCTCTTAATTGGTGGCTGTGTGATGGTGGGCCAAAAACATCCAGTGCGAGGTCCACTCGGACTGCCCAAACTGCAAAGGAATAGAATAAACAAAGGTTAAATCATCTGAATGGGAATTTAGTAATGAATGAATGGGGTATTAAGTTGAAACTTATGCGCAAAATTATTATTTTTTTTTATAATTATTTTTTCAGGGTTTTGACCTTTATTTGACAGGACAGTGGAGAATTGACAGGAAAGCATAAGGAGCAGAGAGAGGGGAAGGATCGGCATAGGACGGCGAGGCGGGAATCGAACTCAGGTCGCAGTGAGCACCGGAGTGCATATGTTGACACACTAACCACTACACCACTGGCGCCGACCAAAATTCATTTTAATCATAAATAATAATTTTATTTTTAATCATTTTAATCATAAACATCAGAATTTATTTAATCATAGTATTTTTACATGATTAATAAACTACCAATATTACTACAATAAACTATTGTAAATAAATGTAAAAAATTAACTATGAATGAGCAATTCCATGCAAATGTCATCCTTGCCATGAAAAAAATTAGATTTTTACCAAAATAGCGAAACGCTTAAGTTTTTTTGTGTAGGCTTGTATTTTACAGTACTGTAAAAATACTCAAAAATATCTCCGTCAATGTTTTTAAACAATTATATTTGACTTTGCAAAGTCCCACGAGTGCCAATTTCACATCTGTCAGATCTATAACGGAGCTTTTTCCTCATAAATGCAAAAAATGTCAAATAAAATAAAATCAATCATTTTTGTTCTATAAAAAGCAAACTCTTATCCTTTTGATTAGCATTGTTTCTTTTGGGTTGTGCAGTTTAATTCACAAAATTAAAGTATGTTGGATGCTGTAAATTCGCAGACTTTTTTGGACACATTCATAAGGCTTGTTTTTTCCTTCAATTAAACTGTACAGATTGATATTTTTCTGATCCCACAACTTAATAAAATATAAACAGATGTTCCAATATAATGTTAAAGGGTCACGAAACACCAAAACACATTTTTTGAGCTGTTGACAGTCATATCTGTGTCCCACGCTGCTATAAACACTATTAGGACACATATATTGCACTAAAAAGTGAAAATTGGTTGTTTTTGCGTTATTTTGAGCAAATTCGTTCTTCCGGTTTGAAACGAATTTTTGAAGCTGCGTCACGGCCATGAGATACTTAGGTGTAAATCCAGCAGGAGAGTGGCTGTCTGTCTTTTCTAGGACGTTCTGACGTATCTGAGTGTGCGGCATTAATTCATGACAAAGACGTGCTTCAAACCAATCAGCGCGCTCTATTGTGTATGACGCGAAACTTCATTAATATGCATGATAGCTCCGGAGACTGTTTACCAGGTTACACTGTTCAGACGGCAGAGAGACGACACGTTGTGTTGCCAAAACAAGTGAAAGAACAAGAATTTCAAGACAAGAGTCGTAGGTGTTATTAGTGTGTTGCAACGAAGGTTTTGTTTTCATTTTCCCTTTATGAGAGAGCTGCTGGACTCACGTGTGGATTACAGTGCACGCGACATGCGACAGAAACGCGTTTGTAAGGAACATTTTTACCCGAGAGCTTTTTCTCATCTGGAAATGGTGAAATCCGGATCGATGCCGCTCGTCTACTTTTAATAAAAAGACACAGCTCCAGTTTGATTGCCTGTCTACAGATTTGGTAAGTGTTTGCAGTGGAGTGCCCTTTGTTTAAATGCTGCTCTCCGAGATAGAGGTAAAGTTGGTTTTATATTCGGATATTAGACATTCTCCTTAATAATAAAATTTCAGAAAAGTATTCTTTGCAATTTCTAAATAGGGAAATCATATTAACAGCCAATGATTATCAAAGTACAACATTGTTCACAGTCAATTAGATAGTGTTAATGTTGTTTTGAAGTCATACTTGCATGCTAATTCCGATCGAATATTCAAAGTAACATGGTAAACGATACAGAGACTTCTAAATGAACGAATGTGCGAATATAAAACCAACTTTACCTCTATCTCTCCGAGTGTAAACATGTAAACACAAACTATTCCCGTCGTGCAGGATTTTCGCTGCATTTTGTGACAGGATAGTCTATACACACACGGCTTTCTGACGCTACCTACCGAGTACATAAGTTACAGAGAATTGCGGAGGATTTTTTTCTCTTATTCGCCGTAACAAATCAGCCTCTGTGTGTTTGTTTTTCCTGTGAAACTTAGCACGTCCCTTCTATGCAAAATCTTATCCTCTTTCCCTCCCCCGACACTCCCACACTCCCAGAGCTGGACACGCCCAACTTTCCTGACTTTTTTCAAAACAGAGGAGTGAAAACACCCTGCTGAGACAGGGGGTTTCGTGGCCCTTTAACATATATTTTCTATGTGAGTTTATGTTGAGTTTTTACTGCAAATGTCACAACCTTAACGCTGGAATAGCTCGCATGAATTAACCAACCGTATAAAATATTATATAAAAATATCTAAAATTATAATTTATGAATTAAAAATAAATAAATAAATGATTAGAAATGAACAAGAGAATAAAACAAATGAAATGAATTTACTCTACTACAAAACAAGTATTCAAAGATGTATAATTACTGGTTATATACAAACTATTTTCAAATCTTATGGCCATTTAAAAGTTTAATATTACAATTAATTGAATATGGTTTCTGTTCTAGCGTCACGGTGGCGCAGAGAGTAGCATAATTGCCTCACAGCAAGAAGGTCGCTGGTTCGAACCTCATCTGGGTCAGTTGGCATTTCTGTGTGAAGTTTGCATGTTCTCCCTTGTTCCTGTGGCTTTCCTCCGGGTGCTCCGGTTTTCTCCACAAGTTCAAAGACATGTGGTATAGGTGAATTGGGTAAGCTAAATTGGCCGTAATGTATGTGTGTGAATGAGAGTGTATAAGTGTTTCCCAGTAATGGGTTGCAGCTGGAAGGGCATTCGCTGCATAAAAACATATGCTGGATAAATTGGCGGTTCATTCCACTGTGGGACTAAGCTGAAAAAAAAAGATTAAATGAATGAATTTTCTATTTTAATGGATTTTAAAATCCATTTTATTATACATTATACTATAATCTCATCTTTAGTGCCACATAAAATTTTAGAAAGCATTCTATTAATCTGGTTTTCTATAATATTTGTGGAAACAATGATGCATTTTTCCAAGGTTTTTTAATGAACAAAGAAAAAAAAACAGGTTAACATTAACAGGTTATTTGCACACTGAAGTCAGAAATATTCATATTCGTTTTTTCGTATTCATATAAGAAAAATTTTTCACGAACACAAACCTTGCACACTGAGGGCAGATTTATACTTATGGTCCGGCACAGCCTTCATGCAGTTGCATAGCCCTCGCCATGGCAGGCACCGACCTCTTAAAAAAATTAACTACACATCGCAACGACACATAGCACAAGCTCTGTGATTGGTCAGCTTGGTAGCTTGTGATGAGTGTGAGCGGTGCTGAAAGCCACAAGTGGTTGCACGTCCGCTGGTTCCCACCTCTGAATGAGCACATTTTAGCTACTTGTACATTAAGGTAGTGTTCAGAAAATACAAAACACCCGCGAAGAAACTCAATACAGAGGAACATAACATAATCTACTGCCAGCGAGAGTATCAGAAGTGTTATTGCAGAGCAACACACATAAGTATAAATGCACGACTACACGCAACATGCGCCGTGGGTCACAGCAATCACCTGACGCAGAAGTATAAACCAGCCTTGAATCTGATGCGTATTATTTAATCCATTCCGAAAAACGCAAAACAATTTGGAGTAAATTCAAGTAGAGACACATTGTTCTCTTTTTTTCAGGTTCCAAGAAAGAGGAATATGCTACATATTGTGTTCATCTAATACTAGAAGAAGAGTTCAGCTTATTATTAAAGAGCTATGGATTATCCCAAATGCAAAGTTAATTTCAAAATTCCACTGATTCCGATACACTGCTTGTAATACTTCCACATTTACGCAAGTAAACAAATCCGGAACAGAGACTGGCAGGACCTATAGACATTATAATAGATGGAGGCTGCATTGACATATCGGAGCAACGACCCAAATGGTTCACATGAGGCAATTATAATGTCTATGGGCAGTATGTCAAATGTATGGACGGACAGACGGACGGACGGACGGACGGACACACACACACACACACACACACACACACACACACACACACACACACACACACACACACACACACACACACACACACACACACACCAAACAGCAGCAGTGGAGAGGAGCGCCAGTCACTGAATCCAGCATAGGGATTCTTAACTGTACTCCACATACTGCTTTATATTATGCACAGTGTGTTTTAAAGTTATTTGTGGCTGAAGTGACGGCATTTTGTATTTTACTTTTCGCTTGTACGGTGGCTCTGAACTGTCACCTCTCAAAAGTGCTTTTTCGGATGCAAAAAAAAACAAAGAGAAAAAAAGCAAACCCAGTTTAAATTTTTTAAACGATGGACGCAAGTTTCGGAGGCAGTATGATTGATACAATAGTTGCGTTTCCATCCACCTATTTTTATGCGCATTTTGGATATGCGCATAAAAAATGGTTGATGGAAACGCCAAGATGCGCATAAATTTAAAAAATGAGCATAAAAAACATATGCGCATAACTGAGTAGGATAAACCTTTTATTCGATAAGAAAAGATGCGCATAAACCATGACGGTAACACTTTTACCAAACAAATTCCAGTATGTGCGTTAAAAAGATCATGTGATTTTGTTATAAGAGATCATGTGATGATAAAAATGTGTGTGAATGGACAAACCAGTGGCTGAGCACATTGTAAAACATCTGAAATGTTGTTTTGGTCATTCTAAAACGTAATTCTATTTTATTAAGGACCTCCAGAATCAAGAGCCTCTGTGCTCCGCGTCTCACGCCTTCAGTGTCAGGATTGTCTTCTAAGACACAAGTCATTTATTAAATGAAGAAAAGATTCACGCAGCTTCTCCTACCGCAGCAAATTACGTTTTTACTGTTGATATTTGGCACCACATAATCATGAAGTGACGATTTTTTTCTCTTTGACTCGTTGGATGGAAACGCTGCTTTATTCATGCTGCTTTCATGCGATATTCCAGTTTTTCGCATAAAGTTAATTCACATTTTTGGATGGAGACATAGCTAATGTGAGGTTGAATTAATTTTTTTAACATGCGAAAATTACTGACGAAAATTTCTAATTCAGTTTGCAATAACCTTAACCGTCAAGAAAATGTTAAAATTTAAACAATGATTAAATAAAAAATAAATGACCTGGACTGCCTTGAGAGGGTGGTTGAGGTAGTTTCACTGGTGCTGGTGGCTCCAACCGATTCAACATCTGAGGTACTTGATGAAGGCAAAAATGTCTCACTTTTGGCACTACAATATACAGAGGGAGAAAAAAATAAATCCCATTTATAATTGGCTATCACTTCAAAAAGGACAATATGCATGTTGTGTTGATCTCTCTCACCTTTTTGAGGCCATCAGGTCTAGTGAGTTATTGTCTATAGTTGGAAACTTTCCATCATTCTACAAAACAAAAAAAAATTAAATAAAAAAAATAGTCCACATTTTTTGTCATTTGTTATAAATAATTTGTATGCATTTATAGTGTTGAAAACAAAATATTAAATGATGTTTAAAAATTATAATAAAAACAAAATCACTTGTACCTGTGCCAGAAGTTCACTTGACCTTCTCAATTTGGCCAGCGTCTCTAAAGAGTGTGTGTGGTGCTTCCTCTTTCCTTTCTTCACTGCTCCATTAGTAACAGGCCTAAAAGCAATTACAAAATGATGCCAAAATAATAATATTAAATATGATTTAAGAATTATTTCATGTTCTTTAATATTTAATAATAACCCTAAACTGTATAATCCCAGGAGGAAATAAGTGATGACTAACGTAGATAAAAGAGGGGGTTTGGTGGCCTTCCTGCCTTTGATTTTGATCTCGTGGGAGGCTTTTTCTGGCTCTCGGTCAGACAGGAGCTCTGAGTTCTGAGGGGCTGGTGGGAAACGGATTCGTAAGCCAAATAGGTGTTTCTTCTTCTTGATCTCTTTCCCTGACATGAACCTAGGAGCCACCAGATCAACAAGACGAAGTTAAATTCATTCAAGCTCTACTGTGTCAAGCTAAAATCTCCCAAGATGGATAAAGCAGACAAACTCACATGTCGAGGTTGTTGTTAAGTGCTTCCAGGATGCATTCATATCGTTCTGCTCTCGGGGTCTCTGCAAGCTACAAAGCCAAAAAGGATAAGTATGAAGTTACATTAACGCTGGTTGATTACTGCAAATTACAACTAAAAGAAAGAAAACAATACAAACTGATACCTCGCCAAGCTGAAGCCTGTCCCAGTTTTCATTGATGTAAGTCATCAGTTCAAGCTCGGAGTCAAAGTATTTCTTTTTATGAATGACGCTCAGGTTATAGAGGCTCAGGTGTGCAACATCTACCCTGTGAATGAAGACAACACACACAATGGAAAACACAAGTCCTCTATGAATCTGAACATAACATAAACCCTTGTGTACTGTTCAAATTGACTACCCTTTCATTATGTTGGTGGCTGTTTTTGCCCCATTGATTTTTTGAGTGCAAAGCCATGACACCATATAATCATGCATTTTTGATTGTTGCTGGTTTTTCCTATTAAGAAGAGGTCAAAGTGTATTTTTACTGTTGATCACCAGTTGGCAGCATTACCCCTTTACATTTTGCCTGTGCAAAAAAAAAAAAAAAAGTTTATGATTTTATAAGGAGTTCTATGAAGTAAAAGAGCAAATTATAGTGCACATGCATAAATAGTTACTGTTTACTATGTTCTGAGAGCTAAGCTGCTTATTTTGATTTTCTAGTACACATCAAGATAATTGTGCAAAGGTTTCTCTCACACACAGTGTACACCATATAGAAGGCAATAAATAAGCTTTTTTTTTGCACTGCAATTGATGATCAACAAGGAAAACCAGCAACAATCAAAAATCATATGGTGTCATGGCTTTGCAATCAAAACATGTCATTATAATGAAAATCTATGGAGCAAAACCAGCCAACAAAATAACAAAAGCGTAAAAAGTTTTGCCTAAAGCGTATTGTTGAATTTTAAAATGTTTTTCTAAGCATTTTCACAAAATACGTGTCAAAATAAGATTTGTCATCAAAACTAACTCCATTTGCTGAAACAGAGAAAACTGTGGCCAAATTAAGACTCAAAATCACCCCAGAACAGATTAAAACATCCCCAAAAAGCTCACAAGGATTAAAAGAGGAACCTAAATTCTGATCCACATTGATAATCATCTTCATGCTATGGCCAATACCGGATAAACAGCATTAGTATATGGTAACTCTTATTTAAATGATATACTATATTATCAAAATAAATGTAAAACAATAGCTGCCTAATTTTGTATCATAATTATGTAATAAAATGTTTTGTAACTAACTAATATAAACCAAAACACAAAACAAAACAAAAAATCAAATGGATTACAACATTACAATGTAGAGTAGGAAACCATTTTCAAAAGCTGATCAAGGCTTCTATTGACACAAATGTTATGATTCATGTTGCGATTCAAAAGTTACAATTTGATTCAGTTCTGATCTTTATATTAATTAGTACTATACAGGGAGTGCAGAATTATTAGGCAAGTTGTATTTTTGAGGATTAATTTTATTATTGAACAACAACCATGTTCTCAATGAACCCAAAAAACTCATTAATATCAAAGCTGAATATTTTTGGAAGTAGTTTTTAGTTTTAGCTATTTTAGGAGGATATCTGTGTGTGCAGGTGACTATTACTGTGCAGAATTATTAGGCAACTTAACAAAAAACAAATATATACCCATTTCAATTATTTATTTTCACCAGTGAAACCAATATAACATCTCAACATTCACAAATATACATTTCTGACATTCAAAAACAAAACAAAAACAAATCAGTGACCAATATAGCCGCCTTTCTTTGCAAGGACACTCAAAAGCCTGCCATCCATGGATTCTGTCAGTGTTTTGATCTGTTCACCATCTGTTCACCATCAACATTGCGTGCAGCAGCAACCTCTTGGCAGCTGCACGCTTGACTTTTCTCAGTTCATGGGCAGTTATTTTGTGCCTTGGTTTTTCCATACGCTTCTTGCGACCCTGTTGACTATTTTGAATGAAACGCTTGATTGTTCAATGATCACGCTTCAGAAGCTTGGCAATTTTAAGAGTGCTGCATCCCTCTGCAAGATATCTCACTATTTTTTTTACTTTTTGGAGCCTGTCAAGTCCTGCTTTTGACCCATTTTGCCAAAGGAAAGGAAGTTGCCTAATAATTATGCACACCTGATATAGGGTGTTGATGTCATTAGACCACACCCCTTCTCATTAGAGAACTGCACATCACCTAATATGCTTAATTGGTAGTAGGATTTCAAGCCTATACAGCTTGGAGTAAGACAACATGCATAAAGAGGATGATGTGGTCAAAATACTTATTTGCCTAATAATTCTGCACTCCCTGTAGATTTTCAAACGTTTCAGTCCCCAAAATAACAATGTCAGAGACTCGCGACCCCCATTTTTCTCGAAGGTGTTTATAAATAAAAAACGTTGCACACACAGCTATAGGCCTATATAAACATAATATTGACAACACAAAAATGCAACAGTCTAATAACCATATGACTTTTTTATTATTATTTATAATTTAATATTAACCTCAAATATCTTATTTTTTATTTATTAGAGTGCCATAAAGGTTGTCAGGAAGTTTAACCTGTTCCCATAAAATCAATCTGCTGCAGCTGACGCTATTTCTGTGTGGTTAATCTAAACACCCCAGGGGTCGCCATCCAATGGAAAAAAATAAAAAAAATGGAAATGCTGATGGATCTTTATTTGTATGTTGTTGTTGTTTCTTTAATGTAACTAATAACAAGTTTCTGTGGGTTATGAATAGGCATGAGCCGGTCAAAGATTCTGACGGTATGATAACCTTGGATTAAAAAAATAAAAATAAAATCAGTTTCATGGTATTGTGATGCCTGCTCTAAAATAAGCTTTTTAAATATCTGGGTAAAAAACAAAAACTTTTTTCCCTTTTAAAAACAATATATTTTATAAATATTTATAATATTTTGGAGCAATAAACATGTCAGAATAAATAATTCAAATGAATCATTGACTTCTGCTGTCTTCATTAGTTTCAAAAACACAGATTTCTTTACAATTTAAAACGGCATCTTTGGATATATTTTCTGCTGGAGATACTGTTGTCCTAAAAAAAAATAAAAAAATGTAAATAAAAAAATCTTACACATACCTTAGGAACAGTATTACAGAAAATGTTGGCAGTTTTAAAACCTTGACTTTTCCAAACCGTGGTATACCTTGAAAACGGTTATCATCCCATGCCTAGTTATGAATAAAATATGGCAACTCTAATAGTTTAATTAAATTAGAGTTTTGGAAATCACCAAGAAACCCCTCGTCATTGTCGTGTGACCGCCACTTTGGGAACCACTGGTATAGATATTAATCATGTACAGTACATATAAAAAAACACTAAGAAACTAATTTGTGAACTTCAGTTTACTGGAAACGCCATCATATAATAATGAAAACTAAAAAGAATTAAATCTTGAACTATTTTTTAAAGAAAGTTTTAAGCAAGCATTATAATTAAAAAAAAAAAAAAACAGAGGAAGAAAGAAATTAAATATTTAACAGTGAAATGAGATCAAATAACAATCCAATAAAACAAAGACACTATTAATAATGCAATCATTGTGCATCCCTTCTAAACATTAATGGCATCATCTGCGTGCAGGGGATATGTGCTGTCTGGTATGGCGATCACTTGACGCAGATGTATTAATTAATCACTCTGCAGCTATTAAACCGACTCACCATCTCAGAGGCAGGCGTTTGAGGTACTCTGGTCCACTATTACAAACGGAACAAATAAATAGATAGAACCTGAAAATAAAGACAGAAGTCGGTTATATTTATTACCAATCATCTGGCTTTAGTTTATTCAGATGATTAGAGAGCAGTACTTCACCTGTCTCCAAAGAGCATTGGCTTCTGAAAACACTGGATACAAGCTTCATGAAACCACTGTTTACACTTATTACACTGTAACATCTTCAGATACCAACTGTGGGAGGAGAAAGAGTCATTAAAATTGTACTTTATAGCAGTTAATCTGTAGCAGTAATCGAGTGGCAAAAAGATTAGTTCACTTCCAAAAAGGATTAATTCACTTAATTTTTTACAGTACTGAATATTTTACAGTTTATTTTTATTAAGCTGATTTCTTCATTTTATTTTTAATAAAATTACAGGTTCTAAGTTTGGTTTATTAAAACCAAAGGTTTCCTGCAGTACTGTTTTTGTAATGGAAAGCAAATTACATTTGTCTCCTCCACTTTTTGGCTGATCCGAAAAATGGTCCAATCCGTGACTAAAAAACCATAACGTGATCTGAACCTTGAGATTTGTGCTCCATTACACCACTAGAAACAATACAATATCCAGCAAAATTTTCAAAAACTAAAAACCCATTTTATTAAAGTGTTTTCAGTCTCCAAAATCTTGTTGTTGAGTAAATAAACAGGCAAAACATTAAAAGTTTCCCTGATTTTTGGCTGAAATGTCATCATGTAAACAGTCACTTATTCTGAAAGTGAACTAATCCTTCAAAAACCTGCTCTTTGTGAGGTTTATTCTGAGAACAACTGTATCAGCAGTTTTCAGAGATGATGTCGGAGTGTAACGCTTACTCTCCAGGTCCACCGCAGTAGCAGTAGCATTGCTGGATGTTGGTCTTGTGGCCCTGGTCCCACATTAATTCTTCAAGGGCGTATGGTAGAGACTGCTTCATTTCCTGTAGGGCTTTGGCGTTTGGCCCCTTCTTTAGTGCACCGCCTCTCTACGATTTCAGAGACACAACCACAACAATTCATGACAGATAAACAAGCCTCTGGCCTGCATGTGGAGTCATTTCATTCTAAGGTGGAGTCAGAACTCTGGAGATTTATTCAAAACAGGCTTCACATATCCCTTCTAGTCATACCAGCAAAACAAGCAGAGAGTCAGGGGATTTCAAAGGGTTGGCTGCACTTTAGACTACAGTTGAAATGTTTGGGGTCAGGCAGATTTTTAAATCATTTATAATTTTATTTAATATATGGAAGGATATCGTGGACAATTTTCAAATTGATCAAAATCAACAAGATCAAATATTTTAAGTTAATTAACAAACTTTATGAAAAAAATTTATCTAATAATGTAAAATGTTAATTTTGTCAATTTCTTACAGAAACGGTCTTTCATTTATTTTAAAATTGAAATTGTGCTGTACAATTTTGAAAACGGAGACTGTAAAGTTCAAAACACCTGTGAGTGACCTCACTTCCGAATACAAACAAGCCCAATAAAGTAGTCCTACCCCTGTCATTTGATTGACAGGTTTCAGTGTAGACATCGGAAACTCAAATGCAAAAAGATTTGCGATTCCATTTGAGTTTTAGCAAGTTACATGCATGATGTATAGAAAAAGAAAGGGCAAATGGAGCAATTGATATTGCTATTTATTAGGGATGCACGATATATCGGCGGCCATATCGTTATCGGCCAATAAATGCTATTTTTAATGTTTTTGTTATCGGTCCGATGACATAATTAAGGCCGATATCTTTAAGCTGATAGATTACATCATTATACATAGCTGCCTGCCTGGCACATGCGTGGGTTGAACTAGTTTAGACTTGTCCAAGTGCACTGGAGCTTTCCTCACATTGTTTATTCCTTCAAAGCCTGTCTTTTCTTCATGTGGTATTGCTGTGCGTTAATAACTCAGTAAGTAACCATATTCCTTATCATTGTAGATGTGTTTGATAGAGTGTCATTGTGTAATCTGGTTTAAATCGCCTCAGGAAAAATATTACATGTGTAAACACAATAGCAGCAATGCACACGTGCTAAACAATTCATTGGGTTGTTTGTAATCTAATTAGATTATTTGTTATTATCAATGCGTTGCTTGCCATGTGTTGTTGATGTAAGATTGTATTCAGTTTGATCGGCATATTTATAATGATTATAACGAGCGCACATGATGGCTATTACCATGCGCATGCACACACATAGTGAGCTGACAGAGTCTTCCCTACTGCTGTTTGGGGTGCTGTGGAGACTGAATGGGGTGCCAGTCACTGAATACAGCATAGGGGTTCTCAACTGTCCGCCACATTCTGTCTTTATATTCTGCACTGTGTTTGTCATAAAGTAATCTGTGCTCAATGCTTAGGTGTATCAAAATCAGACTCCTGAGGACAAATCTGACTCCGCTTCATGTGTACGCGGATCACACAGCACCTGCAGTTAAAGTTACAAAATCACAGCAGTTTATCATAAACCTTTTATTAATCATTTTCCCCCACAATTGACAGCAAGGACGCTCATAGAAGCGTCTGATTGACAAGCAGCTCCTACATGTGTTTAAAAGAATCTAAAATGCCAAATGGGATAAATTTATGCCTCATTTTCTAAAGTAATACTATCTGTAGTAGTAGAAAAGGTAATAGTTTATTTTTGGCATGCTAATTTATGTGAAATCGTGAATATATCTTTATAATCACCTTGCAATTTTGAGTAGGCTATTCAGTTCATAGGATCAGATCAAGCTTTTATGAAGTTTTTAAAATAAAATCAGTTATTCACTGTTTAAAAATATAACATTTTGAAGTATTTATATTTATCGACTATAGTATATTGGTTATCGGCCTCCAAATCTTAAGAGTTATCGGTTATCGATATCGGCCGAAAAAATCCCTATCGGTTCATCCCTACTATTCATTTAGACGTCAGGCTCATAGCTTGTAAGACATAAAAAATGCATTTGCAATGAACTTTGCTTCTTCATTTGCAAATGGTTGTGCGGGATTTGCTATTGCATTTTGATTATGACACAATTTATATTGAACACATATTGAAAATGTAATTGCAAATCCTATTCGTTCTATTAAATTGTCTGAGATATCCTTCCATATTAATATATTAAAAAGACAAAATATTTAGTTTATATTAAAAATCGCAAAATAAATAAACAACAACTGGACCCTGAGTAAAACTTGCAAATATTTGGGGTGGCTACTTTTATTTCATGACTTCTGTTTAATAAACAAAATATCACTTTTGTTTGTTTTATTTATTTTTTTATTGCCATATCAGCAACTTTAGTTATTTCATTTTCATATTTCAATAACGACAACCACATATATCAATAAGAGACGATACAAAAATAATTTCAATATTAAATTATTGATATTTGAGGTTTCTTGAGTACAATCTAATTTATATTTTTAATAAAGTCTCAAAGCAGCAAAGATTTTTTAATTATTATGCAACAAAAATACTGTTCTCTTAAACTTTCTATTGAATGAATCCTGAAAAATACTATCAGATATCTTAACATTTCATACTGATATTTTTTATAATCTGCATTTTAGGGTTTATGGTGCAAAATTGTATTTATGCAGTATGCATATCGCATTTCTGACCTGACAACTACTTATTTTTCAAATTTGACAGTAATTGTATATTGTCAAAAAACAAAGTTAGACCTTAAAACTGCAAACACAAATCTATATGAGTGGTTCAAACTTGAGGATTGCAACTCAAATGTTAGCTTTCTGCAAGATTTTGTTAGGTTGCAGTAACAATACACATGTCCACATCTGTGGTCTGCAACAGATCTTTTAATATTTACTACATAATGTTGTTCTGCAAGCTGGAGAGAATGTGACATCCAACAAACCTTTGTTGTTGTGGCAAACACACACTGTCTGCAGAGCCATTTGTCATCAGAGTCAATGACACTGGAGTCAATTACGGGAGCATGGCATAGCTGATGGTATCCTGTGGAAAAACAAATATAATCAACAGCGAAATATGCAAACCAATTTCTAATATGGTTAAGAGAAGTGACTCAGATTTACAAGTAGGATAGAGAGTGTTTACCTTGACCACATTTGTCACATATGACAATTTCATTGGGGGGCTCAGAGCTTTCATTCTGGCATATGGAGCAGAGCATTTCCCCTCCACTGTCCCCTGGAGAAAAAAGACAGACAGAATTGTACAACTGTTCGACTACATTTGTGATTGGTGGAATGATTTCAGAAGGTCAAAGTGAATAAACGAAGTGTTGTTCTGATATTTTTTTTCCAAAATATCAAATGGGAATTGTGCAAACAAAAGGAAGCATCAATCATCAGAGACGGTGAACACCAATGTGAAATTTAAGATAAAATTAAGAGCAGGTTTCTGTTAAGGGTATGCATAAAAGCACTGTATGATATTTATTTTATTTTAGTGTTTATATAAACTGGTTGTTCACAATGCAAAAGTGGGTCAGAGAAGCCATTTGGGTGGGTTGCTGAGAGAAGCATGACATTGATTTTAAGATGCATGTGAAAGCTCTTGACACTTGTCAGACGGAGCCCATGTGCATGAAAAAAAAAATCTTCCCACTTTCACCTAATAAACTTTACTGACCTGTCAGCGGTTATGCAATCATTGCACTGTTCAACTGCACCGACATTTTATATCACTTCCCTATTAATAAAGAGCAAAAGAATTTGAAAATATATGTCATGGTTCATTACAGTTTGAAAATTGTATCAACAAAGAGCAGTTTGAGACTGCAATTTAATGTTTATTTTTAAGGATTAATATTTTTTTACATTTCTGGAAGCTATGTTAAGTATAGTGGAATGGTGCTTGTCTTTATTTTATATATAATTTGGGCATTTTAGACAATATTGTGGGTCTTATTTGTTGTTCCCAAAGGAAAATACTTCTAAAAGCAGGAGCAAGATTTGAAAGTCTCATTCTCACCAAGTAAATGAATGAATCAACGATCAATTCATGAAGACACTCTCTTCATTTATTAATAAATCAATGGTTTTGAGCAAATCATCTGAATGATGAAGTAAATGAATCCGTGATTAAGGGTTGGGACTCATCAAGCCGAAGGTTGGCGTTCGTCGGTCAGCGGTGGTCTGGTGTGTCCCTCTGACCATACCAGCAAAGCGTCCCTTTTTTCCCCCCAGGAATCTCCATATTTTACAATTCTATCCTGCTATCATTCCGTAAAGGTATTTTCCCGTATTTTTAATATTTCTATGAAGAGCAGATCCTCTCTATAAACAACTCATACAGCTAAACCATCAGGGGACATCCCTTGCTCTTAAATGTGAGCCTGTTCTGTGCTTTTATTTATTTAGGCATGAAAACACTTTGAAATAAATATAAAAATTCTGTACACGTAATTTTGAAGTGGAGCGAAAGTGGACACTCTGGGTTTTAGGTGCTTGTTTGAACAGACATATACACATAATAATAATAATAATAATATCTAAACATGTAGATCACGTAGGAACACAAAGAGACTGTAATTTTGCTACATTTCCAAAATATTTGGAAACGATATGAATTATTAGATTATCAAACATATTTGCATGAGCAAATCCCACCTTGGTAAGTGCCAATTACTGTGATAATGATACTAAATGCTGCTGTGTTTGTATGCTTCAGAAGTTGAGTTTCCCTTTGCAGAACTTCTAGTGTACACAAAAACGTGGTTCTCATTTCAATCAGCTTATGTGCATTTGGTGTGTTCATGCAGAGATTTTTGGTCCAGACACGATCAAATGCGAGACGACAACACGGTTGGGTTTCGTCAGTGCTAGTTGTTTGCCGTCAGCTTGGTGTGTCCTGGCCCTAAGGCACCTTTTGACTGTTTCAGTGGCTGGTTTGAGCCTGGCACGGACAAATAAATATCACAAAAACAAACTAAAATATCAATGGAAAAAAAAATAAAATAAAATTATGAAACGATTTCATTACATCAATATCACAAACCACATATGCGTGATCGAATTTAATGAATTGTTACCAATTGTTACACAGCAACAGATGTCATAGGTACCTTCCCTATTCTCATCTCCTTTTTTAATGTGGAACTTAAGGTTTGTGTAAGCTTGGAGACTCTGTCAACTGACACCTGTCAACTGTCAGGGACGAATTAAGAGATAGCTCAGGCTGAGGAAAGGAGATAGGAAAGAGAAACCAAACAGCAAAACCACAAGTCTGACTGCATGAAAGCAGCAGCATAATAGAAGAGATTAGTCATCTTCTATTAAAAATCATAAGGGAGAAAATATGTAATATATGTTCTCTGTTCACCCAAAATTGAAAACGGTCACCATTTTTCCACCATTTACTTGTTCCAGACCAGAGTTTTTGTTCTGTTGAGCACAAAATATTTTTTAAAGAATGTTGGAAATCTGTAGCCACTGACATCAGTGGTTACAGGTTTTCATCATTCTTAATCATCTTTTGTGTTCAACAGAAATCAACTGGAAAATCAGTAAATGATGACAGAATTTTCCTTTTGGTTGAACTATCCCTTTAATTGCAAAAGAATCTGTATAAGTAGATGGAAAAGTCCATAAATGAGATTCAAGACCTTCTTACCTCTGAGATGCCATCAAGGCGCTAAAATGTAAAAGTTTGCATTTACCTGTTTGAATGTCCTTCCACAGAACCCAGGACTTAGACTGATCTTCAAAAATCACAAAACAGCGACGCTTATGTTTATCTATCTGTAAAAAGCACAAATCAAGAGAAGATTACTCAAAAGAAAAGCTTTTCAGTTATTATAAAAGATGTTTTCAGCAGCATTGGTTCAAAAAGCATTTCACAGATTAAAGGGATAGTTCACCCAAAAAAAATATTTACTCACCCTCAAGTGGTTCCAAAACTTTAAAGTTTCTTTATTCTGTTGAAAACTAAAGAAGATATAATAAAAAAATCTGAAAACCATTGACTTCCAGTAGTGACGGGAACACGGGAGGATTTTACTGACTCAGACTTTTGAGTCTCGTTCAGCGAGATGAACAAAACTAAAATGTTATGAGTTACTTCCCAAACACATCTTAACCTAGTGCAAATGTTGATCACACTGCAAACAATCATTCATGTGACACTGACAGTCAGGCCCATACAACATTTAACAAAGCAAAGTCTGAGTCAGAAAGACCAATGATTAGTTCACCTTTCATGTTTGAGTCATTTGTACACCATGCCACCGCACCATATCAGCTTGACCTACAAGTCTGAGCCACAATTACATCGTTTAAGTCTAGAGTCATCCAATGGGTTTTACAGATAAAGTTTAAAAAACTGACCAATAACCCCATTACCGCATTTAATGTTATAGTAAAGAACCATCATAAGAGAAAAATCAAACATTTACAATGAAGCTAATGTTTGAGATCAGAAATACATCACAGAAAATGCACATAATAATAATAATAATAATAAATTGTTTCTAAAGAGAACTAGGAATCATTTAATAATTTCTGTATCGAATTCCAGCTGTCAAGTCATGTAATCAGAGTCGTCGACAGGTGAACGGATCAAATCTTATGTCTTTCAGGTGATGAACGAATGACTCAAACCCAACAGAATACTCAAAAAATTAACTAATTTTCTGCCCCACCCAGACAATTTGTGGATTTGCGAATTAATCACTCCCTGAGTTTAAAATGAACAAATCTTTCAAGACCACCTTATCATTATTCCATAGTAGAAAAAACAAATACTATGGAAGTCAATGGTTACAGGTTTTCAGCTTTCTTTGAAATATCTTCCATTGTGTTC
This sequence comes from Danio kyathit, assembly GCA_903798195.1. Taxonomy (NCBI): domain Eukaryota; kingdom Metazoa; phylum Chordata; class Actinopteri; order Cypriniformes; family Danionidae; genus Danio; species Danio kyathit. Next base: position 16,939,198 of record LR812520.1, read on the forward strand.
GACAGAAAAAAAAGTCAAACAGGTTTGGAACAAGTAAAGGGTATGTAAATCATGACTGAATTTATAGTTTTACAGTTTTTATCTCTTTAACTAAAAAAGGACACTAAAGAACTATAGTTCCAAGAAGCATCATATGAGACAAATTAAAAATGACAAAAAATTACTCATTTAAAGTTGCATTTAATTAAACAATGTTTCTAGGCAAATATTTATATATGCAAGTATTTGTGTTACACAGTGGGGAGCATTACTCTCCTCACAGTTTAATCATTGAATACTAAAATTAATGAATAATAATATATATAAAAAATAATAAATTTCATTTTCCTTCGGCTTAGTCCCTTTAATTACCAAAGGACACCACAGCAGAATGAACCACCAACTTAAGCAATACATGTTTTACGCAGCGAATGCCCTTCCAGCCGCAACCTGGTACTGGGAAACACCCATACACTCACATTCACACTCATACACTACGGCCAATTTAGCTTATTCAATTCACATATAGCTCATGTCTTTGGACAGTGGGAAAAACCGGAGGGCCAGGAGGAAAACCACGCCAACACTAGGAGAACATGCAAACTCCACACAGAAATACCAACTGACCCAGCAGGGGCTCGAACCAGCGACCTTCTTGCTGTGAGGTGACAGTGCTAACCACTGAGCCACCTAGATATTATTATATTTATTTATTATTAATAATAGCCAACTGCTTTCAGATTCTTTCTTCTGTTGAACACAAAAGACACTTTGAAAAATGTTAAAAACCAGTAGCCATTGACACAAAACAGCTTCTGTGTGTTTAACAGAAAAAAACAAACTCACAAAGCTTTGGATCCACATGAGGATGATTTAATATAGAGTACATTTTCATTTTCGGTTGAACTATGCCTTAAAGGCAAAAACATTCAAAGTGAGTTTAAAGCATTAATGCACAAGAAACAAACACTAAGGAAAATGTATTATATTTAATTTTTTACAGTGAACACTGCTGTTATTTTTTACAGTTGATTACACTGTTAAACTCCCCAGAACATACAAAAGCACTGTTGATTTGTTTATTTATTCCATTTTATTTTAGCTCGTTATCTGTTTGTAATATTCCCTCTAGATGCACTCTCTATACGTAAATTTATCCCGGTTGCACCAAAACAATGAATTCTTTCCAAATAGAGCAATTCAAGTCATCTGGTGAAATTGTTTGCATTTTGCAGAAAAACAAAACATCACGATGTCAGATTTTTTGGTGCACCCCATTACATACATTTTAAATATTATTAGGGCTGGACGATATTGGAAAAACCTGACAATGCGATATTTTATTTTTCTGCTAATATATATATATATATATAGCGATATGAATACAATTTCACCAGATGATCTGAATAGCTGTATTTTGAATGAAATCATTAATTTAGATTGACTGGGATATTTTTGTATTTGTATTTTTGGAGTGAATCAAACAAACTGCAAGCATAAAAAGGTTTGATGGATAAAAAAAAAAAAAAGTGCCATAAGCTAGGGTTGCACGGTTTACCGGTACTATGGTAGTATCGCAATACTATGGCTCAAAATACTGGCGGTGCCACTGTGGTTTGTAAACGGTAGTATAGTCATTAATGGTTTATCTACAATAATGTTGCATGTGGAAAAGTCACTAAAATGTTCACACGTTTGTGCAACAACAGACCATTTTATTTTAATAGTCTGTGGAGCCCTTTAAAATGGCAAAACTGTGTAGAATTCGCACCATTTATGGTAGCCTATTGCATGTTTTTTAACGCTTCACTTCGAACGCACATCTGAATCGGTTAATTTCTGTTTATGATAATGATTTAGTAGCTACCTACAACAACCGTGACAATCTCTTTAGACAAACAATTCACAAAGTGAAATTTTGAATTACTTTGGATTGTTACCTGATAAGACTGAAAAAAAATAAATAAATAGATGAAAACCCAAAATATCTACACTGAAACAATTTTTGACCACTTCATATAGCCTAATTTTATTGGAAAAAAATGCTCCTTTTGTAACAAATTTAATTTGGTATAATTTGTATCTTTATTTTAAATTTAGAAAATAAACTAAGAATGAATACATTTTATATGAAGTGAGGTGAAAATAATAATTTTGGGCTTAAGGAAATTATGAATTAAATTCAAGAAGGCCTATTATAACATAAAATATAGTATTTCTGAAAATTTTCTTTATAATTTGAGTTATGAATTACAGTATCACAATACTACTTTGTATCGTGATGCTTCAGCTGGTATAGAATCTTAAGACTAATTATTGGTATTGAGATAACCCTATAATAAGCAGTGCTTTATGGTTTTCTGGAAAGTTGAACAGTAGTTAGATATTCAGGAACAGTTATTAAATAATCAAATGTAATGTGAAATAGCACTTTACAGTCTTCATTGCTGAAAACTATAATCCCAGCTCAACATACTGCGATGTGACTATTGCGAATGCACATATTGCGATATTAATGCTGAAACCATACATTGTGCAGCCCTAATTACTATCCTATAGTAATATAGAAATGTATAGAACACACTTTTAAAAAATCTTAAAATCAAAAAAGCTGTGCAATAGTAATGTCAAGATAAAATGCTAATTATTACATTATGTTTGACAGATTAAAAAATAAGCACAAAGGAAAGTGCACATCTCATTTGGGTTTTATTAAAGATGAGGTTTATTTGAAATGATTTCCTTCAGTTCTTTAGAATATAAATTATCTATTCGTTACTGTATAAAAGTGCAACCCACAAATTAAAATGTATATCAGGACAAATTATTAACTCAACTTGCCATTCAATGACCTAACTTTCTAACATTTACACAGATTGCACATCATCTCTTACGCACCTTGGAGATGGTTCCCAGGTAAAAAAGGCCATCTGACCACCGGGCCAGGACGTCCTGCCCTTCCTCAAACTTGCCAGCAAGCTTGGTCGTGTCGGTCAGCCCATCTTTCAGGGGAAATCGGGGCAAGGACACAGGGGACTTGTGTTGGCGATTTGGAGTCTTTTGATGGGCGGCCAGGTTATCTGCACTTGCTGAGTCTCTGTCAAATGAGCACAACAGTTGTTACAGAGACAGCCACACATACAAAAAAAGTCATTTATATATGCTCAAATAAACAACTAAGGCAAAACACATCACTCAAGCAAGTATTTTATGTGTAAAATGAGGGTAGGGCTAGTATATCTGGGACTTGAATAGACTGGTCAGTGAAGCGCCCATAAAGAATGACAGTGAAGCAAAAAAAGCCTCTTTTGTTAGCAGCATAGCTGGAAAGAGCTAACAGGGTTTCTCTTTCAAAACAGTGTGCCATTAGATAAAAGCCTCCCGTTCAACAGCCCAAATAGTTTGTTTTAGTGGAATTTGAAAATGTACGTTTGAACGTAGCAATTTTACCTACTGTTAAGAGGAAGATGAAATCCCCCCCGCACACCCCCTTGTATTGTAACAGACTGGTTGCTGTCTGGGTCTCTCTTACCTCATTCGGCCACTTTCCCGGGTTACGATGCCTCACAAACACAAAGAACTACAACATAAACGGGCAGCAGGAGCTCCGCTGTGAACCGAGGTGGTGCTACTGCTTTTGGGATATGATTCAAACGCCTGAAGTGTTTCACTCTGTGGTAAACGGCTGCTTTTGATCGCTCGCTCTCGCCATTTTGGTTTCCCGCTGAGCGGCGAGTGCATTATGGGACGCGCTCGCGCTCCGCACGGACTCACTTTCCCTCACAAATTTGAAAAAGCGTTAGTGGGAGGATGTTTACCTCACTCACACCGTCACTTTACTCTGCGCTTCTTTGTCACGAGACACTTCCGCAACACTGCTCTGACTTTACATCCACACCAAAATGTTGTGCTTTTTCTCAGTGACAAAAAGCATGTCAGCGGTTACAAAAGGAAGTTATCTTTTAAAAATTAATTTGAAACACATGTGGCAAGGCCTACATTTTAAATCATGCTGGATTCATGTTGTGGACAGGGAAATGTATTAAACATGGTACCAAAAATTGTATTTATTTTTACTTAACCATCAAGTAAAAAACAGTAAACGTGTAAAAAAAAATATATTATGAAATGTAAAGCCTAAATAAACATACTTTCAATGTTTACATATGTTGAAGACAAAATTACTCTCCAATGTTTTCCAACCCACATGGAAAGAACTTATATAAACATATATGTTTTAATATAGGTTTTGATATAGGTTTTTAATATATGTGACATATACAAAATTGGCCGTTTTCCTATATTATATGTACATAAATGTACATATATGCACATATACAGTTGAAGTCAGAATTATTAGCCCCCCCTTGAATGTTTTTTTTTTTTTTTTTCAAATATTTCCCAAATGATGCTTAACAGAGCAAGGACATTTTCACAGTATGTCTGATAATATTTTTTCTTCTGGAGAAATAATTTTTTTGTTTTATTTCAGCTAGAATAAAAGCAGTTTTTAATTTAAAAAAAAAAAACATTTTAAGGTCAAAATTATTAGCCCCTTTAGGCTATATTTTTTTTTCGATTGTCTACAGAACAAACCATCGTAGTACAATAACTTGCCTAATTCCCCTAACCTGCCTAGTTAACCTGATTAACCTAGTTAAGCCTTTAAATGTCACTTTAAGCTGTATAAAAGTGTCTTAAAAATATCTAGTAAAATATTATTTACTGTCATCATGGCAAAGATAAAATAAATTAAATTTTAGAAATGAGCTTTAAAACTATTATGCTTAGAAATGTGTTGAATTTCCATTAAACAGAAATTGTGGAAAAAAAATAAACGGGACTAATAATTTAGGGGGGCTAATAATTCTGACTTCAACTATATGTGTACACATAATTATTAAAATCCATAACTGCTAGACAACAAAAGAAATTTTATTTATTTACTTAAGAACAATCAAATAGTACAAGAAAAAATATATAGTACAAGAACGAAAGTAAGGCAAAAAACAACAATAAAGGAAAGAAAACATAATAAAAAAACGACAAACCATTTTGTTATACATTTCCTTCTTTTCCACTATCTTCATACAAGAAAGAATTGACCTTGTAAATGTTTCAGGAAAACATAGACATCATAGCTTTCCATGTCCTCTCACTTATTTATAGTTAAATTCCATAACATGCCAATTACATGTGATACTAATTTCAAGTGTTCGCAAATACATACGTTTTTTTTTTTTTTTTGCATTTTTTTAAGTTAGTTCTTAATTATTGCCTTGATAATAGAAAATATGAGCTAGGCAAGGCATGATGTATGACAGTTGCCAAAGTGAGATATGAGCTATACAGTATAGGAGACAACATGTATGTACATATAGGGCTTATATGTGGATATGAAGAAGCAATACAGGAGACCTATATGGCCTGTATATGCACATATATGCACCTGCATATACATTGCATATAGGTTTGACATTTGAGCATACATCCTCATATAGGTTATTTCCATGTGGGAAGTGCTGTTTAACAGAGGGAGATTTTAAATACATTTTTAAACATTATAGTCAAATCTGAAGCCAAATCTTGAGCTTAGCTAACAAAATAACTTATTATAACGGTTCAAAAACTAGTACACCCAAATTTATATGTTATAGAAAAATATTAAATACAAATTTAAAAAAAAAAAGGAAAAATCAAGAGAAGCAAGAAAAAAAAAATGAAAAATGTAGTTGAAATGTAGTAGGTTGTAATTTTGCAATATTTTGCTTGAATTTAATTGTATTATCTTTCAATTTCTATATGTTTGGTGACTAAAATATTATTTTAATAAATATATCTGTTTAATAAATCTGTTTTGTTTAAATGCACCAACATACATTTCCTATATTCACTGAGAAATGGATAAAAGTATTCATTTTCAAAATGGGGTGTACTCAATTATGCTGAGCACTATAAGGCAAGTTTGGTTGATTAGGTAAGTCATTAGCAGGACCAGACGGAATCTGCGGACGTTTTTTGCTATTTCTGCGGAGAATTTTGGTAAAAATCTGCGGATTTCTGCGGAATTATTTTGGGAGTATCATAACTAAAACCTTAATATGTTAAATAAAAAATAATATCTTTTTAACTTGTATTTAATGTTTAAAATGCAAATCCAATTAGATTAATTGTAAATAGTTAACTTTAAGTAAATAAACAGAATTAATAATGGGCTAAAAATCTGCGGAAATCTGCGGAAAATCTGCAAAAAATCTGCGGAATTCTGCGCGCGCAGATTCCGTGTGGGCCTAGTCATTAGACAACTATAGTGGTTCTGTTGCCATTTGAAGAAAAAAATCTTAAACTGGTTATAATATTGACCTTAAAAATTATTATTTTTTAAAATTAAAACTGCTTTTACTCCAGCCAAACCAAAAAGAAACAGACTTCTCCAGAAGAAAAACAATATCATGAAATAATCTGTAAAAATGTACTTCCTCTGTTAAACATCACTTAGGAACTATTTGAAAAAGAATACAAATTACACTGATCTAATCATTTTGCCTTCAACCATATGTTGATTGAATTTAGGGCTGAACCATGTATCGTTTGAGCATCAATATCGCAATGTGTGTATCTCCAATAGTCACATCGCAGGATTAGGTTGTTTATTAAATATTTCAAAATTAAGATATTATTATTTAGTAATTATTTATACAGTGATGACAATGTTATTTTACATTTGATTGTTCAATGTATGTACTTCAGTACTGTTAGACTACCCAGAAAACCATAAAGCACTGTTTATCTATTTATACATGCTTGTAATTTATTCAAATTTATGCAGATGCAATGCATAGTAAAAGACCAGTGATGTAAATAATGAAATCTTTCCAAATGAAGATATTCAAAGCATCTGGTGAAATCATATTCATATCACAATATATATTGTGCCAAAACAATATATCACAATGTCAGATTTTTCCAATATCGCAGCCCTAATTGAATTCATCCTTTACATTGATCCACTTATACTATAAAATAGTATAGATCAGATGTAATTGTATACTGTAAAAAATGTAATGACAAAAAGTCAAGACAACAAATATTTATATGTCGATTTAACTTTTTTAAATACGTGAATCAGGTTTGATTTAAATTAAATATTAATATTTTTATTAACATTTTAAAATTAGTATTTCTTATGTAAGTTAAGATGACTAGAAAAGTTAATTTCATTCAACTAAAAAATGTAAGTCAGCTAGTTTTTTTTTTTACAGTATAGATGCATTGACCTAAACAACCGTATTTATGTCTTTGTAAATAAAATTATTTAAAGGGCACCTATGGTGAAAAATCTACTTTTCAAGCTGTTTGGACAAATATATGTGTAGGTATAGTGTATAGATCATATTGGGGTGATATAAACACACTCAGTCCTTTTTTTCATACATAAAAACGGTGGACCAATTGAATCGGTTTTCTAACCGACCGCAACTTGACGTAGGAGTGCGGTCCCTCCGCCCACCGAATTGATTGACAGCTGCGTATTAACATGTCTCCGTAGTAACGCTTATAATCATATTAACAAGATAGGACTTGCGCAAAGCAACCAGGAATAAAGGATCTGTTCAGTTCGCTGGGATCATCAATCATCATCAAATGTGTTCAAGAGTGAGTTTTACGAGTTTAAAATGTTTTAAAACAGTGAATGTTAAGGAATTACAGCGATTTACTTCAGCTTTACTTCATCAACACAGCCGCGTGTCAGAAGAAGACACTTCAATCCCGGTTTGTGAACGTTAAATCAGGTTTATTTTGTACAATAACATAACAGATATCCATACAGCAGTGGATATTAACCTGTATCCTGTCACATTTGGATGCCAAAAGAGTGCAAAGCTAAACGCACGCGCTGTCTGTGTGTGTGCATGTCTGGCTGTGTGTGTGTGTCTGGCTGTGTGTGCGCGTGAACTTTGTAACGACATTGTGTGTGACTCGTCATTACAGCTCCACAAGTGCATCAAATACTCATTGGTAAAGGTCTTACTGTAGTATTTCTCAAAACGTTACGTGAAATCTTCTTCCTTTATGTCTGTCTGCTGTCTGAGGCAGCCGAGGGAGGAGATTAAGGCCCAATCCCAATTCTATTTTTGTACCCCTACCCCTTCCCCTTCCCCTTGGCCCTTACAACCGAGGGTTAAGGGGAAGGGCTTCAAAACTTACCCCTAAGAATTGGGACAGCACTTCAACACCTGCACACGTCATCAGATGTCATCACGATCTCTTGCTTCATATGAGATCAGACGATCGCGACTGCTGTAGTTATTCCAGTAGTGTTATTTTGTGGTGTTTATCTTCAGGAAATCACTGAAGGCATATATTATGTTATCATAACGATCTAACGTGGCAATAAGATCGTAACTGTACTGTGTATTTACACAGTGGCCGTATTCATCTATGTAAACACACGAAAACAACATTACCATTATAGCAGACACTGTAAAAAGCTCATTTTCAGCCACTAGACTGCTCTGACAGGGTATTCGAGTGTTATCGAGTGTCAGAATGTTGTAGGACTGCTGTACAGGAGTTATGATTAGGGATTATAGATCGCGAAATTTAGCGTTTTTTTTGCGCGTTTTTTTTATGAATATAAAAAAACATGTGTTTGTTTGTCGTAAAAATTTGTAATAATGACAAAAAATACTAACTTCCGGGTTCAGCATTACTGCCGTTGTGTCAGGTGTATTCTGGGAAATATTCTTACCCCTCCGTTTCAAGTGTGCTCCTGAAAAATCTTCGTTCGAAGGGGTGTATACCCCTTGCCCTTAGCCCTACGCCTTCAAGCTAAAGAGAATTGGGACACCCCTACCCCTTGGCGGGCACGCGCAAAACGAGGGGTAGGGGTAAGGGGAAGGGCTAAGGGGTAGAATTGGGATTGGGCCTTAGGCACGCTGACAGGCACGTGGAAACAGTGGGCGTGAAGGACTAGCCTTAGAGGCGCAGTACACAAAAACTGCTACCTGATGCTCAAAGCTATAAATTAGTAACTTATGAAAGGTATAATAAAAAATCTGATGGGTGTTTTGAGCAGAAACATTCTGGAGACACAAAAGACTTATATTAAATTTGGAAAAAGTGGTAACCTAGGTGCCCTTTAATCTGTAGCTAACCTAATGTGAACCTGGTATGAGGAGATGTCCTATAAGTTTTTATTTTGTTTTCAATTAATATGTTTTAAAACTTAAATTGTTCTGTTTATTCATTCGCTTTTTTCGGCTTAGTCTCTTTATTAATCAGGGGTCGCCACAGCGGAATGAACCGCCAACTTATCCAGCATATGTTTTACGCAGTGGATGCCCTTCCAGCTGCAATCCATCACTGGGAAACACCCAAACACTCTCATTCGCACACATACACTACGGACAATTTAGCCTACGCAATTCACCTGTACCGCATGTCTTTGAACTTGTGGAGTAAACCGGAGCACCTGGAGGAAACCCACACGATCACGGGGAGAACATGCAAACTCCACACAGAAATGCCAACTGACCCAGCCGGGGCTCGAACCAGAGACCTTCTTGCTGTGAGGCGACAGCGCTACCCACTGCGCCACCGTGACACCATAAGTTGTTTTAATAACACTGAAATTATTATTTTGCCAATTTAAAAACATATTTTTAGATACAATAATAGTATTGTTGTTGTTGTTATTGTAGTTTTTATTATTAATTATTACCTAATTATTAATTATATATTTATTTATTTACTGCTTTTAATTATAAAAACCATTATATTAATGGCCTAGCTTCACATTTTCTTTTTAATCATTGAAACCTTTTTTTACTGAGATTATAAAACACACACAATACATACATAACAGTTGATTAGTACTGGATAGGTGTCATGTATAATAATTGTTGGATTTATTTTTGAATACAAATAATTTTAAACCTGTATATGGTTATTGTGAAATAAATAAATGCGTTTGCTATACAGCTTGTGCCACAATAATCTGTTTTTTAAACAGCTTTCATGAGCAGCCTATGGGTCTTCCTTGTGTACAGAGCAAACCCTACTGGGACTGAATGTGTTGACACACAGAAACATACTTAACCCTTCCTTTGCTCCCTAATATCTCTACAGTGAGCATGTTATATACAGCCATTATGGTTATGTAGACCCAGGCCAAAAACGATGAAAGATGCTTTATTTCTTAATCCGGCATACATACATTAATTTCAAAGTCCCTTCACGGTATAAAATGTATTATATTATATATTACTACATTTATAGTCAGGGCAGCACGGTGGCGCAGTGGGTAGCACAATCGCCTCACAGCAAGAAGGTTGGTGGTTCGAGCCCCGGCTGGGTCAGTTGGCATTTCTGTGTGGAGTTTGAATGTTCTCCCCGTGTTCAAGTGGGTTACCTCCGGGTGCTCCAGTTTCCCCCACAAGTACAAAAACATGTGGTATAGCTGAATTGGGTAAGCTAAATTGTCCGTAGTGTATGTGTGCGAATGAGTGTGTATGGATGTTTCTCAGTGATGGGTTGCAGCTGGAAGGGCATCCGCTGCGTAAAACATATGCTGGATAAGTTGGCGGTTCATTCCGCTGTGGGGACCCCAGATTAATAAAGGGACTAACCCGAAAAGAAAATGAATAAATGAATATTTATAGTCTTTGTTCATTTCTTTATAGTACAAAGTATCTTTTCCATCTGTCTGCATATATTCAGTGATTTACAGACATAAAAAGCAACAAAGCTTATTTATAAGCAATGTATATATTGCTATGTGTAATACAGTGTATTTTATATGGACAATAGGAAAACGTATAAGGTAAACAGATGATGATTTTTCTGCTAACTTGCATGGTTGAAGTCTGTGTCTTTAACTAGTCATGAGTCTGCTTGAAATGAAATTGCAAACAAGATTTAAATACAAATGTTGAGACTTGTAATACAATCTCATTCATATAGCGCTATGATTGTGTGAAAAGGCTGTAGCAAGCTTTTTGAAGCAGAATTAAATGTATAAGCACCTCTCGGGTGGCCTCACCAATGAGGCCAAGTCTGGCATGCCAGGAATACAAATGCTGCATTGTACTAGTTGTCATGCTACCATGCCTTTGATGAAACTTATCAAAATAATCAACACATTGGTCAGTTTTGAAAAACTTCTGAGAAATACATTTTTGGGGTTGTTTATTTGTTTCAATTTAAAAAAAAAATAAAATAAAACTAAATAAAATGAACGAATGAATTAATATATATACTGCATATATGGTATTTCTTTCTCATAATTTTTTTTATTCTATTGTTTTATTTTAATTACAAAATAATTATAATCATTTGTAAAATTGAAAAGTGTATTATTTATTAAATTGTTTTATTGTAAAATCATTCCTTCAGTATATTTAAGACTTCTATATCACAGACTTTCTTCTTTCATATCCAGTCTTAAGATTTGAGAGGTCTTTGAAGAAAGCTGGCTCATGTCACATTATGCACATCTGCATTATAATTGTATGATAATTGTATTTGTTTTTTATTTATTTATTTATTTTAAATGGCATTTGATGCAATAAATGCAACTACAGTGCATTAATACTTTAGTGTTTCAAATAGTGAAATGTTTTTGAAAATAAAATATATGGGTGAAATAATGTGAAACAAAATAATGCTTATGATCGGTAGCTATGCTTATTAAGAAATCATAGCCTGTTTAATTTTATAATTCTTCATACTATTCAAAATGCCTTGTTGACAAATGGTTGAAAACAAGTGAATAGTTTGTATAGAGTTGGCAAGATATAAGGATTTAGAATGACCATGGGGTTTCACCATTTAAAACCTTTACTATGAAATCAAATGATTCTTATTCTAAATATGCCTGACAATATTATTCGGTATATAAACTAGGGCTGCACAATATACCGTTTCAGCATTGATATTGCAATGTGATCATTCGCAATAGTCACATTGCAGGATTCATTCATTCATTCATTTTATTTTCGGCTTAGTCCCTTTATTAATCTGGGGTCGCCACAGCGAAATGAACCGCCAACTTATCCAGCATATGTTTTACGCAGCGGATGCCCTTCCAGCTGCAACCCATCACTGGGAAACACCCATACACTCTCATTCACACACATACAGCACTACCTACTGCACCACCGCGTCGCCACATCGCAGGATATGCAATGTTACGTTTGTATTATAATTTATAATTTGCATGTGTTTTTGATGCCTGTGATATAATGATTTTAAAAGCATTCAGGTATAAGAAATTGTACCACTTGTGAACTGATTAATTTTATTGAATTATTTCTATTTTTATCATTCAGTTGCTGTACTTGAATACTTAGGACTCAGGAAATGATAAAACACTTTATTTCAATTGTATCTTTTTTCTTGATTATATTTAGATTGTTGATAGATTGTTGTGCATGAAAATGCTCACAACACATGCAAATACAGAAATGCACTGCAAATAGCAGAGAACACAATGAAAATGTGCAAGGGGGACCCCAGAAAATTTATAGATAGTTTATTAGATTTTATGGAGATGCAAATAGTAAACATTAATTCATCAATCTCTGACTAAACATGTGCATGAAAATACTCACAACACATGCAAATACAAAAATGAACTGAAAAAACAGCACAGACCACAATGAAAATGTGTAAGGGGGCCCCAAAAGGTTTATATATTGTTTATTAGATTTTATGGAGATGCACTCCCACTGCAGAATCATCCCAATCGATTGAACATTATAAATTCTTTCCAAAAGACTCATGGATAATAGACATTTATGTGCAACAACTTGAATCTTTAAATCTCTGAGTCTGTGTGGTTTTCTATTTACTTTTGTTAGTGTATTACTATGCGTGTATGGATGTCTATATGTACTTTTTTTTTTTCTGCTGTTATTTGTCTTAATTGCAATGCTGTTGTGGGATGGCATGGACTTTGGCACCGCTGGGGGGTTGGGTGGGTGTTTTTTTGGGTGGGCTGGTGGGGGGGGTTGAGGAGTGGATCTTGTTTTGTTTATTGAAAGAAAATTGTAAAGATGCTGTGACCACTCACATGTAAAATCAATAAAAACTTAATCACAAAAAAATAAATTCTTTCCAAACAGAGATATTAAGTCATCTGGTGAAATTGTATTCGTATTGCAATATATATCGCAAAATAAAGAAATATTGCAATGTTAGATTTTTCCAATATCGTGCAGCCCTAATATAAACTATAGCCTGTTCTTATAGTGAAAAACATTTTAGTGGATTCAATAAATGATTATAATGTATATAATAGTCTTACAAAAATGTAAAGTTTTATCACCCTAAAACAGAGATCTATAACTTAACATATAACCTTTCGACCAAAATAATAACAATTTGACCACAAAACCAATCTTTTATATAGTTATAGTCTAATATTTTTGTAAATATTTATAAAAATTATGGATTTTTCTTGTATGCCGAAAAACATCTGTTAAGTAAAGATCCTGCTTCATGAAGATATTTTGAATTTCTTACTGTAAACATATCAAAACTCAATATTTGGTAAGTAATGTGCGTTTCTAAGCACTTACTTTAGACAATTTTCTCAGAATTTAGATTTTTTGAATCCTCAGACTCACATCAGTGGAGAATTTATTCATTCAAGCTTTCAGATTATTCAGAAATCTCAATAACAAATGGACACTTATGGCTGTTTTAGTGGCCCATGCTCACGCTCACATACAAACGGCAAACAAACATATTAAGCGCGCATGCGTAAGTACAGTAGCGTTTAGTTTTTATCATTCATATTTGCAATAAGGTGTTTGTATATGTGCAAATCATACCTCACAGCATGAATTATGTACATCTGGTGTTCAACAGAGGGCGCTAGTAAACATGACGCACAGGTCTCCCAGGGAAAAAAGCACTCCATGGTCGGCAGAAATAGTGTACGCCTGCGCTCTTGACACGCCGCTGTCTCCCAGCTTTTAAAACAGCTGCACTTGAAAGTGCTAGCCGCTGGATGTCAACCAAGGCGACTCGGATGACATGAATTTCTGAAATAACATGCACATTTTTCACTGTGGCCGTCGGGGAGTCTGATATCTGTGAGGATCTCCGCTGTCCGCGTCATGTGTAGCGCGAGCCCAATCACTTGAAGTTCGCCGGGCATTATTTCATTTCATTCGGCGTATGGAGACTCTGCTCTGGATCGCGCACAGGCTTTGAGATGATCCATTTCTGCGATGGCGAGGGGTCTGTTTTCACGGGCCTGGCTGTCAAAGACGCACTATTTTCAGGTAACAATCTGGCAAATTAATCTGCATTTAATGGCGTTTGAATATTATTATATCAACGTATATTCCATTAACAGAGAGGATACGTTTTCGTCTCGGCGGTGGCTGACCTTTAAATTCGCGATAATTATTTAATATATACAGGTTTTCATCTATATTTAACGTGTTAAAATCATGCTACAGCTGCTTTGTTGATCGGTAAGCGTTGTCACAGTAACTCGCGACACGACAGCAGTTTTAAAACGTGTTTTTGACGTCATAGACATTTGGTTAGGGAATTTTTCGTTCTTATTTATGGAAATAGTTCCTACGTTTACCCTTGAGAGGAATGGACTGCCTTGGGCTGCCCTGCTGTGAGATTAATCCCCTTCACTGGATGAAGTTGAACTGTGGTTTCATGGCAGCCTGCACAACTCCACAACAGGACTAAGAAGCTTAAACAGGAGCCAGGCTTATATGCAGGCTTATATGGTTTATATGTACACTAGAGGTGTGTAGTCTATTTCTATAAATAAAGACATTTTTGAAGAAAAAAAAAAACACATTTTGGTTATAGACCATATCAATGTGGTCATGTCATTGGCCCTTGAACATTTCCTGCTTGTTGTCAAACTGTTTCATAACTATATCAAGATGCAATTCAATTATAACTTAACATTAAATAGCTATCATAACATTATGTATCAATATGCAGACCTTTATGGATTCTCGGAAGCTATGGAAATTAAAAATGTACAACAAGGAAATACGTTAGGACCATAATTATTGTTTACATCCCTCAAAATGGTCTATAAAATATTAATTGCATGAATGATATTTCAATCTGGTTATGTCTTTGGCCCATGAACATTTCCTGCTTGTTGTCAAACTGTTTCATAACTATATCAAGATGCAATTCAATCATAACTTAACATTAAATAGCTATCATAACATTTTGATTAATAAGCAGACCTTTTTGGATTCTCGGAAGCTATGGAAATTATAAATGTACAACAAGGAAATACGTTAGGACCATTATTATTGTTTACATCCCTCAAAATGGCCTAGAAAATATGAATTCCATGAATGATATTTCGAGGTAATTAGGCGTGAGTAGTTATGAAAACAAGTTTATGCAGTCACATTTAGGACATTCACTTGCAAGAATGTCATTAAGTATTTGTTTAGGATTTTTTTTGTGTTTGATATTTATATTAAATGAATTTAAGACAGTTTAAATGAATTGTGCTTATTAGGGCTGCACGACATTGGAAAAATCTGACATTGTGATATTTTGTTTTTCAGCAATATATATTTCAATATGAATACAATTTCACCAGATGGCTTCAATAGCTCTATTTGGAGAAACAAAATCGAATAAATGTATAAAATTAATAAACAAATTGCAAACAAGATTAATCACAATAGAGCAGGGATGTCAAACTCAATTCCTAAAGGGCCACAGCTCTGCACTGTTTAGTTCCAACCCTAATTAAACACACCCGATCAAACTAATTGAGTCCTTCAGGCTTGTTTGAAACCTACCAGTAAGCAGTGTTGTGTAAGTTACTTCCAAACTGTAATACATTACAGATTACTTGTTACTGTTATTTAAAAGTAATCCCTTACATTACAATATTACTGTCTCAAAATTGTAATATGTTACATTAATCTTATATTACTTTTTAGTTACATTCCCCAAAATAACTACAGAATTAGAACTTTACATTCTAAAACGACCAAATGTACTGCAGAGCATTTTACATTCAGTGGAAAGTGATATGATGTAGCATAATGACTGTGACCTATCCAGGCTACTAACAATATAGTATATAATTGGCAACGTGAAGGCTCAAGACAATTTAAAGAAAGGATGACAGTCAGATTCACAAATGATCTGTTAAAAGTATGTAGAGGTAAAGTGGTTGTCTGGCAATATCTGTGAATAGCCAGCCTGATCTCACGAGGAAACGTAAGTATTTTACGTTTTGTAAGTTTATTGGCTAATTCGTACGAATTCGTACGAGTTCAGTCGTACGAAAATGTACAGTTCGTTTGTAACTCCCGGACCACTCTCCATTGGAAATGAATGACTTCCGGTCTGTCGCTTGTCGTTTGTTGTGTGCAGTGGAAAGGAGGCTTAACAGAGGCCAGCTAGTGAAGTGCTGTGCAGGTAAACCTCACTCCTCTGACCTCTAAAGGTGCTCTAGCGACAGACGCTAGAGGCCTTGGTCTTTAGCCTCCTTGGTAGAGCAACCGACTCCCATGCGGAAAGTT
The DNA here is from genome assembly GCA_903798195.1 of Danio kyathit. Lineage (NCBI taxonomy): Eukaryota > Metazoa > Chordata > Actinopteri > Cypriniformes > Danionidae > Danio > Danio kyathit. The sequence continues at coordinate 16,955,724 of LR812520.1, forward strand.
GCCGGTTCGATCCCAGCTCTGAGCATGTTGGGTGGTGTAGGACCGGTGGGGTTACAATAGCATATCCTGCGATGTGACTATTGCGGACACACCCACACATTGCGATATCAATGCTGAAACGATATATTGTGCAGCCCTACTGCTTTTCAACAAACTAATTTTGTCTCTGCAGACTGTGATGGCTGTTGGGTGTCATATTATTCCTTTCCATTCAAAAACACAACCTTCAGTTTGTCTTGTTCCGGTTCTTACCTTTTTTAATGCAGTTTAATAAAGAATGAAAGCGTGCAGTAAATTTACTCACCCTCAGGTCATAAAGATGCAGGTGACACTTTTTTCTGAGGTTGCACATTAAAGAAAGTTTCTAGCTGAAACTGTGGTTATTGAGTCATAAAAAAGAAGTCCAGAGCTACTGGCATTTTGAGAGTCAAAAAACAAAACATTAAGGCTAAACAAAATAATACCTGTGGCTCCTAATTGAGGTATAAAGTTAATTATGTACACTACCTGACAAATGTCTTGTTGTCGATCACACTTGTAAGAGAGAGGGCAAATTCTTCAGCAGGATAGCGCTCCTCATACTTCAGCCTCCACATCAAAAAGCAAAGAAGGTCAAGGTGCTGCAGGATTGGCCAGCCCAGTCACCAGATATGAACATTAATGAGCATGTCTGGGGTAAGATGAAGGAGGAGGCATTGAAGATGAATCCAAAGAATCTTGATTAACTCTGGGAGTCCTGCAAGAATGCTTTCTTTGCCATTCCAGATGACTTTATTAACAAGTTATTTGAGTCATTGCAGAGATGTATGGATGCAGTCCTCCAAGCTCATGGGAGTCATACACAATATTAATGCTTTTTCCATTGCACAATCACTTTATATTCTATACTGTATATTATTTCTGTTAAGTGACAAGACTTTTGTCTAAGCACAGTCAGACCTTACTGTCCTAATTAAATAACTAAAAATCAAAGCATGATTGTATTTTATTTTGGTAAAATAAGCGTAAGCTAGAGGCCTTTGCCTTTCATATAAGCCACTTTCTCAATTAGAAGTCAAGTTATTATTTGTTGTTCCCAAAACTTGGATAGGCGACAAGACTTTTGTCAGGTAGTGTATATGTCATATGCTATCATTGCTGACTGTTGTGAAGTGAACACTCACAGGACTGATTGCCGGGACTGTGGATTAAAGGTAATATTGGTGTACATAATGTTCAGTTTCTTGCACAGTCCAACTGATTTGCTTCATAAATCCTCAGTGTAACATCAAGAACAATGTGTATTTATTTTACATTGTCATTATATGTTGTTGTTGTTGTTGTTGTTGTTGTTGTTGTTTTTGACTCTCAAAAAGTTGAAGCCAGTTATTTACATAACCCATTGCCATGACTACAGTTTTGCGATAAATAGATCTTGTATGGTCTAAGCATGCATAAATTAACAGTAATTATTATGTGAAATCTGCCTTTAATTTCTTTTTTTAGGCAGACTCTAGCTTATTTTTTCAGAACAATTTTTTTTCCATCTTTACAGTAGGTATTTATAATCTAGTTCAAGAAAGTGATAAATTGGTCTGATTAGTTCTGTGTTTTCTCTCTCAGGCCTAAAAATATAAAAAATACGAAAAATATAAAGAAATATGAACTAACTGATATAACTAAAATAATATTAAATTAAAGAAAATAATAATATATAACTCTGTAAACAATAGCAGTAAAATAATAAAAACTAAAAATACATTTTGCTAAAATAATAATTGGGGCGGCGCGGTGACGCAGTGGGTTCGAGCCTCGGCTGGGTCAGTTGGGGCTGTTCTCCCCGTGTTGGCGTGAGTTTCCTCCGGGTTCTCTGGTTTTCCCCACAAATCCAAAGACGTGCTATAGGTGAATTGGGTAAGATAAATTGTCCATAGTGTATGTGTGTGAATGTGAAAGTATATGGGTGTTTTCCAGTGATGGGTTGCAGCTGAAAGGGCATCTGCTGCGTAAAACATATGCTGGATAAATTAGCTGTGGTGACCCCAGATTAATAAAGGGACTAAGCCGAAAAGAAAATGAATGAATGAATGAAAATAATAATAATAATGAATGATACAGCAAAAACTGCAAAGCTTAGGTCTGCTTCTCTCAGAATTAAAACTACACAAGCAGTGTCTTTTTAAAGGGTATGCTTTTGTGCTTTTTATGTACAAATATGTCCATTTTAGGAGTTCTCGGGTGTGCATGGTGCTATAATATTGTATTGATGGTGTGTTCTTGCAGGTTGTTTAATTTCTGGCATAATTGAAAGAGATTTCAATTAAAGTCTTGCTATTTTGGCTGAGAACATTGTTGTTGACTAGGCATGGGTCCGGTATGAGTTTCTGACAGTAAGATAAACTTGGATAAAAAATCACGGTTTCACAGTATCACAGTATTGTGATCACTGCACTAACATATGTGCTTTTTAAATGTCTGGGTTGAACAATATTGAACAAAATACTTTTTTATTTTAGAAAACATTTATATTTTGGAGCAGTAAACATGTCAGGCTAAATAATTAAAATAAATCCTTGACTTCTGCTCTCTTCATTAGTTTTAAAAACACAGATTTCTTTGCAACACTTTAAAAAAAACCCTTATGAACAGTATAAATTTTAGTGGTTTTAAAACCTTGACTTATCCAACCCGCGGTAAACCTTGAAACCAGTTATTGTCCCATGCCTATTGTCAACTCTGATGAGTTCGGCCTACTGGTCAGTTCACCAACTTATCTCAACTGCACTGCGGGCGTTCCAAGTTTGAGTCCTGACTCATAGACACACTTCCCGATCCCATCCCTCTTCTTTCCAAATTTACTTCTTGCCAACATACTGTCCTGTCATCATAAAGGCAAAACATAAGTCTTTAAAACAAATGACTGTCTCTGAGTAAACTTCAAAAATATTCTGTTGAAATTTGTGATTTTATCCACATCTAGGCATGCATGACCAAAACAGCAATGCATGAACACAGGACCATTTTTAACACAGTATTTCTCACAGATCTATGTGAACAGATATAATGTTTTCAGCACTGACAGAAAAATCTGAATGTTGTCTGTCATTTTCACTGATTGCATTGATAGTCACCCTTCAGAGTAGTTTGGCTTTAGTAATGTTCTTCTAGTGAATAAAACATCTGTTGACCAATGCTCAATAATATAGATCTAAATTGAGAGTATGTCTGTCAGTCTATACATTAAACTTGAACCAAGCAGAACTCCAGCTTTCACTTTTGAACTTGTCATTACACACACTGATGTGAAAGTAGCATCACATAGCATCTACTGTAACTCTTACATCAGTCTTAGGTTAGCGTTTTATCTTTAAAGACGATCAGGCTGCAATGTCACATTTTCAGTGTTATGAATTAAATAATGAGTGTGAGTGAGGTCTCAGATTTTCTCCATTTACTGCAAAGATGTTACTTTTTGTATAGAATCACAATAACAGCAAGACATGTATGTAAAATAAAGAAGCATGAGCTGCATTTTATACTATCAGCTTGTGAATTGCATCACAGAAATTATAAGTTAATTGTTGACATGACATTTATACGCCTTTTAATCTTTGTTGGTATCTGTGCTGATGATGGTAAAGAAGTGCTTTTTATCTGTCAGGAAAGTTAACTGAAATTAGCATAAGGTGTTTTCTTTATGTTTTAGTTTTATTTTAGGGTTTTCTTCTCACACTTTGGAAAAAAAGATCAAACATTCAACCTGTATACACTGTAAAAGATGCTGGCTTCCACATAATCGATTTGTTTTGGGACAACATGAAGGAATTAAGTTAATTTATTAATGTTTACAAATTTAAGTGGATTGAACATAAAGCAGTTAAATTGTTGCAAAATAACCTCTTAAAGGCCTGTGCACACTGAGATGTTTTTTTGTTCGCGTTTTCCGTTATCGTTTAACGCCTCAAGACTTATAAAGGGTCATTTAAAAAAAAACCCTCATGCTCGTTTTTTTGTTTTGACGTGCCGCGTCAAAACCTTCTCCACCAATCAGATTGGCACTTTTGTTACATGCACGGAGCTGCTGAAGTTACGGTAAACAGCACTTGGAGGCGCTCAAGCGCAAAACTGTCAATGCGAGCGCACATTGAAGAAGATGCCCAGAAGCGATATGAACGTGGAGCTGTTTATTGCACTGGTGAACAATAATCATTTCTTCATCGCTAGAGCTGGAGCTGCTACTTGAACCATCCATAACAACAAGCGTGTCAACTTTGTCTTCTTCTTCTGTGTTACAAGCAGGTGTCAGAAGCTTAAAGTTGTGTAGCGTCATCTAACGTCAAGGAGTGATTTTGCATACTCTTCTGCTCGACGCCAGTGAAAATCGCTTTGGTTTGAATCCGGAAAAACATCTCGTAAAACGCTGGCGATAAACGCAAACGAAAAGCGTCCCGGTGTATACGAGCCTTAAGAATGATGTTGTTTCAGCTTAGGGCTTGGGTAATTAATCATAAAGTAATCGAAATTCAGAACCTATCATTTTTCTTACCTATCTAATTTTTCCAGGTCAATTTTTTTCAATTATTTTCCCTACTGTGTATTTTTCCTACACGTAAGACTTATTTATACTTCTACGTCGAGTCAAGTGCACGCTTATGGTGCAGGCTTTGTGCGGTAGCATACCTGTGTACCTTTCGAAAAATGTGACTACACGTCGCACGTTTGCACTACATTGACGATGATTGGAAGCTGTGCCAGAGACTGCATATTTTCCATAACAATAAAATGATTATTTACATTAAAATATTTGTTTACAGAAGATTTAAGAAATGTACTGTTTAAAATATTATTACAGGATATAGAAAAGTGAATGTGTGTGAATGAGTGTGTATGGATGTTTACCAGTAATGGGTTGCGGCTGGAAGGGCATCCGCTGTGTAAAACATATGCTGGATAAAGGCGTATTTATACATCTGCCTCAAGCGCACGCACATGCTACGGCACAGCCTACGCGTGGACGCATAGCCCCTCGCCGTGGCTGTCGGCGACGTTGACGTGCACCTCTCAAAAAATGTAACACGGATGCGTAGATGAAGAAGCTCCAGATGGAGACTGTTGTTTTGGGTTTACCTTATGATTAAAGTTGTTTCACGTCCGCCGGTTCCCGCCTTAAAATGAGCAAATTTGAGCCACTTGTACATTAAGGAAGTGTTCAGAAAAAACAAAACACCAACGAAGAAACTCGACACAGAGAAACATAAACACCTACTGCCAGCTAGCGTTTCGGAAGTGTATTGCAGAGAAACCGAAACAGCGCAGAAGTATAAATGCACGGCTACACGCGAGGCTTGCGCCGTGGGTCACGCCGATCACTTGACGCAGAAGTATAAACCAGGCTTAAGTTGGCGGTTCATGTGACGACCCCAGATTAATAAAGGGACTAAACCGAAAAGAAAATGAATGAATGAATGAATATGGAAAACATTGAAAATAATTAATTTTGTTTACAAATGTGCAAGTTTTTTATTTAAAATTTTTTATAAGAAAAAAGTGACTGTTTTAGGCAATGTGTGTTTTAATTTCAGTTGTTCAACGTTGATGTTCACCCTTCATTCAAAAATCTCTCACTTGTAAAAGTGAGCATATTTACTGTACATAACTTGTCAGTGGACTATGAGGGCAAAAAAATGTATTAATAAATATATAAAATAATCGTTCATTAATCGTAATCAAGTTAAAATGTTCAATTAATCGAAATTTTGGATTTTAGGCCAAATCGCCCAGCCCTATTTCAGCTAATTTTAAATAAGTAGTTTGAACAAACAGCAAACATAATCTATTCAGTGTATGGATAGTTGCTCTTCATTTGCTCACACTCAAGTGGCTGTAAACGTTTATGAATTTTCTGAAGAATGTTGGAAAGAAAATTGGCTATTGACATCCATTGTAGAAACAAAAAAATGCTATGGAATAGGGCTGCACAAAATATCAATTTAGCATCGATATTCGCAGGTATATATTGAATCTGGATTATAACTTAGCATTTGGCATGTTTTTTTTTTTTTATGAGGCCTATGACTGTGTGAGGGTTTTAAAAGCATTCAGGCATAAGAAATTGTACCTTTGACAAACTAACGATTTTTTTCGTTAACGAAATTAACTAATAAACATTTTATTGAGTTATTTATAAAACGAAGACTATGTAGTAATATTTTACATTTGATTATTTAATTACTGTACACCTGAATACAGTTCGATGACTCGGGGTGGGGTGGGGAAGGGGATGTTCCTGTATACTCCACTACAGAATCATCCCAATCAATAAAAAATATAAATTCTTTCCAAAGAGTTATTCAACTCATCTTGTGAAATGATATTCATATCGCAATATATATTGCAAAATAAAAAATTTATTGCAGTATTCGCTTTTTCCAATATCGTGCAGCCCTACTATGGAAGTCAACTAGTGGTTTATTCCAACATCTTCATTTGTGTTTAACAGAATAAAGAAACAGGCTTGTAAATGATGACATAGTTACTGTTCCTTTAAAAATGGACTCTCTGTTCAAAACGAGTCTCAGTTCATCTGTGCTTTCATAAATAAATGCATACTCGATAGCCTAGTCCTGTAAGCTCGTGATTAATAATGAAAATGTGAATGAAAGCAAACGTTAGTAAGTGTTTTATCACTTTAAATGAAATTATTTAAAAAAAAAATTATGGATAATAATAGATTTTTTTTCCTGTTTAATAATTTGGACAGAATAATTGTTAACCACAAAATGGCTGTGCTATTATATCAAGTTTAATTTAATGCTGACTTTGAAACAAAAATTTAGGTATTTGACACTTTTATTTTATTTATTTGTGAAAACTGACACAAGAGAACAACAAAAAATGAAAAAAGTATTCTAGGGCTGCAGAATATTGTAAAAATCTAATATTGCAATATTTTTTTTTTCTGCGATTTAAATATTGCGATATGAATACAGTTTCAGAAGATGGTTTGACGGTTTTCTGGGGAGTCTTAAATGTATACGGGTGCAGAAATTGCAAAAAAAAAAAAAAAAATGCTTTTCTTACCTTGTTTTGTCTTGTTTCTAGTCCAAATATATGCAGTGTATATATATATATATATATATATATATATATATATATATATATACAGTGTATATATATACAGTGTATATATATATATATATATATATATATATATATATATATATATATATATATATATATATATATATATATATATATACAGTGTATATATATATATATATATTAGGGATGCAACAATACAGTTAGCTCACGGTTCAATACATACCTCGGTTTTTTAACACGGTTTTCGGTTCGGTTCGGTTCTTATGGCTTGACACATAAGTGTTTTTTTTTTGTTATTCTATGCTTAGGCAATAGGAACAGTAAGAGGTTAAGGAGAAAAAAAATAAAAATGATTTAATGCAATACTTTATTTTACTTTAAAGTAGGGATGGGCGATATGGCCTAAAATCCATATTGCGATATACATTGCAGCCTCTTGCGATAACGATATATATTGCGATATATAAATTATAATAGAACCATTTCAGAACAGGTTACATAGACCCTTAGGAAAGCCAAACTGCTATTTTTTTTAAGAAATAAAGAAACGTTGCATGTCGTTTTGAGAACATTTATTGTGCAAAGGCAAAACTGTAATTAAACAACACAATGTAGCAGATAAATAAACTAAATGTAGTGCCTTTCAGAAAGAAAGACTTTTCTTTTAAGTCCTTGGTTCCTAAATGCCAAGTTACAGAGAACAAATAAACTGGTGTTTCGTTAAGGAACTTACACTGTACTGAAATTACTTCCAGTATTAAATTAGTCAAATAAAATTGTGTATTGCAGATACTTTAAATAAAAGCACATTTCTAACCTGCAGCCTAAGGTAACACATTTGATTTTAAACATTTTGTTCTCCTAATGAAATTACAACTGGTGTCTTGATCTGCTCTTTCTCTCTCGCTCTCTCTCTCTCTGTCTGCTGTTGTGTTTGTGCTGCTGAGTGATTGAGACGCACCAGACAAAGTTTGCTTATAAAGTAATGCAAAAATGAATACAATTAATATCGAAAGCGAAAGCAGATTCCAGGGAAAAGAGAATGTATTGTCACCCCAAATATTGAGCTGGATCAGTCTATTTAGTCTTCGCGCTCTTCTCAAAGCTGCTATAAAGGCAGGACAACAGTTCTGTATCCAGCGCGTCTCTGTGGGTCTGCATTCAGAGCATGTGGGTCTGCATTCAGAGCATGCGAGTCTGTGGCAGAGGGGTCTGTTTCTCGCGAACACAGAACCGGGCCGCCCCAATAATATATCGGCCGCCAGGTAAAATCTGTGTGGGAAGCGCTGTGTGGGAATCTGTGTGACAAGCCACGATATGCCATGCATGAGGCTCGCAAGTTGTGCGACACGTCGCCATTCGGTGCCATGCGTTGCTTAGTGCTGTTGTTGAGAGCGTCAGCATGTGTTACTGTCACAATAGATTTCCAACGTAATACACCATACGTTAGTGTGAAGAGCATGTTGTTTTACCGTGGCCGAGTGAATTATCAATCGAGCTTATTAAAAAAGAAAATATGCGAGCGAAATGGTCGCACTGTCGAGCCCTGTCCATGTTTATTCAACATGATGCGTTGCAGCCGGCTGCAGCTCGTTGCTCTTAATTTCGTGGGTAGATTGCGTCATCAAACATGCATTATCGCGATAGTGCAATAGAATTAGAATCTCTATCGTAGGCCAATTTTGTATCGTTTATATCGCATATCGTTTATATCGCCCATTACTACTTTAAAGCCAAGAAAAGTACACTAGTTCCTACTGTATTGTATAATAAAAAAAATGAACACTGAAATCTCACAGCTGCTGGTAGCCCATGTACAAACTGGGAAACATAAATTCCTACATTTTGAAAATAAACATGCATGTGAAGTTAATAAACATAATTTGACCATTTCAAATAAACATTTTGTCACCTTAGAATAATAAGGTTCTATCTAACATTTTGCCAAAATTGAGTTATTGACATATTCTTATTAAAATGACAACTTATTTACATTATGGGATGTTTTTTTTTTTTTATAAATTGTTTACATTTTTGGACTTTATATTAAAAAAAACAAATGTTACACACGCACTGTTTGCTATGGAATGCAAAAACTTTGAAGCTCAATATCTCAAAAATCAGTCAGAACGCAGATAGAACCTTCTAATTCCAAGGTGACGATTTGTACTTTAGTAAACATAAATAAACCATCTTAATTAAACTTAACACTGCCTTTGTTATTTTTACGTGTCTTTTGGAACCAGTTGGATATGTTTGCTGGAAGGATTCAGCGAGAGATTGATGTTTTTTTGCGGACTTTATTACCTTCGCTGCTATCCTGCCTCAGACAGTGATATTGCTGGGTGATGGCGCCACAGATGTGCAGTCATGTTGGAAGTGTTTCAGTTTGAGTAGTCTTTACTTGTAACTGAAATGTTTCCACACCGCAGATTTAAAGAACGCCGAAGCTTCCTCGTACTGTTGCTTCACCGCAGCTCACCATGTTAAAGTGTGGAATGATGGTTGAGCGCCCCCTAACTTTAGAGCATAGTGATTGGATATATACTCGCGGGGAGGAGTTTCCTCATCTCAGCTGGTAGACTTAGAGGCACACACAGTCAATTCAGAGGGAAATAAAACGCACATAAATTATTTAAACGTAAAACCGAAAAACTGCAATTCACAAGTGCGATTAACCCGTGGATGTCATACCGAACGGTTCAATATAATATTGAGAATTGTGGCATCTCTAATATATATATATATATATATATATATATATATATATATATATATATATATATATATATATATATATATATATATATATATATATATATACTGCCAGGATCCTGGGGTAAGTGAAATAATCTTGTTTTCGCTTTGGAATGTAGATGTTTGGACTAGAAACAAGACATAAATTTAGTTTTTTTTGCATAAATTCCATATAAATTCAGTTATTAAATACAATTCTGTTGCTCCTGATGGGTATTGCACAAAAGTGGAATCAAAAAGCCAGGATAACAGATAAATCGGGGTTCAACCTAGTTTTATCGGGTCCTTCTGGCTTTGTCCGTTGCACGTTTGCTGATTCAGGATGAGAACGAGCCCCTATGTCCAGCCTGATGTTGATAGCATAAGTGCACATTCGCGACATTTGTTAACAGATCACAGAATCAATTATGCAGTATGGATTAAACCTGATGTGAGCCAATCAGGAAACAAGTTGAAAAACGCCTCTCTCATCCACCAGTCTGGGAACTCCCATTAGTTTCATTCAGAGAATTAATAGAAACACAGAAGGATGCGTATGAATAAATTAAATCGTTCACTTTGTCTTAAATGTGACCAGTGGGCATTTATGCTACTAATGAATTTATCATAAAGATTATATCAAACATTTAAACCAGTATTTTATCTGTTTAGTTTATTTTATCAAGTTTATTTAATCTATATGATCATTTATATACCGCTTTCATTTATAATTATTCGGCCTAACTTAGTCTATTTATTCTATTATATGTTTCATCATCAAAAAATTATATGTAATATAAAATATATTATATAAAACATAAAAAAATGAAATTGTTGACATTTTCTACTTTGTAATTTTATTTTTATTTTTTGCAATATCTCATTTGAATTTTAATTAATATAACTGTTAAATATAACTGTTTTGTTTAAATTCCCCCAAAAATATAGTCTATATTCACAGAGAAATGGATAAAAATGTTAATTTTAAAAGGGGGTGTGTACTCCTTTATGCTGAACACTGTATTTGTATTTTTTTTCTCTAATCATTCATCAATTGTTTTTAGCTCTCTTATCTATATTTCTCCATATTTAAATCTGAAATGGATATATATATATAAACATGTATAAAATGATTGCTAATAAAATTAAACTCTTTCGTTCATTTTCTTTTCGGCTTAGTCGCCACAGCGGAATGAACCGCACGTTTTTACGCAGCGGATGCCCTTCCAGCCGCAACCCATCTCTGAGAAACATCCACACACACTCATTCACACTCGTACACTACGGACAATTTTAGCTTACCCAATTCACCTGTACCGCATGTCTTTGGACTGTGGGGGAAACTGGAGTTAACGCAGGGAGAACATGCAAACTCCACACAGAAACGCCAACTGACCCAGCCGTGGCTCGAACCAGCAACCTTCTTGCTGTGAGGCGACAGCACTACCTACTGTGCCGCCTAAAATTAAACTTTTATTTTTAATTCTAATTAATAGAAAATATATTTAAGTAGCCAAGAGCATGGAGTGACTGTAAAACACATTAATTTCTAGTAGCATTGACAATGAAACTAACATATAGATTACTTGGATTAATCTTAGCCTGGTTGTTAGCCTGCAAAGAATAAATCCCCGTAGTAGCTTAATTTTGCTTAATTTAGTCTGCTTTCATGCAACTGAGTAAATGCTAAATTCAGACAGGATAGCTTCAAAATCCCAGCTTAATCCCTTATCTTACTTTTGTGCAGTACCCAATTGCATATCTTTGCGATGTGACTATTGCGTATGTGCACATTGCGATATCAATGCTAAAACGATATATTGTGTAGCCCTAATTTTAGGTGTCAAATATGATAAAATTATGACGCTTCATACAGGAATGATGAATGTTGTATATTACAGATGATGTGAAGTTGGGATTTCTATAACTCTTGACACAGATACAGCAGAAGTGAGCAAATGAAGGTGTGGTGTGAGTGAATGGCATCAGAATGAATCAGCAGCTTGATGAATTGACTAGAGCTCTGTGCTGACAGTGCCAGAGCTGCTGTCTCCATGCGGGACCGCTGACTCTGGTCTACGCAAGCCGTTTTAGCTGAATGTCTTATGAAAACACTGTTAGAACAGGGAGTTTGTGGCATCACTTTATAGGCCTTATAAAGTTAGGATTAATCTTAAAAGCCATTTAGGATAAATCTTAAAATGTCTTACATTTACAAAAATATTATGTTGTGGGTCTAAAATCATTTTAAACGGGTGTTAATTTTCCTATATCCATGAAACGCTGTGAAACCCAGCAGTCAACTTTATCAAATAAAATGAGTGTAGTTAACTCAAAATTTACTGAAAGTTAATTCTACTCATTTGAAAAGAGTTTTGAACTCAGTGCTGAAAGTAATGAGTTGGTTAAATAACTCATTATTTCAACTTAAATGGAGCAAGTTCACAGTACTCATGTAGATTAGTTTAACTCTAATGGTTTGTAGCAATCGATTTCCTCAAACAGTTTGAGTTGCCTTAACCTATTGGGTTTTAAGCCTGGTTTATACTCGACGCGTCCGCTAGTTCGCTTGAGTGCGCGCGGCGAATGTGACGTCATCGCGGTGTTAGCGGAAGTTCGCTTTGAGTGCGCGCGACATGATTTCGGCTGGCGGTGCGCACGGCATTTTTTGAGACCCAAGCGAACAGTGCGCGCGGCGCCGCGTCTGGTTTGAGTTGAATATGAACCACTTTGAAGAGATTTTGATTGAAACAGTACGACTGTACTCATATCTTTATGATCCGTGATCATACAGATAACCTGATGAACAATAATTCTTGGCTAGAAATTGCAACAGCAGTGGGAAAGGAGGAAAGTTTATGTTAAAAGATTTGGAAAAACCTGAGGGATGAGTTTGTTAAAGCCAAAAGAGGCCATGGCAAAAGTGGAGACCCATGTACACAATTACAGAAACACGTTTATCCACCAGTCATAGGTTTTACACTGATGTATATGTTACAATTTTGAATTTAAAACAATTTAATAACTACAAAACTAAAATGAATTAAGAAATTATTGCTTTAAAAACTGGAAATGAATATTTGAACCTTTCGGTTTACACTGATGCCTGTTTTTCTAGGCTTTATTGTTGATAATGGTCAGTAATGTTGGACCATTATTACCCTTTTAGCATAAGTAAAGGACAGAAACTAGCCAGACAGTTAATATGTGAATTGTGGAGCGGCTAAATCTAAAAATCTAAATCTATTTTTTAGTAAGTGTGCTTTTTTTTTGCTTTTATTCTTGCTATAATAAAGAATATATTTGTAGAGTAACCCATGTTCTCTTGTCATTAATATTTTAATAAACTTTAATAGGTAAAACTGTCTGAGATATGAACAAAAGCAAGTGATGCATCAAATTTGATTAAAAAAATCTTGAATTGTTATAAAGATCCTTATAATCATTAAAATAATTTATAAAAACAATAATAATAATGTTAAAAAAATCGTGAATGATATTAATGACATGACGTAGTTCCGGAAACTTCCTACTTCTCTGTTTATCTGTCTGACTTTACGGTCAGTTACTTTTGACCGCCCCCTGTCGTTTTAAAGAATATCACAACGACGAACGCGGCAAGTATAAAAGCCTCGTCCGTTTCGCGAGGTGCACGCGCAGTCAGCGGAGGTGCGCGATGCGGCGCCAGACGAAAGTATAAATCCAGGTTCACAGTACTCAGTTGGTTTGAGTTCTCTTCATTTATTGGGTTTTACTGTGCTCAAATTGCTTTGTTTACTCAAATAGATTAAGTTCACAGAACTCATTAGGATTAGTTTTTGAACTTAAATGATTTGTTGCAATTTGTTTCCTCAGATAGTTTAAGTTACCTTAATGTATTGGGTTTTACAGTGTACTCAATCAGGCTGACATCCATCCAATCTCCATCAATCCATCTCAACCGATCTTATCTATAAAACTTGATAACATCTCAAGTTTTAACTCCATTTACCATTTTACTCTTTAATTATCTTTATTGCAATAACATTTGTTTAAAAGTTCTCCTTTTACTTATAGGTAAGGACACTGACCTGGACAGAGAGTCCTATATATTTATATATCTATACAACCAGTGATTGCTTGTTTTGACACATTATTTAAAATATGTGGCTAAGAAATAATAAAATTTTGAATTGTTTTGATGAGGATAGTAAAATTCTTTTCTTTTTCCATTAGAAAAAAATCCTTAGTGTTTAGCCCTGTGTACATCTAAAATGTAATTAAAGGGCCACGAAACCCCCTGTCTCAGCAGGGTGTTTTCACACCTCTAGTTTAAAAAAAAGTCAGGAAAGTGGGCGTGTCCAGCTCTGGGAGTGTGGGAGTGTCGGGGGAGGGAAAGAGGGAAGGACTTGCAAAGAAATGAGTTTCCATTTGGGCACGCGCTGATTTCACAGGCAAAACAAACACACAGATGCAGTATGTTTGATACCGCACGGCGAATGGGAGAAAAAAATCCTCCGCATTTCTCTGTAACTTATGCACTCGGTAGGTAGCGTCAGAAAGCCGTGTGTGTATAGACTATCCTGTCACAAAATGCAGCGAAAATCCTGCACGACGGGAATAGTTTGTGTTAACATGTTTACACTCGGAGAGCAGCATTTACAGCGGATCTTTCAGTCTATAGTATTGTACTGTAATATTGCAGTGATATTAACATACTGTAAACTTAGTAACTAAATCATTTTGACTATGGGATGTCTTTAAAACTGAAAGAGCACTGCTGACGATACAAACTAACTTTGCAATCTGGGTTAAACAAAGAGCACTGATCGCACACACTTACCTAATCTGTAGACAGACAATCAAACTGGAACTGTGTCTTTTTATTAAAAGGGGACGAGCGGCAAATCCAGATTTCATCATTTCCAGATGCGAAAAGCTCTCGGGTAAAAAATGTTCCTTACAAATGCATTTCTGTCGCGTGCACTGTAATCCACACGTGATTCCAGCAGCTCTCTCATAGAGGGAAAATGAAAACAAAACCTTTGTTGCAACACCGACGACCCGTGTCTCCGAATTCTCGTTCTTTCACTTGTTTTGGCAACACAACGTGGCGTCTCTCTGCCGTCTGAACACTGTATACAGTATCATGCATATTAATGAAGTTTCGCGTCATACACAATAGAACGCGCTGATTGGTTTGAAGCACGTCTTTGTCATGAATTAATGCCGCACACTCAGATACGTCACAATGTTCTCGAAAGGACAGACAGCCACTCTCCAGGCTGGATTTACACCTAAGTATCTCATGGCCGTGACGCAGCTTCAAAAACTCGTTTCAAACCGGAAGAACGAATTTGCACAAAATAATGCAAAA
The DNA here is from genome assembly GCA_903798195.1 of Danio kyathit. NCBI lineage: Eukaryota > Metazoa > Chordata > Actinopteri > Cypriniformes > Danionidae > Danio > Danio kyathit. The sequence goes on from LR812520.1 coordinate 16,970,896, forward strand.
ACAACCAATTTTCACTTTTTAGTGCAATATATGTGTCCTAATAGTGTTTATAGCAGCGTGGGACACATATATGACTGTCAACAGCTCAAAAAATGTGTTTTGGTGTTTCGTGACCCTTTAATAATAGTACTTAAATAGCATATTCCAACAGAATAGGCATACATCGAAACATATTTACTTGATCTTTGCAATGTTGTCAAGGGCTTTGTTGTAGTTATTGTCTTTTTATTAGTTTATTTATCTGCTTTTCTTTTTTATGTAATGTTGCTGTCACTATTTATTTATTATTATAATTTATCTGTTATTATTTTTTATTGATTTGTTTATTTTTTGTGAATGTAAACATTGTAACAAAATGTTATGTGTAGACCTGTCATGATATCTAATTTTTGTTGTACGATATATTGCGGCAAAATATTGTGAGATAAACAAAATTATTGTACATTTTAAGACCATTTCATGCCACTCATTATATAATGTCAGAAAGACAATATAATATCAATCATATTTTATTATTAAGAATATTTCATTCAATTACAGTGATTTTAACAAATGAATAATTAGGCATTAGCATCAGAATGTGAAAACGCATATCCTAAATAAATAATAATAAATGTTAACAAAAAAAAAAGCAAGGTAAAATGTAACAGAGGCTGCAATATCTGCTACCAGATCTATTTTCAGTTGTCAGACACCTACATGAAAATATATTATAGTAATTTAAACTATAGTGTTTTTTTTAACCATACTGACGCTGATAGAGAGGTTGCGCAATCAGCTAAAATGTTGCTAGAATTGGTTTTAATGTATAGGCGACTATATATATATATATATATATATATATATATATATATATATATGCATTACCAAAAATAATTGAGGTCATGTTCATGTGTTGTGCGATCGAAGTCGAAATATTGATTATTGTGACAGGCCTAGTTATGTGTATACTATGTTTATAAAAACATTGTTCAAAAAAATTAGAATAATACTTTAAAAAATGTCTTAAAGAGTCATTTTGACTTGATTGAAAACCTGTAGAAACCCTGTTATGGATTTGTTGTTTTTATGGTATTTTATTTATGTGATGTGACGCATTTTTGAATGAAGAGATATTCAACAAGATTAATGTTCCTCAGAGCTTACATTTATTAATTGGAAAGCCAAGTATATTTTAATTGCATTTTTGCATTTAAGGACTATTTTCCTCATGAAAAAAGTAAACTTTTTTTATACATGAAGAGTATATATTCATATACAGTACATGAAGAAAAAACTAAACATTAAGGTTACTTTTGGCGCTTCAAAGCAAGATTTTAGAATCCGAGTGTGACCAAAGTGTGTCCATTTATGCCATTATCGGTTAATCAATAACTGCAGCTTTGTCTTCTCCTAATTGAAAGTCCCTGTGAAATTGATACATGTATATATTTTTTAGACGTTAGTATCAGTATGTTAGTCTTAAAGGGCACCTATTTTACCCCTTTTTCAAGATTTAAAATAAGTCTTTTGTGTCTCCAGAATGTGTCTGTAACGTTTCAACTCAAAACACCCATCAGATTATTTATTATACCTTTCAGAATATTGGATTTTTAGCTCTGAACACCATGTAACTGTTTTTGTTGCCTGTGCCTTTAATGTTGGTTCTCCCTGCCCACCATTCCCACGTGAATCAATCTCCGCCTCGGCTGCGTCAGATAAACAGCACAGTGACAGACATAAAGGAAGCAGATCTCACGTAACGTTTGTGAGAAATACTACAGTAAGAACTTTCCCAATGATTATTTGATGTATTTGTTCTGGACTTAGTTTAAGCCTTTGTGCAAAGTTGCTACAATGTTCACGCGCACACACGCACGCGCACACACGCACACGCACACACACACACACGCGCGCGCACACACACACAGTGTGTTGTTGATATGTTTATATGCATTAAAACGGAGACATGTTAATACGCGGCTGTCAATCAATTCATTGGGAGGGAAAACCACACTCCTACGTCACGTTGGGGTGGGGCTCAAAATGGGAGGGATTTGGATCCTATTTTAACATCAGAAAATTTTTAAAAAGAGACTTATTGTCTTTATATCACTCCGATATGACTGTGGACACACTATACCTAAACACAGTTCTGTCCAAACAGCTTACAAAAGACGATTTTCATCATAGGTGCCCTTTAAAGGGCCGCGAAACCCCCTGTCTCCTGTTTTGAAAAAAGTCAGGAAAGTTGGGCGTGTCCAGCTCTGGGAGTGTGGGAGTGTCGGGGGAGGGAAAGAGGATAAGATTTTGCATAGAAGGGAGTTTCCATTTGGCCACGCGCTAAGTTTCACAGGCAAAACAAACACAGAGGCTGATTTGATACCGCATGGCGAATGAGAGAAAAAAATCCTCCGCATTTCTCTGTAACTTATGTACTCGGTAGGTAGGTAGCGTCAGAAAGCCGTGTGTGTATAGACTATCCTGTCACAAAATGCAGCGAAAATCCTGCACGACGGGAATAGTTTGTGTTTACATGTTTACACTCTGAGAGCAGCATTTAAACAAAGGGCAGTCCACTGCAAACACTTACCAAATCTGTAGACAGACAATCAAACTGGAGCTGTGTCTTTTTATTAAAAGGAGACGAGCGGCAAATCCGGATTTCACCATTTCCAGATACGAAAAGCTCTCAGGTAAAAATGTTCCTTACAAACACTTTTCTGTCGCATGTCGCGTGCACTGTAATCCACACGTGAGTCCAGCTGCTCTCTCATAGAGGGAAAATGAAAACAAAACCTTTGTTGCAACACACTAATAACACCTACGACTCTTGTCTTGAAATTCTTGTACTTTCACTTGTTTTGGCAACACAACGTGTCGTCTCTCTCAGTGGCGGAGCTAGAATTTTTTACATGGGGTGGCCAGGGGGTGGCCACTGCTATTTCAGGGGGTCCATACACACACGCACGCACACACACACATACTCAAATACAAATGCACACACAAACACACTGAAAGTGTTTAGAAAACCCAAATCTAATTCATTACCACCATATAATTCAAAATACGAAAATATAATAATTTTCTCATCATCTACTCACTTTGTTGTTAGTTAATAAGTAATGACAGGATTTGATTTCTAACATTGGTTAAAACATATTTGCCTAGTAGATGCTCTGACCTGCTGGTGGACCTGAAGTCTGACCTAGTTTGGATATGCGCATAAAAAACAGTTGATGGAAACGCCAAGATGCACATAAATTTTGAACATGCGCATAAAAACATATGCACATAACGGAGTAGAATAAACTTTTTTTATTCTATAAGAAAAGATGTGCATAAACTACAATGGAATTAAAAAAGTCATGTAATTTTGTTATGAGAGATCATGTGATGATAAAAATGTGTGTGAATAGACAAATCAGCAGGCTGAGCACATTGTAAAACATCTGAAATGTTGTTTTGGTCATTGTAAAACACCTTAACCATTTCAGTATTAGTGTTATTATATTATTAATGACCTCCAGAATCAAGAGCGTCTGTGCTCCGCATCTCACAAACTCCTTCAAACGCCACCGCGCGTTTACTGCGTGTCAGGATTGTCTTCTGAGGCGCAAATCATTTATTACATGAAGAAAAGACTGACGCAGCTTCTCTTATCGCAGCATATTCCATTTTTACTGTTGATATTTGGCGCCAGTTAATCAGGAAGTGATCATTTTGTTCTCTTTGACTTGTTGGATGGAAACGCTGCTTTATTCGCACATCTTTTATGCGATAATCCAGTTTTGCGCATAAAGTTCATTCGCATTTTTGGATGGAAACATAGGCTAGCTGGTATGTTTGAACCTGATCTGCCTGTTTGTGTTACTTTATAAAGAAGTCTGATCTCGCTGTTTCTTTTTATGTTTAATTGACCCTGTGCAAAAATATTGTAACTGTCTGGTTACATCTGATCCAGTTAGAAACACATTTATCCTAATTAAAAATATCCATGATCATACCTGCACATTAAAATCAACAAACGATCTAAAAAACATTTTTCTGATGAAAGTATATGAGCTCGCTATTCCATTTCAAATAAATTTAACTCACAAACAGCTAGCCTAACATTACTTCCCCATATTAGCAAAATATTTGAGCATCGTAAATTAAATATAATAACTTACATACATGGAATGTGCATGTAATACTAGCACAGATGCAGTATAGCGTAACTGTCTAAAGAGCGAATTGATCTCTCTCATTAAGTTAACTGATGTCGTCTCGTTAACTTACGCAGCGGATAAACGTTCCTCAGCATACAAACCTTATAATAAACTATAAAGCGTATTTCAAATATTATATTATGATGTATTATTATTATTCTTCTTACTTGAAACCATGCTCTTGTCTTCGGCTCGTCATTGATTTGAAAATAGCTTGAGCGTTGCCGGTAAAATTTAAAAACTTCTTTAGACAAAGAGATGTCAATCAGCATCAGAAACTGTCAGTAGCAAATACAATTTTGGGGTGGCACCTGGGGTGGCCAGTCGGATGTCAGGGGTGTCCAGTGCCACCCCGGCCACCCCTCTGGCTCCGCCACTGGTCTCTCTGCCCTATGAACAGTGTAAACTGGTAAACAGTCTCCGGAGCTATCATGCATATTAATGAAGTTTCACGTCATACACAATAGAGCGCGCTGATTGGTTTGAAGCACGTCTTTGTCATGAATTAATGCCGCACACTCAGATACGTCAAAACGTCCTCGAAAAGACAGACAGCCACTCTCCACTCTGGATTTACACCTAAGTATCTCATGGCTGTGACGCAGCTTCAAAAATTCGTTTCAAACCGGAAGAACGAATTTGCTCAAAATAACGCAAAAACAACCAATTTTCACTTTTTAGTGCAATATATGTGTCCTAATAGTGTTTATAGCAGCGTGGGACACATCTATGACTGTCAACAGCTCAAAAAAAGTGTTTTGGTGTTTCGTGACCCTTTAAGGATATCCATAAACTAGTGAGCTCTAAAACGATAATAAAATTCGAATAAGGAAGATTTGCATTTCAACAATTTTTTGACATCTCCTCATACTTGAGATTCTCATCAAATCTTCCAATCATTAAATCAGTTCTATACTAGTTCATATATACTTTCTTCATTATTATTATTATTATTATTATTATAAATAATAATAATTTTATAATTATTTTCATCAATGTTTACATTTTTTACAAATGTTAAATAAAAATAATATTTTTTAAAATGTAAAAAAAATTAATATTAGCTCCTCTCTGATATCAAAAACAAATCTATTGCACCTATTTTTAGTACTTTTTGCATAGATATTTTATTTTTTTTTTGCAGATTTGACACTAGCTATGTTTCCATTCAAAGAACTCAAAACTAGGATATTCCATAAAAGACGGGTGAATAAAGCAGCGTTTCCATCCAAGTAGTCAAAGAGAACAAAATCGTCACTTGATAAACTGCCGCTAAATATCAAGAGTAAAAACGGAATTTACTGCAGTAGGAGAAGCTTCGTCAAACTTTTCTTTATTTATTAAATTACTTGTGCCTCAGAAGACAGTATGCCGATGCACAATAAATGCGTGGTGGCGTTTGAAGGTGTTAGACGCAGAGCACAGGCGCTAATATAATAACACTAATACTGAAATGGTTAAGGCGTTTTAGAATGACCAAAACAACATTTTTGATGTTTTACAATGCGGTCAGCCTGCTGGTTTATCCATTTACACACATTTTTGTTATCACATGCTCTTATTATAAAATCACATGTTAATGCGCATACTGGAATTTGTTCGGTAAAAGTAGTTTATGCACATTTTTCTTATTGAATAAAAATTTATCCTACTCAGTTATGCACATAAATTTGTTTATGCTCATTTTCTAAATGTATGCGCATCTTGGCGTTTCCATCAACCTTTTTTTATGTGCATACCCAAAATGCGCATAAAAATAGGTGGATGAAAACGTAGCTAATGTTGTGCTATGTACCTAAAACTTTTCAAAAACATAATGGAAAAACTTTTTAGTAGATCATTGCCATGTAAAAAAGCGTACATGGCAATGATCCATTGCCATTGAAAGCTTACAGTATATTACCCCCACTCATTTATTGGATTGGCATTGCTTTTGCTCAAAGACAGTGAAGCACTGTGGAATTTTAATGTTTCTAATTATCTTAAACTTCACATTTTTAGATAATCTAACTTTAAGGTGGGACCCATTTGTTTTGCAAATGTTAGCACAGATAGCACAAAGAAAGTCCATTTTAAGTCCGTCTTTAAACTGAAACGATAAATAGCTTGGTCTTTGTGTTCTCCTTAGCATTGTGTCTGAGCTCTCAGATAAACTTCTGAAAATAGACCCAGGGCTACGTTTACGCGTGAAATAACCTCTCCTGAGATAATTGTTCAGGGCCGAATGAGCTGCTTGCAAGCCAAAGAAGTTAATTAAGCCATTTCATCAGCCAGACAACGATTTTCCGAACTCCTTTCCACGCTGAATAGCACTTGCGAAGGCTGAAAGGAAATGTTATTCATAGTAATGTGGAGGTTTGGGCTGGTCGTAGATTTGCACCTCTATACTTAGACACCACCCTCATAGTCCTCAGTGACCTATCTGCTCCATAAAACACAGACTATAGCGTGATTTGGCAGAAAGGAGCCCAGTGTGGAAGGCGTAAGCTCAATTGCTCTGGGGTTCTTCATTTGCTTCAGTTTATTACCTCACTTCGATCTCCTCATGATCACCCACATCTGGACGGAGTTTTGCTTGGAGCTTTTCCTGGACTGCTTCTCTCTCTTTTTTTTTTCTTTGAGGTCATGTGCTGGATATGATTGCCGCTTTTCAGAAGGATTTGAAACCTTGTAGCAAATAACTTTTTAATCCTTTGTGAAGCATCAGATGATGTTTGAATCGTAGCGGTACAGGTCGTTCTGTACAAAAGGAGGCAAACCTCCAGATGGGAGGATTTCATGGTGTCTGAACTTGATTAAAGAACATACTTTTGCTTTTGACTCTGTAAGCAAAGGGAAAAAAACTGCTTTTTTAATCTGGTATCTGGTATAAGAGATATATTAGAATTATCAAGTTCTGTTGGAGCCACATAGCCTTGTGAGTTCAGATAAAATTTTGAATATACAAAATGTAATTATCCGAGACATTTATTAGTTTAGACACAATCATGTGATGGTTTTTATTGTCAGAGTGGCTTAACTATAATGTACATTTGGGGCCAAAATGCATCAGCCGGCTAAATTAAAAAAAAAAAATTAAGAAACATACCTACAAACTGCCTTTTGTTAAGAAAACAGATGCTTAAGTGTTCCTTGTAGTTTTATATCTTAAAGGGCCTATGATGAAAATCAACTATTGTAAGCCGTTTGGACAGAACTGTGTGTAGGTATAGTGTGTTCACAGTCATATTGGAGTGATATAAAGTCAATACGTTTTTTTTGTTTTTTTTATTTCCTGACATTAAAATAGGACCCAAATGCCAGTGATTTTTTTATTTTTTTATTTTTTTAAGGCCCACAATGTGACGTAGAAGTGCGGTTTTCCACGCTCACCGAATTTATTGACAGCACCATGTTTCTATGATAACATGTATACATGTGTCCAAAGAACATTTTGGCAAATAAACTGGGATTAAAATATTTGTTACAAGTCTCTAATTTTTATAAGTTTAAAATGTTTTTAAAACAGAGCATGTTTGTAGCAAAAAACTTAAAATTGCTATCTAATTCTTAACCATGGCCATATGATGTCAGTAAACACGCATATATATATATTTATATATATATATATATATATATATATATATATATATATATATATATATATATATATATATGTATATTATGTATGCATGTATGTGTGTGTGTGTACTGCATGGCATTTGCATGTGACTCGTCATTTCAGAAAGTCTTGAACAGACTCCACCACAAATACATGAAATAAACTTAATTGGTATTTTTGACTGATGAGCTGTACTTCAGCTTCATCTGAGTCTGTCTCTATCACTGACCGCTGTTTATCTGATGTAACACATGATGAGAAGCAGACACACACGTGGGAACGGTGGGCGGGGAGAAGCAGCTCATTTGCATTTAAAGCCACAGGCTACAAAAACAGCTACAGTGTACTCGGACACCAAAAAGGGCAGATTCTGGAGGCTATAATATAATATCTGATGGGTATTATGAGCTTTACAGACAAAATAGGTGCCCTTTAAAGGGCTGGTTCACCCAAAAATACAAATTCAATTATTAATTACTCATTAATAACTCCTCTTTAATCATCTTTGGATGACTATTTAAGATGTTTTAGATGAACCCCCCCCCCCCCCCCCCCCCCATTTAATCAGGAAAAAAGCTATATTATATTTAAAAACAAATTTATTACTTTGATATTTAAATGTATATACAATTTGTATCGTATACATGTATATTTTATATCTAAATATAAAAAATATTCTCAAATATATGCATGCATGTTTATTTATACATCATTTAAGTGTGTGTATTGTGTAAATTTATTATGTCAGAACAATTTTATTTTGGATGCGATTTAATTTTTGCCCAGCACTAAAACAAAAACTTTTTTTTATACATGTATAACAAGTAAACATGAACTGGCCAAACCCTCAGTCTGCCCTAAATCCCACCCACACACCTTTATAGGAGAATAAAAGTAGTACATTGAATCAACAAATAAATAAATGGTTAAAAACCAAATAAAAAAATTATAAAAGGTTAAAAACACAGAAATAATACAAAAATTAAAAATTGTGGAGAGTCTACTTCAGATTAGAATGATCCGAGAGCTCCCTCATCCTCCATAGAGAGTAATGGTCTTGAGACGGTCAAAGCCCAGAAAGGAAACAAAAACACTGTCAAAACATTCCATGTGAATTTAGTGGTTCAATGGTATTCATACGAAGCTTCAAAAACACTTATGTGCAAAAAAAGGCTTTGTTCATTAATGTATTCTGCCTCAGGTCAAGGTGTGCTTTTACTACAGGCAATATGACAAATATGTATTGTGCTGCTGACTCTAATAGCACATAGTAAACAAACATTTTAGCACGGGGCAAAAATTAATAGAGATTAATCGCATCCAAAATAATTGTTTGTTTTGACTATTTATGAAATATACATTAATATATATAAATATATATATGTATACAAAGTCCCTTCAAGGCAAGTCATTTCACTCGGCGGTCATCTTTGAAACACTTTTCTGGCAGTATGCTCGGGCATTCTGTCTGAATGGGGAAACATCAAATTCTCCAAAACTGCTTGCCAAACTTACGATTGAATTTCAAATTCAAATTTTCAATATATATATATATACTTACAATTCACAGACATATTATGTGTGTGCTAATATTTTTTCCAGGTTGCATCTGTTATTGAAGTGGCTGAGAAGGGTCTGTTATCATTATAGTGTAAGAGCTAACATGTCACAGCTGGAGCACTTAATAAATAATAATAAGGGACAATTGATTTTTGCATTTCTTCTCCATGTGTGTCCCTTATTTACCTTAATTTAGCATTATCCTATTCAGCATTTATTATAAAAACTATTGGTTAATTATTTGGTTAACAGTAAGTAGGGTCTAACCTAGTTATCAGTTTCGGCAAAATCCAATATGGGTCTACCTATACTTGTAAGAACAAGAATCATAAAATATGACAAAGTTAAAGACAAAAAAAGTCCTAACATAAATGCACACAAACATGAAGTGATGCAAGGTCTGCATCTCTGGTCAGTCATCATGTGAGAGTGCTTATGAGAGGCTGAATGATATACGAGTCACAAGGGAGAATATTTCAGACAAATCTAATTTGGACTTTCAAAGAGTGAGGCCTGCTGGGAAACTAACCTGTAATCAAGTCTGAAGCAAACCACTATTTACCTACCAGCTGTACTGCAGCTTTTCTCCTATAAAGAGCCACTGGGATTTCTGAGTTATGGAAGGAAAGGAAATCGAATCTGAGCTTGGAGGAGAAGAACCTCAAGCCTAGATTAAAAGCTGAAATGTGAAATAATTTCTAGACTATTAGCAGCATCATTGGTCATTAGTTCGCAGGTAGTCAGGGTCGGATTTATGCACTGGCATTCTGAAAAGGGTATAAACAAAGGTCAGAGCCAGCTCCAAGTGGGTGGGTCTTCAGCTCCTAGTGGGCTGTACAAACTTGCAGTTTTTATTCATTTAATGGCTTGTACATGACACGGAGTCCAATATTGTGCTTTATGAATGTCTACACCTACCCCAACTCTAAACCCAACCTCACAGTAACCTGATATGTTTTATTAACGTCTACACCTGCCCCAACCCTAAACCCAACCTCACAGTAACCTGATATGTTTTATTAACGTCTACACCTGCCCCAACCCTAAACCCAACCTCAAAGTAACCTGATATGTTTTATTAACGTCTACTCCACCTACACCACCTAAACCCAACCTACTTGTGGCGTAAGTCCCACCCACTTGGAGGTCACCCAACCTACTTGTGGTGTAATCCCTCCCACTTGGAGAACTCCGGGCTGCAGCGATACCTACTTGGGCATTCTAGGCATGTGTCTATTCTCACACATTCAGGGAAAACAAGATACAGTGAGGAGAAATTAATATCTTTTAATTATTACTTCACCATCAGAGTTGGGTGTAACGCGTTCCACAGTAATGCATTACTGTATTCCAATTACATTTTTGAGCAATGCAGTAATGTAAGGAATTAATTAAAAATTTGTGTAATTTGATTACAGTTACTAAAGTCAGTGTAATTGCGTTACTTGCATAACAATTATGGTTTTTGAAAGAAAAAAAATGCTTCTTTTAAATCACGTTTTCTGTTCAATGCTAATAAGCATGCACTTTTAAATTGCTGGAGAACGCAAGCTGAAATGGTTGCTGACGAGAGTGGTTGCTTCTTCAAGTAGAAATACAGACTTCATTTCATTTGATTTTATTGAGATTAAAACAAAAATATTGTTGTAAAATTCAGTCTATGTCCAGTCTCTAAAGAGACTGCTTTTAACTCGACCAGCAACTTGTTCAAGCACTTGAATAGAAAGCATTCCACGACAATACACCAAGGAGGACACCGACACCCAAAAACACGGCAGCCCAACTTAGCCTAAACAGGCTAAATTGAATTTTTGTGCAGGATCGAGAGTGATCCTGTGAATGTGAAGTGAAGCGTAGCTGCTTATGAGGCTCTTCATGTACCACGTCTTTTGCGTGCATATTAGGAGCGCATATTGCATGTGCTCGCATTTCCCAGGCGCCCCCAGTTAAAACCGCAAGTCATGTGACAAGAACTGACCAATCAGCTTCATACTTTGTAATATACTCATTTAGGGAGACTAATTACCTCTGACAAACACAGAACACCCAAACACTGCAGTAGGGTTGTCGTGATGCCATTAATTTATCTCACGATTCTATACCAGCTGAAGTATCATGATACCAAGTAGTATTGTGATGCTGTAATTCATAACTCAAATTCTAAAGAAAATTGTCAGAAATACTATATTTTACATATTTTAATAGGTTTTGAATTTAATTCATAATTCCCTTATTAAATATATATATATATATATATTTTGCAGGTTACTTCACCTAAAATGTATACATTTTTTTGTTTATTTTGTAGATAACTGACCAACAAAAAATACATTAAAATAAAGATACTAATTATACCAAATGAAATTTGTTACAAAAGTAGCATTTTTCCAACAAAATTAGGCTATATGAGGTGGTAAGAAATTGTTTCAATGTTTCCTGTTTGGTGTTTGGGTTTTTCATCGGTTGTTTTTTTTTTTCTTTCCAGTCTTATTAGGTAACAATCCAATGTAATTCAAAATTTCACTTTGTAAGTCGTTCATTTTAAGAGATCGCCGCGGTTGTTGTAGCTACTAAATCATATTGAGAGGAACAGAAATGAACCGATTCAGATGTGCGTTTGAAACGTCAGAAAACATCAGAAAACTTGCAACCTTAAAGGGCTCCACAGACTATTAAAATAAAACGGTTTATTGTTTCACAAACGTGTGAGCATTTTAGTGACTTTTCCACATCCAGCATTATCTATTGTAGATAGACCGTTAATGACTATACTACCATTTACAAACGAAAGTGACACCGCCAGTATTTTGGAGGCATAGTATTGTGTACCGGTAAACCATGCAAGCCTACACTGCAATGCCTTTTCATACTATGCATGTCAATGGTTACAGGTATCCAGTTTTCTTCTAAATGTCTTTTGTGTTCAAAAAAAAGACAAACAGAATTAGAAAAAGTGAAGATTTGTAAGTTTTGGGTGAACTCTTTAAGTCTTTTGAATATGTCAAGCTGCTGTGATCAGCCCATTATAATGTTTTTCAGTGAATATTAAATTACTGAGAGCTACAGTTTATTCTGTATATTTATAGATATATTTTATATGTTTTAAAAGTAACTTCAAAGTAGAGTAATTAGTAATCTGATTACTTTTTACATTAAGTAACTAGTAATGGAATCAGATTGCAATTTTCCAGTGTTAATTCGTAATTTGTAATCGATTACTTTTTTTTTTTTTAAAGTAACTTGCCCAACACTGTTCACCCTAATGCTAAAAAGGAAAGAAAAAAAACATTGAAGTTACATGAACCGGACGTTGCTGAGCAGTTTATTTCAGTATGTTGATGTACTTCCAACTGAAACAGAATATTGAGTATGGACCGAGGCTTTACTTTTTGCACATCATTCCCTCATTGCAAACTAACGGTAAGAGGGGCGTGGATAAGAATATTGTGGCTGAAGCCGTCAAAGTGAAGAACCACCACTCCAAACACAGAAGCAAATGGTCAAACTTGTATTGAAGATTACCAAAACAACCTTTTTTTCACTGGGTTAACTTGCATAGATTAATTTTAATTTCGCTTAAAAAAAAAAGGTTATATATGATATGAAATAATATGTACCCAAATGTATTCATATTGCCAAAGTGTCACATTAAAACTGAACTCTCAGCATTGGTTGAGTCTGTTTTACCGTGCTTAGCTGATTATAACAAACAAAGCTAATTTTTATGGCAGTCATATGTTTTATATCATGGCTGTAATCATTTAACAGTTCTTCCAGGTGCCTGCTAGTGGAGTCCCCAACTGGCCAACGCACAGACAGTTTAGACAGTTTAGTGCTACTTTTGTTGACCTACTTTTAACAAAAATGGCACTTTACGCTTAGCACAGTTTTGTTATTTACAGGGATCTCCATACACACCCACAGATAGTGCAAGCACTCACACCCACACTGACACCCTGAAACGCCTACCACGCTTACACCATTTCAGCAAGGGAAAGACTCAAAAACGTGTAGCCACATTACATACAGTTTAACTGCATTTCTGAAGATGTTTTACTGCATTTTCAAAGTAATTAGACAATTTATTTTGAAAATTCTTCTGAAATTCCTAATATTATAAACACTACTGTTTACATACACAAGGTTAGTAGGTTTTTTAAAGGGGTGGTCTAGAGTGTATTTTTAAGCCTTGGTTGTGTTTTTAAGATGCAAAGCAATGTGTGCTCATGCTTCATTTGTAGAAAATCACGTTATATTTTCATTTATCTTACTTTGATAATATACAGCTACTCAGCTAACATGACGGTCATATTTCCTAGTTCCTCCGAAAGGCCCGCCCCTAAGAGACTCTTGATTGGTCATCTAACATAATGTGTGGTGATTCGCGAAACAGCTCTATGTCACCAGTAAAGTGTCATGCCTCTACTAGGACACTCTTTGCATCTGCTGTGTGAATGCTGTCAGTCAGAATAGCTGTTATCCAAATCAGTTTGAGCCTGAATCCGACAGAAAATGAAGAGGACACAGCTGAACCTCATGCCTGCTCTCTAAAATAAAATCTGACAAGTGTCTTTCACATATATTAGGGTTATAAGTTTGTGTAAATAATATGAAGCAGTCACATATATGTTACAAGTTTGTTATTTGAAATGTATAACGCAGGGAAAGCAGAGGCATAGAGAGACACTTCAGCACTGCTAAAGATTGTGGGCGTTTACAGGGGTTTGACTGATAAATATGAATTTGCCAAACAGCATTTCCCATTGTTTACATCCTTGTTCACATCCTCACTACAACATATGGTTAACGCTAGAAACTGTGCATGTCATAGATCAATTTTAACAAATAAAAACACTTACAGGTTGTTGCTCACAATCCACAGCTTTGTCTAATACGGTCGCAGCTGCTCCTTCTTTGAGGAGTTTTTAGCCGATTCAGTACTGAACTAGGAGAGATTTTAGAAGCTGTCCTTTGTCAATTGGAAGTTACAATTTTTTTTATAATTCTCTGGAACATAATTAAATTAATTTGTAAGCATTTCTCTCTCTGTGTTCTGTCCTTTGGAAGCCCAAATACAGAAACGGAACAAGAAATAGCAGCATTTGGAAGGAATTTTAACTTTTTCTGCTATAACATTACAACACCTCTGGCCACGCCCCTTTGCTGTGCTGGGTGTATGCGCGCGGTGAATGCATTTGTGATCTCACTAGCCCGGATGTATTTTTTTGTAGTCCCCAAATTTCGTTCGCTGTAGGCTTTGCTAAGCTAACTCTGTAAAAGCCAATGTCTCCCTTTGCATTGAACTTAGAGCGTCTTACAATCAGAGACGTTGTTTATGTTCACACAGCTACATTACACATCAACTAAAGTTTAAAATATGATATCATAGTGGACCACCATTTAAAAAAAAAAAAAAAAAAAAAAAAGGAAATCAATGCTTTTATTTAGTAATAATTAATTAAATGATTTATTTATTTATTAAGCAAAGATGCATTTAATTGTTCAAAAGTGAGTGTAAAAAAATGACATTTTAAAAATATTTTATTTCTTTTTAACTTTGTAATCAACAAAAGTTCTGAAAATGTATCAGCAGAAAGGATTAAGGTGATAAAAAAAGAAATGACATTAAGAAGTGTTTCTTGAGCACCAGATCAACATATTATAATAATTTTAATAGAAATTAGTTTCTGCCAGAGAATAGAAAAGTAAAAAAGTCATTGATTCATGAATTTCTAGTGTTATGTTTTCATGACATACTCAGCAGGCACAGGATGTCAACATGACGCAAAATCGACGTTGTACCCTAACGTCATGGGGACATTGCATTTTGTTTGAAAATGAAAATCGGGTTGATGTCAGAACCCAGACGTCAATGTCCAACCTAAAATTAACAAATACCAATATCTAATGATGGTACAGCTTGATGTTATGTGGACGTTACCACTATGACGTCTATCAGACATTGAATTTTGGTTGCCATACCTGACGAATAAATGTCAGTATTTGACATCAATATGAGATTAGTTTAAGATGTTGGCTCGACATTGGATTTTAGTCACTTTTTAACACAACCTAAAATCAACCAAATATTAACGTCATTGGACATCAAAATAACATTGTCCTTTAGATGCTGATTAGACATTGAATTTTGGTCACTTAACGTCACGACGTAAATCTAACCTAATATTAACATGTTATAACATTGTGTGCCAAACAACAAAAAAACGGTATGTTTATTATTTACACCGTGTTTTGGGGGCTTGAAAACAAATAGTTTTTAAAAGTAATACTATTGTCTTTGTGAAAACTTCAATAGGGGGATTTTGTAAAAACTATGAGATCATGATGTGTATACATGGGTCGTCATAGTCGAGTAAATTTGGAGAGCAGCTTATAAACTCCACGATAGTTTTGTCATGACTTTCAAAAAAGGGAAAAAATAGTGTGATGACGGAAACCAGAAGAAAGAGCAATGTCAAATGTATTGTTCTGCCCATAGACACTGCATTAGACACACCTTCTATAAGCCTTAACTCTTTTTTTTTTTTTTTGCCAATTTGATGCAAAGATTATATAATACAAAGTATAGATTTATATATGCACATGTTTTTATCTAAATATTGTCAGTGCCAACAATCTAGTGGTGTGAGTGCATTGACACACATAGCACACATATCACACATAGGGCCCTATTTTAACGATCTAAGTCCAAGGCGCAAAAGTATTAAGGGCGTGTCAGAATCCACTTTTGCTATTTTAAGGATGGAAAATTCCGCTTTGCGCCGCGACGCATGGTCTAACAGGGTTGAGCTTATTCTCTTAATGAGTTATAGGTGTGTTTTGAAAATAAACCAATCAGAGTCTCATCTCCCATTCTTTTTAAGAGTCAGTTGCGTCGCGCCATAGCGCATTTGCTATTTACATGGCGGACTTTGTAAGTGGAAAAACTGAGCGCTTCACTAGCGAGAAAACAGTTAAACAGAGCATCTGCAGCGCAAGAATGAGAATGAGTCTCCTCATTCTTTACTTTCACTTTCACTCTTGTGGATAAGGAAACGTGTTGTACGCACAGACATCCATTAGGCCACATAATTATTTCGTTTGTTAAGCGCAAAGATTTTTTCAAAACTATTTCTAAATTCAGTTCTAATTTCCAGCAAACGAATAAATGAACAATAATAATGAAGTGTGGTCAAAAAACTAAGTTATATCCAAACACACATGCTATGCCCCTAATCGTCTAAAACCTGACAGGTGTGCAAATCTAAGCTTGTTTTTAATAAAACAAATATAAATATGCATATAATAAATACTACTGCTAAAAATAATAACATTATACAAAAGCAATTTGTGGTGGCACAGTAGGTAGTGCTGTCGCCTCACAGCAAGAAGGTCGCTGGTTCGAGCCTTGGCTGGGTCAGTTGCCGTTTCTGTGTGGAGTTTGCATGTTCTCCCTGCGTTCGCGTGGGTTTCCTCCGGGTGCTCCAGTTTCCCCCACAGTCCAAAGACATGCGGTACAGGTGAATTGGGTAAGCTAAATTGTCCGTAGTGTATGAGTGTGAATGTGTGTGGATGTTTCCCAGAGATGGGTTGCGACTGGAAGGGCATTCGCTGCGTAAAAATGTGCTGGATAAGTTGGCGGTTCATTCTGCTGTGGCAACCCCAAATTAATAAAGGAACTAAGCCGAAAAGAAAATGAATGAATGACTGAAAAGCAAATTGTCATGAATAAACTGAAAAAGCCCCCCGAGATGAAGAAGGCATGAAGGCAGTAGTTCTTATATTTATGTAGGCTAGAAAGTAATAATTTTTGTAATATTTTAATCCTTTAATTCTTTTTTATTTGTAAAGATATTTGCATATTGCTCTATATCCTGTGTGTATTAAGCAATGTTTAAGCGAGGCGCACAACTAACCCGCTCTGCGCTGGACTTTAGACCTCCTCTTAGCTGGTCTATTCTAGTTTCTCAAAATAGCAACGCGCCAGCGATGCGGCTCAACACACCTCCTTTTTTAGACCAGAACGCCTATGGGCGCACATATGAGTGCAAATGCATTTGCTATGTAAACGGCGTGGTGCAAAACGTCAAAATGACTCTTGCGTCGAGCTGAAACTAGCAAACAACAATTGCGTCGTGCCTTGCGCCGCATTGTGCCGGGTACATGATAGGGCCCATAGAGTTCAATAATTTAAATGTCATTTAGCCTTTTCATTTCAGGGGCAAAGACAGCTTCATTCAGGTCTTTTTGTAGTTTAAAGCCCTTGTGTGCAAGTGATTCAACTTAAAGAATCATTAAAGTCTTAGACAATTAATTGAAATGAGTTAATGTAGCAGATGATTACTGACCATGCAATCAAATGGTGGCTGTACTGATTTCATGAATCATTGGCTGCTAGTTAAAAAAGCACAGCAAGTGAGTTGTGAACTGTTGATGTTTTTTGTATTGACACAGAGTTGTCTATTCAGACTTATTTTCGCTTTTGATATTTGACAGAATAATAAACTACAAGTAAATATTTGACTTTTTCAGTCAGGCTTTGTGTTTACTTTGAGCATGGACTGTGATAACGTTCATAGACCCAGCTTATGTTTACTTTCTGCTTCCTGTCCCTCAGGCTCGCCTGTCCTATATTCGAGTGAAGTATCTCTTTCTCACGTGGCTTGCTGTGTTTGTGAGCAGTTGGATTGTTTATGTCCAGTACTCCACGTACACTGAGCTGTGCAGAGGACGAGAATGCAAGAGCATCATTGTGAGTATGATTGTTTCTGTTCATTGCATTTGTGATCGACTAATAGCAGTAGTGATGTAACAGAACAGAATTTCATTGACCCAAGACTTCATGTTTCATTAACCTCTATTGTTTTTTTTAGCTGTAACAACTCATAGTGCAGCTTAATGACACAAACTGGTATTTTATTATTATATTATTTTATGTACAGTTGAAGTCAGAATCATTAGCCCCCCTTTGAATTTTTATTTTCTTTTTTAAATATTTCCCAAATGATGTTTAACAGAGCAAGAAAATTTTCACAGTATGTCTGATAATATTTTTTCTTCTGGAGAAAGTCTTATTTGTTTTATTTCAGCTAGAATAAAAACAGTTTTTAATTTTTTAAAACCATTTTAAGGTCAATATTTTTAGCCCCTTTAAGCTATATTTTTTCCCCCCGATAGTCTACAAAACAAACCATCGTTATACAATAACTTGCCTAATTACCCTAACCTGCCTAGTTAACCTAATTACTCCTAATTATTAGCCTTTAAATGTTACTTTAAGCTGTATAGAAGTGTCTTGAAAAATATCTAGTAAAATATTACTGTCATCATGGCAAAGATAAAATAAATCAGTTATTGGAAATTAGTTATTAAAACTATTATGTTTAGAAATGTGTTGAAAAAAAATCTTCTCTCCGTCAAACAGAGATTGGGAAAAAACACCAACAGGGGGGCTAATAATTCAGGGGGGCTAATATTTCTGACTTCAACTGTATAGTTGTAAACACATGTTTGTAGAGCAAGTAGTTTGATCGTTTATTACCATTTGTTTTTCCTAGTTATTTCTTCCATTGGCAAATGTAATATTAAAACGAACAACAAAAAGAGCGCACTTTCACATTGTAGAAAAACACTAACCAGGGCTGGGTTATATGCACTTTTTTTTTTTTTTTATCCCAGATTTTTTCACTAAAAAAGTCGATTTACGATTTAATTGTTGTTTTCCCCCTACTAAAAAATGGTTGAAGATTATTAACCTATATAATTAGCATAAGCATATTATAAATTCTGATATAAAAAATGCTAGAGATAAAAAAAATCCCTCCAGAACCTTACTAGCTGTAATTTAAAAGATAAAATTGAACAATAGAATCTATTTACAATTGCATACAAGACTTTTATAATAATAATAGCAATTAAATCATTTTATAAAGTTACAGTGAAAGTAAACTCATAAGGATTGTTAAAAAGAAGACTATTTTCAAGGTGATTATTTTGTATGTTTTATTTCAACATGAACATACATTCAGAGCTTTATTCATTTCATCTTAATGACTTACGCAGGGCTAGTGTGTTGCTTTTATTTGCGTCGGGCCACTGCATCTGGTAGACTATAAGTGCACAAGCGCGTTGTCACAGTGTTGATGTGGTTGATATTTATAGTACCGAATAATGAACGGCTTTTTTTTTAAATTTGTGGCTGGGTCAAATAATTTATCCGAAAATAGCAAAGTTGAATGGCAATATTTGGTAACAGTTCCTTTCGTATGCGCGTCTGGTACATTACTGTTTGATGCTGCTCTTACACCAGATGCAGATGAATCGTCAAACGCGAGTGATTTACATGTTAATTCAATGCAAAGACGCGAATAGACATCCTGCGGCATGATTTGCACGAATAAGGAGGCACGAGTTGAGCATTTTGCGCGAGTTGGAAAATCCGAACTTTAGCGGAGAGTCGTGCCACGTAAACCAATCAGGAGCTTGCTGCAGTATGGGCGTGGTTATGACGTAGTGCCTGTTATTGGTGCCCGGAAGGGAAATCCTCCCACCAACACCAGACAACAGCTCATCAAACTGGGCTCGGATCAGCCTGAGGCACCGTTGAAAGCTTTCATCGCAACATTTCTCCGTGCTCTTCCCTGCACACTGCCATATTGTTTGTGTGTTTCTATTACGAATGCGGGGGACCTATGGGAACCCAGAAGGAAGCATCACGTATTACAGTGAAAACCGATTTTCATTCAAACAAATCGATGTAAACTACACATTCGAGGTAATCAATAAAATCAATTTATCGCCCAGCCTTAGTCCTAACGATACTAACGCAAAGCTGCAACATGAAATAAAAGTTATTTTTTTACATGTTAAAAGGAGTCTTTGTCCTAACCATCTGCGATGCACAAAATTTCTATCTTAGAAATGGTTTCCATTTCAACAGCGTCACGACAGAACAACAGCATATACTACCATGACAATTACCACCTCAGGTACTGATTATGTGCTTTATTCAGTGTTACATGCTACTAATGTGTGTTGATGTCATTATACATGACATTTACTGCCATACTACTGAAAGCAGCAGATCTTAAAATAAGTAGCAGAGGATTTGAAAATGAAAGTCAGAAGCGTGACTCGGTACAAACTAACTTTATCAGTCACTCAGTAGTCTATTAATAATGTTTAAGAGGTTTAATATGTATAAAATAGATTAAAAGCCTTTACTATTTCGTTGGGAGTGCAGTGGCTGGTATTTAAATGTTTCTGTCATGTCATGTCGCGTTTGGTGCAGACAGCCAAATTGCTTGTCGCTGGAATTTTGTTGCGTCACGTGTTGTTAGGACACAGTGTAAAGTGAATAGAATCAACTATGAACTTTGTAATCAAAGTACATACATACAGTGTTATCATTTGAGTCAGTTCCCCTACAGCTCATTTCCTTAAGATAAAATTTAAATAATATGGATTTTTCTATCTGCCGTTTAATGATTATTGGGCAAAAACCTGAAACTAATATACATTTTAATATTGTGCAAACAGTACATTTAAAGGGCATAGTTCACTTGAAAAGGTTATTATTAATCACTAAAAACATTCAATGACTTCTAAATCATATCTCATAATTCAATTCTGATTTTGTCTTGATTTCTGTAACTCACTCTTCGGGGGCCTACCAACAAGCTGAGATGTTTACAGTATATTCAAAATTCTGCTGCACAGCTTCTGACACACACTTCCTCACGCCACCATATCGCTCCTGTACTTCAGCAACTTCACTGGCTTCCTGTTAAGTCACATATTGATTTTAAGACTCTAATTTTAACATACAAAGCAGTGCATGGGCTAGCACCCAACTACAACTGTGACCTGGTAACTCTTGCCACTCCCACTCGCAGTCTTCGTTCTTCATCTGGACTTTTGCTGTATCAGCCACGCTGTAAACTAACAACTATGGGTGGTCGTGCTTTTTCGTACAGTGCACCTAAGCTATGGAATGGCCTACCCATCAGCATCAGGAATGCCGCTTCTCTAGACTTTTTTAAGAAACTTCTCAAGACTCACCTTTTTACCGTTTTTTTAACTTAGATTAATTATTTTTGTTAATTGAATCTTCCGATTGTATTGATTCGTTCATATTTTATTGTTTTATTGTGGTTTTTATTGTTCTGCTTTGTTTCTTTGCCTTGTAGCACTTTGGGTCTGAGAAAAGCACACTATAAATAAAATTTAGTATTATTATTATTATTAAAATTAGCTTAAGCATTGATCTGAAAAATCTTATGTGCTTCTGAATAAAGTAAATTGATCTGGGTAATAAATAACATTATACCAGGGTGGGTACATGATATCAACTTTTGGGTGAACTCTTTCTTTAAGACTTAAAGAGACAGTTTACCCAAAACTAAAATTTACCTCATCATTTACTCTCCATTTTAAACCTTATTTTAAAATAAAAGGCTTTTTATAGATATTTTGAAGAATGCTGCTTGCTGGCACCCATCGGCTTCCAGGGAATGGGAAAAAATACTATGGAAGTCAATGGGTACCAGCTACCAGCATTCTTCAAAATATCTTTTTTTTGTGTGTGTGTGTTCAACAGAAGAAAGAAACTCGAATAAGCTTTTAACAAGCGAAGGGTGAGTAAATGATGATAAAATGTTCACGTTTGGCTGAACTATCCCATTAAATGGGATTGGGAAAGTATTTGTTTACAATGTAACCCCACAGCCCCATCTATTGGGGATGTAGTGAAAATGTTCCCCCTGTGTTTATTGCCATTGCACATCACAATGCTGGCTTCCAATTACTCGATGACATCCTTATAAGCCCATTGAAACAGTCTGTCCTCTTCCAACAGTGTGACAAATACAGCAAAGGCATTATTGATGGTTCGGCCTGCAGCAGCCTGTGTGAAGAAAGCAAACTGTACTTTGGAAGGTGCCTCTCCACCAAACCAAACAATCAGGTATGACACCCTCACCACCAGAACTAAGAGATGTCCTTCCAGCAATGTCCAACACACATAAACTAGCTAAATGAGGTCTTCAGAATCACTACAAACTTTCTGGCATGTTTGTTGGATCTAAACTCTGCAGGAAGCAGGCTCTCCTTGTTTTGAGCTTATCCAAATTTTACCACATCCAGCAGTTTGTGTAAATAACAAAGTGTTTGATTAGCCACAAATGACATACCTAGTCTCCGCTTACTAAAGAAACATGTTCGTATGGGACATGTTGTGGCAAGTGGTGTAAAGTCATGAAATACAAATACTACTGTATGGTGGCTGAGAAAGCTTGATGTGCTGCAATTTTAGAAAAACTTGCAATTACAAAAAACGACAGCAAAAGATCTTCATCAGTTTGACAGCACGGGTGCTGCAAATCCTCACAACACAAACACATTTTTAAAAAAACGCAACGTATATTCACACAACGCAAACAAATTAATAAAATGCTCTGCGTTTTCCAACTTTTTTGGAATCGGGTTTGTAAATTAATCTCACGTTTTATATTTATATTATATATATTATACAGTGCATCCAGAAAGTATTCATAGCGCTTCACTTTTTCCACATTTGCTTATGTTACAGCCTTATTCCAAAATGGATTAAATTCATTTATTTCCTCAAAATTGTACACACAAAACCCCATAAGGACAATGTGAAAAAAGAGTTTTTGTAAGTGTTGCAACTTTACTAAAAATAAAAAACCTGAAAAATCACATGTACACAAGTATTCACAGCCTTTGCTCAATACTTTGTTGATGCACCTTTGGCAGCAATTACAGCCTCAAGTCTTTTTGAATATGACGCCACAAGTTTGGCACACCCGTCTTTGTGGAATTTTTGCCCATTCCTCTTTGCCGTACCTCTCAAGCTCTATCAGGTTGGATGGGAAGCGACGGTGTACAGCCATTTTCAGATCTCTCCAGAGATGTTCAATAGGATTAGGTCTGGGCTCTGGCTGGGCCACTCAAGGACATTCACCGAGTTGTTGTGAAGCCACTCCATTGATATTTTGGCGGTGTGCTTTGGGTCATTGTCCTGCTGGAAGATGAACCGTCACCTTAGTCTGAGGTCAAGAGCCCTCCGAAGCAGGTTTTCATTCAGGATGTCTCTGTACATTGCTGCATTCATCTTTCCCTCTATCCTGACTAGTCTTCCAGTTCCTGCTGCTGAAAAACATCCCCACAGCATGATGCTGCCACTGCCATGCTTTACTGTAGGTGATGAGCGGTGCCTGGTTTTCTCCAAACGTAATGCCTGGCATTCACTCTAAAGAGTTCAGTTTTAGTCTCATCAGACCAGAGAATTTTGTTTCTTATGGTCTGCGAGTCCTTCAGGTGCCTTTTGGCAAATTCCAGGCGGGGAGTGTCTTCAGTCTGGCCACTCTGCCATATAGACCTGATTGCTGCACAGATGGTTGTCCTTCTGTAAGGTTCTCCTCTAAAGAACACTGGAGCTCAGACAGAGTGACCATCGGGTTATTGATCACCTCCCTGATTAAGGTCCTTCTACCCGAATCACTCAGCTTAGATGGCCGGCCAGCTCTAGGAAGAGTCCTGGTGGTTCCAAACATCTTCCACTTATGGATAAAGAACGCCACTGTGCTCATTGGAACTTTCAGAGCAGCAGAAATTTTTCTGTAACCTTCCCCAGCCTTGTGCCTTGAGACAATCCTGTCTCGGAGGTCTACAGACAATTCCTTTGTCTTTATGCTTGGTTTGTGCTTTGACATGCAATGTCAACCCTGGGACCTTATATAGACAGGTGTATGCCTCTTCAAATCATGTCCAATCAACTGAATATACCACAGGTGAACTTCAATTAAGCTGCTGAAACATCTCAAGAATGATCAGTGGAAACAGAATGTACCTGAGCTCAATTTAGAGCTTCACGGCAGAGGCTTTGAATACTTCTGTACATTTGATTTTTCAGGTTTTTTATTTGTAATAAATTTGCAACAATTTCAAAAAATCTTTTTTCACATTGTCATTATGGGGTATTGTGTGTAGAATTTTGAAGAAATAAATGAAGTTAATAAATTTTGGAATAAGGCTGTAAAAAAATGTGGGAAAAGTGAAGCTCTATGAATACTTTCCAGATGCATGAATGGCAGATAATGGAACTTTTCACATAGAAAGACCCTCAAAAGAAAGTATCACTGATGAAGACATTGTGTTGCTGTGCTGTTCTCAGGTGTATACGGGCAGCTGGGGTGACCAGGATGGTGTCATCAAGTGTCAACTAAGTGACGTCCTGCACTATGAACTGGGGGAAGAGCTGGAGCCAAAGAAAGAGATCACACTCTTTGAAAAGCCCACCCGAGGAACATCTGTAGAGAAGTTCAAAGAAATGGTCGCAAGTCATTTGAAGGTTTGGATACTTTTTTTTAGTAACAGTTTTGTAAAAATGGTTAGCAGGCAGGGGCAACACGGTGGCTCAGTGGTTAGCACTGTCACCTCACTGCAAGAAGGTTGCTGGTTTGAGACCCAGCTAGGCCAGTTGGCATTTCTGTGTAGAGTTTGCATGTTCTCCCTGTGTTAGGTTTCCTCCGGGTGCTCCGGTTTACCCCACAGTCCAAAGACATGCGCAATAAGTGAATTGAATAAACTAAATTAGCTGTAGTGTATGTGTGTGAATGTGAGAGTGTATGCATGTTTTCCAGTACTGGGTTGCAGCTGGAAGGGCATCCGCTGTGTAAAACATATGCTGGATAAGTTGGTGGTTCATTCTGCTGTGGAGGCCAAGGATGAATAAAATGACTAAGGCGAAGGAAAATGAATGAATGGTTAGCAGACACTATAGGTCCCAATCACAGAACTCAAATCAAGATTTTTGTAGCCGATCACCAATTACTGATTACTTGAAGCTATATTGGCCGGTACCAATCACCAATTACAGAGACTAATTGAAGTCTTTTATTAATCATGTTTTAAAAAATGTATATTACAAATATCAGATGACAACTGCATTTATTGACAAGCAAAATGCCAGCCTGAAACATAGAAGCCTGTGCTTGGTTAGCTAATAAGAACAGTTTAGAGCAGAGATGCTCAAACTAGGGGCCACAGTTGGCCCATGACAACCTTTGATTTGGCCCTCCATCCCCTCTGAGAAGAGAGGCAGAATGCTGGGGGTAGTGCCTTTGATACACATTGTCATTTTAATGTAACTTTTCATTTGTTGGATATATTGTATCATGACGGAGCTACAGTTGGAATCTTTTGTTTTGTGTTTAACTTATGATTAAATTGCACATTCTCCAGTTCCCGCCTCAGAGTGAGCAAGTTTTGGCTACTTTTACATTTAAAGTAGCGTTCAGAAAAAACAAAACACCCGCGAAGAAACCGGGCACAGAGGAACATAACCTACTGCTAGCTAGGGTTTTGGAAGTGTTTGTAACCCACCGGTCATACTGCACCCAACCCGGTCTGAGCTGGGATTGAACCGGCGATTCATTGTATGGGAGTCTGTTGCCCTAACAAGGAGGCTAAAGCCCATGGCCTCCAGCGTCTGTCGCTAGAGCACCTTTTGAGGAAAGAGGAGTAAGGTTTACCTGCATAGCACTTCACTAGCTGGTCTCTGTTACACTCACCCCCCTAAACCTCACTCCCATCCTGGATGAGCCCCCACGTGTAACCTGGTTTACCTGCATAGCACTTCGGTAGCTGGCCTCCGCGTAGGGGCTTGCCTGGTATGGGAGTGAGGTTTGGGTTGTGAGTGTAATGGGGGCCAGCTAACGAAGTGAGACTGTAGTTGCGCCTGAAATTATCGTGAACTGTAGAGAGGAGGGGGGGTCAGGACTGTGGACGATCACGAACCGAAAACGGAGGTGGGGGGAATGGGGTGTGGCAGCTGGGGGCGGACGATCGCGAACGAAAGAACATGGGGGGCAGGGGGATTTGTTGGACCATTGCGCACTGAAGAGCGGGGTGCACTTTCATTCATTTTTGAGGGACATTTTTTTTTATCCATGCTCTGCACAGGTTGAGCTCTATGCACATATCTACATCACTTGACAGAGGCTGTCGCTTGAGCACTTTTTAAGGTCAGACAGGAGAGGATGATAAAATTTATAATGATGATTGCATCACTTTTGTACTTTCTCAGAGTAACAGAGAATCGGTGTGTTCAAGCCACGTTAAAATGATTATATAATGCACTTGAATGGCACTGCGAAGGTGTAATTACCAATTGGGATATTATCTATCAGAAAATCTAGTGGATGAAGCATCTGTATCGACTGTAAATTTGTTGAAATGAAAGGGATAGTTCACCCAAATCTACTTACCCTCTACTTCAGGGGTGTCCAAACTCGGTCCTTAAGGGCCAGTGTCCTGAATAGTTTAGCTCCAAATTGCTTTAACACACCTACCTGGAAATTTCTAGTATACCTAGAAAGAGCTTGATTAGCTGGTTCAGGTGTGTCTAATTGGGGTTGGAACTAAAATATGTAGGACACCGGCCCTTCAGGACCGAGTTTGGACACCCCTGCTCTACTTGCTTTAAACCAGGGTTCACCAATCTCGTTCCTGGAGGTCCGGTGCCCTGCAGGGTTTAGCTCCAACTTGCCTCAACACACCTGCCTGGGTGTTTCAAGTAAACCTAGTAAGACCTTGATTAGCTTGTTCAGGTGTGTTTGATTAGGGTTGGAGCTAAAATCTGCAGGACACCGCACCTCCAGGAACAAGTTTGGTGATCCCTGCTTTAAGCTGCGGTCACATTAGTGTTTGAGTTTGCGAAATTCTGTCGTACAGCACTGCGAAAAGGGATTAAACAAGATGATTAGACATTTAAAAAAGCTAGCGATTGGTCCATGTTTTAAATTTCTGTCCAGAGAGGTCATGTTTTGTTCGATTGGTCTCACACAATCATGTGATGCGATTTTGCAGGTCAGAGTTCACCAAGCTTAAACTTTCCAACGCAGCAAACTGCAAAACTTGCCGCATGACCTTGCGTTTCCGGTCTGATGCATTCGCGTGCGTATAAATGGAAGTCTATGGGGAGAAAAGTGCAGTGTGACTGCAGCTTCAAACCTATGAAATACAGTCGTCATCGCAAGTTACTTGAACACGCTTGATCAATTATCATAATCACAACATAATTAAGCCTTGTCAGGACGAACTGAACAGTGCAGGACACTCAGAGGAGTGATGTGATGGTCTCCAGTGAGTTGGCCAAAATATTTTGTTCAATCATTGATGTTTGAAGCAAGCACGGTTAAAGCGAATTTATACTTCTGCTTTGAGTACATGTGGTAGGTCTGGTGTAGTCGCATACATTATATTTAATGTCGCATTTACATTATTGAATTCAGATCTCAATTTAGCAGACGCTTTTATCCAAAGCGAATTGCACACCCGAAAGCAGTTGGGGGTTCGGTGCCTTGCTCAAGGGAATCACCTCAGTCGTGGTATTAAGGTGGATATTTATTCTCTCTCCCCACCAACAATCCATGCTGGAGCTACCACAGGAACCTACGACCTTTGGATCCCAAGTCCAACTCTCTAACCCAGGGGTGCCCAAACTCGGTCCTGGAGGGCATAATTTAGCTCCAACTTCCTTCAACACACCTGTCTGGAAGTTTCTAGTATACCTGGAAAGAGCTTGATTAGCTGGTTCAGGTGTGTTGGGGTTGAAACTAAAATATGCAGGACACCGGCCCTCCAGGACCAAGTGTGGGCACCCCTGCTCTAACCATTAGGTCATGGTACTCTCAAAAAATGTAACAAGTACAAATCACAATGATCCAGAATTTAAGATCTTTGATTGGACGCCTTGGTAGTGAGTGTTTAACAAGTGTCTCATGAAGAAGCTTTATTTGGATATTTTAGTTTTGTGTTTTTTTTTTTTTATTTCTTCCTTTAATGAGTGCAAGTTTGAGCCACTGCTACTGTGCCATCCCAAGTTTTTCTGGCGTAACACCAAAATACAGCCAAAACAACTCAATACATTGGAACATATAAACCCTAATGCCAGCTAGCGTTTCTTAAGTGTTATTGCAGAGCAGCACAGAATAGAGCCCGTTTACACTGTCAGGTCTTGATGACTTATTCCGAATTTTTTTTTTTTTTTTGCCTGTTCGTTTACACGTTCTTTTAATTGTGACCCATATCCAATTCATGCGTTTACACTTGCCATACAATTTATGATGTTGTGCATGCGTAAAGGCAGGTTCTAGCATCTGCGACACACTAGCCACGATGAAAAAAATTGTTGTTTTTAGCTGTGCGAAATATGCGAAGTTAGCCCAACTTTAAAATGATTTTGAGGCGGAGGAGGAGGGAAAGGGCCGTCATCGCAGCTTGCGCCTATGGTTTATATATGATGTCCTCCACCATTCAGAGGAATTTGTGAGAGATCTCAGGTCAGATAGGAGCAAATTGTGGTGACTGACCACTTTCCTCCTCCATGTTTCCTCTGTTGTTGTCGTCTCCACACATGCTCTTCCTTCTACGTCATTAAACCACAGAAAAGTACTACACTGTCACAAGTTTAATGACGTACAAAACAAAATGCCTCAATAAATCCGATCTGCCCGTTTACATGATAGTCGCATTGTCACATATCCGATTATATCTGATTTATTTCCACATATGAAGGAGGCCTGAAACCGATCTCTGAATATCTGAATGCATACATATTTTTCATGTTTACACGGTCATAGAACAGATCCGATCTGTCTCACATATGAGCAAAAAATCTGAATTGGGTCACATTTAACTGGCAGTGTAAACGGGGCCATAGAAGCATACATGCTTACAATGGTGTCAGCTATGTGCAAGGTTTTCATCAGGGGGTACACCGATCACTCTTGCTGAAGTATTAGTCAGGCTCAAGAAACATTAATCTTGCTAGATGCAATACAATACAAATATGGCAAATTCTCAGCTGCCATCATTAGTGGCTCCCACCCTGATTTAGGACTATCCACTGCAAACTGTATTGAAGTTGGATTCTATTCATCAGTACCAAACACCAGAGTCTTGGAAGAAAACAATTAGCATTCAAATGAATCATACTTTGATGTCTAAATGATAAGCATTTCACTATGTCATACTGTGAATGTAACAAAATCAGCAGTTCTGGTGTAAAAAAAAAGCCTTATAGGCTGAAATCACTTGACCATAAACTGATGCATCTTTACAATTATCATAATTCACAATCACTTCCTTGTTTTGGTTCCCACAGGCAAAAGTTGGAGAGCAAGCCAACCTGTCCAGTTTGGTTAGCCTGATTCTTTCAGTGGCCGACAGCAACAAAGATGGCCACATCTCTCTCCCTGAGGCCAAGTCTGCCTGGGCTTTACTACAGCTCAACGAGGTTCTGCTGGCGGTGGTGCTCCAAGGCCGAGAACACACACCTAAACTGCTGGGCTTCTGCGGGGACCTGTATGTGGTGGAGCGAGTTCCTCATGCTCCGCTGTTTGGCATCACCTTGCCTTGGCCCATGGATCTGTGGATCCCCACTGGTATGCGGCGAAGCATGGACCAGTGGTTCACACCATCCTGGCCCCGCAAGGCCAAAATCTTCATCGGCTTGCTGGAACTTATTGAAGACATCTTCCATGGTACCTTTGGGAGCTTCTTAATGTGCGACATGAGAGCCAGTTCGTTTGGTTACACCGACCGCCATGACCTCAGGCTAGTGGACGGCCGGCGTGTAGTAGCCGAGGAGGCCTTCAAACAGGCCATGATCCTCCAGCGCTGTAAGGACCATGAAGACTGCGTGTATGGTGCGGACTGTAGGACTTCATGTGACCTTTCAGAACAGCGCTGCACAGCTGAGGTGGCTCAGCCCAATCTGGCGCGGGCCTGCGGAGCAATGAAGGATTACCTCCTACGAGGAGCTCCGTTCCATCTGCAGGAAGAGCTGGAGAAGCAGCTGTACGCCTGCATGGCTCTCAAGGGTTCGGCTGAGCAGATGGAAATGGAGCACTCGCTCATCCTTAACAACCTCAAGACCTTGCTGTGGAAACAGATCTCACACACCACCGACTCATGAAGAGAAGCCAGGGTGGGAAACATTAAGATCAGGGGTGCCCAAACTCAGTCCTGGAGGGCCGGTGTCCTGCAAAGTTTAGTTCCAACCCTAACCAGACACACCTTGGCTAGCTAATCAAGGCTTTCTAGAAACAGGTGTGTTGGGGCAAAGTGGAGCTAAAAGGACACCCGCCCTCCAGGACAGAGTTTGGGCACCCCTGATTTAGATTCTTGAATGTCTTCTGAAGCACTTAAGGCCATTTTCAAGATGGCTGCTGGAAGGTAAAGTTGCTGGAAATAAAGGCTTTGATGCCGAAGTTTTCTCCCTTGATGGGGGGGGAAACGAAACGTAAAATTGTGAGGAATTATTTCTCAGGCTCAACTTTAAAGTTCACGTTTCATGTTTTGTCATCATACACAAGTGATCGATGATCATGTTTATTCTACACTTCCTTCAGATGTTATGAAGGAGCAAGTAAAGCTAACTTTGCATCCATTGTTGGATGCTAGCATAGAAAGCGAAGGAATGCACTCGCCACTGACTGTGGTTGTGTAAGTCTCGTATTGTAACGTTTGTCACACATGAGCACAGCAAAAAGAGCCATAAAAGAGCCATTTTGAAATGGACATACTAATGCCTTGATATGCATGTTGCCAGTAAGTGTGTGTTATTTTGAGTTCGATGCTTGTGTGTACTTCTCTTGGATCAATTCTCGGAAATGATCAGACCAACCACTTAAGATCTGATTGTAACTTAAAAAAAAAGAGGTTAAATTTGTTAACATTATTAGTTATTGCAATAGCTAACAGCATTTGTTAATTTAGGTAAATGTAAATATATACTGATGCATTTTTAACGTTTGAAGCGTCAATTGTGCCAAACTTGTTTAATAGTCCTTGATGCGTCGAACACAAAATAATTCAAAGAAAGTACAAATTGATGTATTTTGTCCTACCATTAAAGAAACTGGCTACAGTTACAAACATTCTTCAAAATATCATCTTTTGTATTCAACAAAAACAAACTTAAAAGGGTTTTGATTTGTGGGTGATTTTCCCATTTAGCCTAAATTAAAAATGTTGTGAACTTGGATGCGATGCCTATTGCATTAACCAGTGTTAATCAGATTAATCTTTTTTTTTTTTTTCGTGAAGTGTTGAAATGTTTACAGGAGTCTTGCAAGTCACACTACAACAACAGAGCCCTACTCAACCATGATAGTTCACAGCGTTGATCATTATTTATTTCTAATGTTCTTTTAGTTTTAGTCCTAAGGCATGTCTAATAAATAAAATTAGATTTCTAAAGCTATATGAAATGTCTACCATCATATTATGATGTACTAATGAATGAAGAAATGAAGAGGTGCTTTGTTTTTTTTGATCAGCCATTTTCAATGGATGTTTCCGATTGTTTGTCGAACTGCTTCAATTTTGTGTATTCATAAATCTCACTGCTGCTGACTAAGACTTTAAATGGAGATTTTTATAAAAGTTGATTGCATGACTTTGCACATTAAAAGTGTTTCTCAAATCTACAGTTTTTGATGTCGTGCTTCACCAAAGACCACCAGCACACCGTATTCTTTCCAAATGATTTATTTGGAAAAGGTGCACACTTTCTTTGGAGCCGTTGACGTTTGATTTCTTCAGTCGTCTGCAGCAGCTTCCTGAGCCCGGAGGAAACTGGCCTTTTTCTGGGCCACACGGTCTTTCCTCTGGGCCAGAGTGAGCTTGGCACGGTTCCACCTGCAACACAGTAGTCAGCACTGATGAGAAAAGAGACACCGCATCTGCGCAGATTGTAGCACAATCTATTCAGACTAATATACTCATGTGAAAAGGTTAAAACTCCTTATTAGCTATGTTTCCATCCAAAGAAGCGAATAAAATTTATGCGCATAACTGGAATATGGCACATAGGACATGCGAATAAAGCAGCATTTCCATCCAAGTAGTCAAAGAGAAGAAAATCGTCACTTCCGTAAACAGTAAAAATGAAAATTATTGCAGTAGGAGAAGCTGTGTGAATCTTTTCTTTAATAAATTACTTGCACCTCAGAAGACAGTATGCCGACACACAATGAATGTGTGGTGGCGTCTGTAGGCATCAGACGCAGAGCACAGGGGCTTTTGACGGTTCTGGAGGTCATTAATAACATCAGCCTGCTGGTTTGTCCATTCACACACATTTTTATCATCACATGATCTCTTACAACAATAATCACATGACCTTTTTAATGTGCATACTGGAATTTGTTTGATAAAAGTGTGTCCATTGTAGTTTCTTCTTATCTAATAAAAAGTTTATCCTACTCAGTTATGCGCATGTTTTTTATGCACATTTTCAAACCTTATGCGCATCTTAGTGTTTCCATCAAATGTTTTTTTTTACGCGCATCTCCAAAATGCGCACAAAAATAGGTAGATGAAAACGTAGCTACTGAGAGAGAGCTGGACATCCTTGAATTTTAATGAGTGTTTTCAAGGCTTGAAATGTGCTTAGATTTCAGAAAAAAATGCTTGAAAATGCAGTCGTGTTGCCCTCATATATATGAATATTAAAAATAACCTGACCAAACGAGAGTGACCACTAACTAGTCAAAGAGCCGGGATTTGGGGGTCAAACACGATCAGACAAGGTTCATCGATTTCATGAATGTTGTACTAATCTGTATTTTGATGTGTTCCAGCAAGTCGTTTGATTAAATTTATGACTGAATGAACCGTTTTTAACTCATCTGAATAAACGATTCACTATCAAAGACATTAAAATATTGCAACATTCTATATACAACATTTGAAGCTTATTAACATAAAACAGGCTAAATGTAAGAAGAAACGTTACATTAAGGCTGCACAATATATTGTGTATCCGCAATAGTCACATTGCAGGATTAGATTCTTCATTAAAGATTAAAAGAGAAATATTTAAATAATTTATACAACGATGACCATGTTATTTTGTTTAATTGCTCAATTTCTGTACCTGAATACTGACTCTCCAGAAAACCATAAGATGCTGTTTATTTCACTTTTATCTTTGCGCTGTTGTATTTATATATGCTTACAATTTATTATAATTTATACAAACACACTGTAGAAAAAAAACCTCATACCAATCTAAATCATGGGTGAACAACCCTGTTCCTGGCGATCGACATTGCTGCAGATTTCAGCTCCTACCCTGATCAAACACACCTGAACCAATTAATTAGAACCTGAGGAGCACTTGATAATTACAGGCAGGTGTGTTTGATATGGGCTGCAACTGAAAACTGCAGAAAAGTCGATCTCCAGGAATAAGGTTGAGCACCCCTGATCTAAATGAATGAAATCTTTCCAAATAGAGCCGTTTAAATCATCGGTGAAATTATATTCATATTAGGGTTGGGCGATGTTGACCAATTTGGCATCGTACGATGTCTAATGTAAAACATTGCGATGGACGATGGAATCATCTTCATAGGTGGAGGTGAATTAATTATTTATGAATAATTAATTAATTCCTAACTAATTAATTATTTGTAGCTTACCGTTTCAACTACCTGTTTTTTGTTTTACCCATAACCAAATCATAAATAAATAAAGATAAGTTACACACAAATTTCCACCTGCCAATCACTTTTTCCGCGGGACTCTGGCATGAGTAGGCAGAGTGGTCCGTGTCAGTTATTTCTTTGGTGCGGTGGATGGCGGAGGGGTGTCGCGGATGAAAGTGAGCGGCGCAGGGGTTGCTCGCAGACAAAAGTGAGCGCCGCTGAGGTGTCGCGGACGAAAGTGAAGAGGGTTAGAGAGTCGCGGAACAAAGTAAAAATGAACCATGGACAGGGGAGGAGGGCGGTTGAGGAGGAAGATCGGTAAAATGAGTTGCCGGATCCGGAGTGTTCTGGCACAAATTAAGCCCTGGATAGAGACAAGATTAATTAAATATCACGTTTAACAACTATAGTGAGACGCGATCCACTATCATCCTTGATAAACTGTCCGACGTACACTGTTCTCTGGAGCTCAGACGAGCGCATGACAGTGTGTGTCTGGCTGTGTGTGTGTGGCTGTGGTCACGTGATGTGCGTTTTCAGTGGACGGAGGGCTTTTCAGAAATGCTAGATGAAACACCAGTGTGAACGTGGGTCATTTTCGTTCTAAAATGCCATTTTAAAAGTAAGCTGTATTAGTTTAAACAGGGCCTGAGTGTGTATTTTTCACGAGCGGGTTTGCGACGGGGGCGGGGCGATGGATCGCGATGCCGGCTCAGCATTGTGATGTCTATCAGCCATCGGAGATGGAAAATGGCATCGTCTATCAGGCCAACCCTAATTCATATTGCAATATATATATTGCAGAAAAACAAAATATCGCAATGTCAGATTTTTCCAATATTGTGCAGCCCTACATGACACATTAATAAATAACATTTAAGAGTAACTTACAGTATTTCAATGTTGATAATGTGCTTGGGGGAAACAAAAAATAATACTATACTATGGAATACTATAACAAAGTATCTGATATAGAGTGATGAAGTAGTATATATTTAATTGTTGTAGAGTGCTGGAAAAGTCTGAAAAATCACATGGAAATGCTTAGCTTTGACTTTGGAAAAGGTGCAAGAACCCTGTACTGAATTTCATGGCTTTCCATACAAGTACATACTAAAGAAACTGCATGGTCCCTGGCAGGTCTTAAAATCTGAAAGGTAAAACCTATATGAATAACATCACATGGCACCTCACACGCTCATTATTTATTTAACAAACATAAAGCCAAGATTGAAAAGCCATGGGAGACAAACCTAGGACACCCCATGATTCAGATGCCTGTAGATCCACTTTTAGCAGTGATTACTTAAAGTAATCATTTCTATATTACCTCATCAGTCTCTGTGTTTGGGATCATTGTCTTGTTGCATGACCAAATTTTGGCTCAGCTTTATCTATGGGACGACATTGTGTTCACACACACCTGAAGGCTCCAGATCAACAAACTGCTGTGACAATGTTAAGTGATTTATTTTTGTTAATACCATATGTTATAGTTTATCTGAGGTTTTATTTTCCAAATTTTAAATCCTGCCAAGAATCAGGACATTTTTCATATCTTGATTTTGAAAAATCCTTATTTCATAGGGAGTCTTAACTTTTTGACTTGACTCTAGGTTATAAAGGGGAGGAAATATTTGACATGCAACTGCAAAAATAAGTATATCTGCATCATCTTCAGATTTTGCCATCAGATCAACATGAGGCCGACACTCAAGTTCCATTCCAATATCAATTCTATGACTTCCAGCTATAAGACATAATAATAAATAAAGCTTGAGAACGCACCTCTTCTTCTTGACTTCTCTCTTGGGCTTCCTCTCATGAACAGGGTTCTCACGGATGGAAGCATGAGCCTTCTTGTACATCTCTTCAATCTGCAGGAACCAGATGATCATTTAACAATAAGGCAGGTGGAAGGTGGACAAATCAACAGTTACAATACTACACAACAGATAATAATTTAGCTAAGAAATTAAACGCAATGACAAAAAGCCAACAGCATCAGGCCGCAAACACTGTATCTACTGATGATACAGCATGTTATCCACAAAATCACAGCTTTCATGATTCCTATCTTAAAGTCTGTGTAAAATCAAAATTTATGTTTATTTTGTTAGTTCACATTGATATTCTTGAAGTGAACAACTAATACAATAAAAAAAAGATTTGTTTTGGTATTCTTCAATCAAAATCGGACTATTTGCTTCCACGTTTAAAGAGGCGGTTCTTCTCTGATGACGTCAGTTTGACGGCTTCAGCCACGATATTCTTAACCACGCCCCTTTGACAGTTTGTTTGCTGCAAGTAAATGATATGCAAAAAGAAAGCTCCACCCCTACTCAATATTCCCTTTCAGTTGGAAGTATCAACATACTGAAACAAAAGTCTCAGCGACTTCTGCTGCACGTAGACTTTAAAATTAAAAAGCTCAGCAATCTGTGTAATTTAAAACAACTAAACCAACAAAATCTTTGTGATGTCGCGTTCAATGTGGTGATTTCATCCTAGTGATTAACAGTTTTATCAATTCTTAAGCAAAATACAGAATAAAATAAAGTATCTCTGTACAGAATCAAACAATCTCATCCTCAACTAAAGCATTGCGGTCACAACTTGGCTATAATCAAATACAATTAAAACCTTTGATTTACAAGTGAAAGAGGAAAGAAACTAAATGAAAATAAATGAGGTGAATAAATAAAATCCTTATATAACAATCAAATGCATGGTGATTTCATTCTAAAGTAAAAAAGGCACAAGTCAGCAGTGATGTTGCAAAGAGCTTTCTTACAGATTCAGGTGTGACTCCGTTCTTGATGAAGCGGGAGAACTGCTTTTTGTACAGTTCCTCGTCCTCCTCCATCAGAAGGCTCATGTACTCTGACACGTTCAGGCCCAAGATGTGCTTCCTGTGCACCTCTGCATTGAACTCCTTGCTTTCAGAGTCATAGCCCGGGAACCGCTTTGTGCTGAGAAAGAAAGTTACAATTTCCATCAAATGACAATAAAGACTGGACATTAGAGCTGCACAATTAATCGTAAAAAGATCGCGATCTCGATTCGACCCCCTAGACGATCTTAATCCAGCATTTATACGAATCTGCCAATCATATTTTCATGTTCAGGAGAGAAGCAAAGACGGCCACACAAGTCTTCACGTTGTTTTATAAACAATGTTAAACAACGTGGACACCTCCAACTGGTATTGAAAGAGTCACATACTGTATTTATATGGTATAATCCAACCAAAAATGTAATTTCTGTCTTCATGTAATGATGTATTTGTGGCCGCGAAAACACACGTGACGTGAGCTGACTGTAAGCTGTTACCACAGAGAGGGCGGGGGCGCGCCTGTGAATGATGCCCACTTTAATGAACAGAACCTGCATAGGCTGTGAATACCAGGTAATAAAGTTGTAAATAACATTCAGTTTATGGCACAGAGTGATCAGTTGGAAGCCGCGCGGGAAGTATGATGAACCGCACTTAGCAGTGAAAATGAAACCAAAAGCACGCACACATCATTTAAATAATCATATCGCATTTTAGAGTTATGATTAAGATAATAAGCATTTAAAATGTTTTTCATCATAGCGAACACAGAGTGTTGTGCATGAAAATAAATGTTTAACAGTGTCAGTATAACTACTCTAGCCTATATAATGTTGAATATAATGAATCTGATAATGACAACTGTCTGATTTTACCTGAAGAAAAAAAATGGTCTAACAATGTTGTCAATGACAGATTGCAAGCATATGTCTCAAACACAATAATTCAACATCAGAATTATGAATAGTTGTATTCTAAAATAATAATAATAATAATAGCCTACTCATTTTAACCTTTATTTTACATCTACAGAATCGTGAGAAAATAGTCACCTTTATTTTAAGCAAAAAGATCGCGATTCTCATTTTAGCCAGAATCGTGCAGCTCTACTGGACATAACAGCACACTTCATTTGCTCAGTTGACTTATATGACAAAGATAAAAAAGATAAAAATTTACAGAGAAAAAAATGTTATTAATCAATTTCACGTCTATCATTTTATGTATTAGAGACAAACACTACAATAGAGTCTGTATGAATCTGTGTATTTAGTTTTTCCACCGAATTGTTTATGTTCAGACTAGGGCTGTGCAATTAATCGAAAATTCAGTTTCGATTTTGGCTTCTAACGATTATGAAAAAACATTAATCGAGATAAAATAATTATTGTACCATATACCGCCCCTTTCTAGTTGTACACATTTGTCGCTCTGCAAAGCTCAGTTTCACGTGAACATTACTAAAAGCATGTACTGTAATGTAACTTTTGCAGCACGGGATGCGCATCATTCATTGATGTACATTCGAATCATTCTTGTTTTTAAAAATGCAAAAGAGATCGCATGCTGTTGTGTGTGCGCGCTCAGCCTTAGAGACGAGCAGAGCACACACATCTAAAGCCATCTTAATGTGAGCGCTTTAATGTTCAAATAAATTTGTGTCAAAACGCGGTGTTTAGTGATTATTTATATTAACCCTCATTTGTGTAATAAACAAAAGAGTTGAGAAACAAAAGACATGTGAAAGTGAAACCATTAATCAGAACTGCACTGCTCTTAAAGTGACAGCGCGCGATAATCCTGCTGCCGACTGTTTTTATCATTAATCAAACAACAAAAGGACAAAATCACTCACTGTTTTTGACTAAAGGACTTTTGTAGCTATAATTAAAGTTTGTTTTTTTACAGTGAAGATGCTTACAGCAGTTTGTTTCATATGTTTATTCTATTGTATCTATTGAGAAAAATAACTATATATATACAGCTGAAGGCAGAATTATTAGCCCTTCTGAATTATTCGTGGCCACCCCCATCCCCCCCCAACCCCCCTCCCCAAATTTCTGTTTAACGAAAAGATTTTTTTTCAACACATTTCTAAACATAATAGATTTAATAACTCATTTCTAATAACTGAATTATTTTATCTTTGCAATGATGACAGCACATAATATTTTACTAGATATATTTCAAGATACTAGTATTCAGATTAAAGTGCAATTCAAAGGCTTAATTAGGGTAATTAGGCAAGTCATTGTATAACAGTAGTTTCTTCTGCAGACAATCAAAAATATATATTGCTAATAATATTGACCTTAAAAAAGGATTCAAAATATTTAAACCTGCTTTTATTCTAGCCAAAATAAAACAAATAAGACTTTCTCCAGAAGAAAAAATATTATAGGAAATACTGTAAAAAACTCCTTGCTTATTTAGGAAATATTTATTGGAAAAAAAAAAAAAAAAAAAATGGGAACACGAGGGCGAAATTTTTTTGACCAACTGTATATTGTTTTGAATAATCTTGATTACATTTATGACCAAGATAATCGTGATTATGATTTTTCCCATAATCAAGCAGCCCTAGTTCAGAGCAGAAAGGCTGCTGATTTGTTCTGTAGACTATTAAAAAAAAAGTTAGCTTAAAGGGGCTAATAATTTTGACCTTAGTGGTTTTAAAAAAACTTAAAATAAAACAAATAAGACTTTCTCCAAGAGAAAAAAAAATATTATCAGACATACTGTGAAAATTTCCTTGCTCTGTTAAACATAATTTGGGAAATATTTAAAAAAGAATGAAAAATTCAAAGGGGGCGAATAATTCTGACTTCGACTGTATATAAAATAATATAGAAACATATTTAGAAACTATACATTTTAAAACAAGAGGTCTTGTGCTGTGAAGAAAAATCTAAAATTGTGTATGGAAAGCATTGTCAATGCACCGTGAATGTCAAGATTTATGTGAAAAATATGACAATCTAAACGTTTTATATATCTATATATAAGATGTTATATAGAATTCATTTAACTGAATTTAAAATACTGTAGTTATTTTCTTAATTAGTCATGACAACTGACAACTTTATTGGAAAAAATGGTTTTAAATAAACAGTAGCATAGTGTAACGTACTTTGTGATTATTTATGCTCTTTTATGAAAGTATAGTAAAACACATTTTAAATTGCAAATTTGATTAGATAAATTGCAATTAGATCTTATCACCAAATTGTGCAGCATATACATTTGTAACACATTCAAATTGGATGGGATACTAAATAATTGGCAATACACGATCTGAACACCAGTGGGTCTCATTCACTAATAATTGTGTATGTTTTTCACATTTATATGCACATTTTTACTTCTTACAAAAACTTAACACCTAATCCCAAAACATGCATTCACATAATATAAGCCCAAACCAGATCCATATAAGGGCATTCCCCAAAGCAGCACTCGTCCAGAGAAAGACAATTTTAGCACCGAAACAAAAGACAAAGAAAAAAGAACTCTAACAATAATAAACATGAGGTTTTGCCTTCAAAGGTTGAAGCAATTTAAAAAAGCTGCATAAATCACTAAGAAAAATCTAAAGTGAATGAACAGCCATTCGTCACTCAGCAAACTATCTGTGGACTCTATAAAGTTTATTAAAGTAAATTTATAGGTCACACTTTATTTTGATGGTCCGTTTGTTGAATTTAAGTTACATTGCATCTACATGCCAACTAATTCTCAATAGATTATAAGTAGACTGTTAGGTTGGGGTTAGGGTTAGTGTAAGTTGACGTGTACTTGCAAAGTTTCTTATAGTCAGTTAAATGTCTGTTTAGCAGCAGTATCAACAAATATTAAGCAGACAGTCTACTAATACTCAAATGGACCATCAAAGTAAAGTGCTAGCAATTATATATTATTATATAGCAATTAATATATTTGGACCTCTAGTTGGCCTGTATTATTGATTTTGAATGTCTTGTTTCTTTTCACCCACCCTGTAAATAACACAATTAGATATAGGATTATTCATACAAGCTTGTAAGGCCCCAGGCATACATGATTGCATGCATTTGGTACAAATTGTTCTTGATTTTTTTTAATTGCGTTTAGAATGATTTGATGAGTTTTAATGAAGCATTAATTATTCATGAAAACGTCCGTACGCACATTTCAGATGAAAATTTGTGCCTATGCATGTTTAGTGAACGAGACCCATTGTGTTTACTCCAAACTCACTTAAAATGCTCAATAGCAGTGAAAGATCTGCAGCAGATAGTTTAAAGCACAGACGAGTGTGGATGTTGATAATGAGGAAGCTCAATAATCCACATCCTCATTCAAACCAGGAGTGTCAGCCAGCATCATCTTTAATTTAATGTCAGGTCAGCAACAATGGCAATTTTAATGGCAAAAATATTTAATTAACAAATATACAATAAAAAAACAACACAAACAAAAGAATACATAAATTAGATAAAATATTTGACGTTAATATGTGATCAAAAAAATTCTACAATTTTTCCTGGTGACACTATGCGGAATATATACCAGTTCAGCTGTACTATTAAATCAATGACACTAAAAAGTTTACAATGATGGAAAGCAATTTCAACATTTAGCAAAGTTGTTGTCAGTTTTTTACTCACTTTTGATTGCATTTTACAAGTTTATATAGAAATTCTATAAAGAATGCTCTTTTTATTTGATGCTTATATCTAGGCTTTTAAAAAAAATTTGATTTGGAATGTCATAAAATTGCTTCATTAATAGACAAAATACATATATTTTTTTTTTTTACAAAAAAATGTGAGTCATTTGAGAAATAATAAAAGGGCACTTGTTCACTTCTAAATGGTCAAATTATTTTGGTATCAACGTGTATCCTATCAAATCGTGAGTTGAGCCAATCATTACATCCCATAAGTGTTTTAAAGTGCAAAAGTTTGCACCCTGACAGTTTAATTTTGCCTGAATTAGATTTAATTAGGTAAAATTATATCAAGTACGATCGTTAAATATCTTTATAGCAATACTCTACAACATCACATATAATAACTCTTCCCAAGTATTGTGCAGCTCAACTATACAGTAATCAACATTTGAAGTGGATCAAAACATTTAATCAAAGTTGTCTTGTAAAAAGTTGTTTTGAAAAATTATTTGATTCACTTCAAATGTTGACGATACATGCTATTTACCATATGCACTGACCTGTGAGGGATGGACAGTCCTCCATCCACTGCTCCTTTAAGAGCTCCAAACACCTTGTTCCCTGTGGTGGTTCTGGTCAGACCAGCGTCCAGGTAGCAAGAAAAAGCCCCTGGCTGGCCGTCAATGCTTTCCACGTTAAACTCGTCACCTGTCACCTCAACCTGGCCTTCGTAGACCTTATCCAGACCAAACTTATTCAGCAGCTGCAAGCAGAAAACAAGTCCGAGTTTTACCCTACTCTGAGATTTAAACTGTACTGAAAGATGTTCATGAAAGATAGTCAATTTACCCTGCGTGCACACAGTAAACCGGTGCAGTAGGCCGCAGCGTAGTTGGTCAGTCCACAAGCAATGCCATATTTTGGCAACTCGTGAGAGTAAGCAGCGCAGACGATCGCGTCGCCTTCAATTTTGGCATATGCGATCTGACAGAGAGAAAGACATCATTTTTAATGATACATTCAGTTTTATAATTCAGAAATGCGAGTAACGATCACACAGAGGAAGTTCATACCTGGCAAACAATATCCCTGTTGGAGAACCGAATGATCATCCTGTACTTCGGTGTGTTGTACTTGTTCTTATCCTGGATGACAAGGCGCTTACGGGCAAAGTAGTCAGTTTTCCCCTCTGAAACAATCAATTATGTTAGAAAACAGTTAATAATAATAATCATCTTGAGATTTTTTGCTGGTCTACCAAGGTGGCTTTAGGGTTTCTGCTGGCTTTATGGTATTGATGAGAGAAACTAAGCTTTTCAAAGCTTTTAAACAACTGGACAAATTTCTTTGCAGAATGATTTACAGTTTCAAAACGTTCAAAATACCAATTGTATATATAATACCAAATGACCTTGTCAAATAGAATTGCTGTAAAGTTTTATATTCGCACATTCAGGCATTCTCCTCAATAATATAATTTCAGAAAAGTATTATTTGTA
The DNA here is from genome assembly GCA_903798195.1 of Danio kyathit. Taxonomy (NCBI): domain Eukaryota; kingdom Metazoa; phylum Chordata; class Actinopteri; order Cypriniformes; family Danionidae; genus Danio; species Danio kyathit. The sequence goes on from LR812520.1 coordinate 17,013,757, forward strand.
AATTCTAAATAGGGAATTCATATTAGCAGCCAATGACTATCAAAGTACAACATTTTTCACAGTCAATTGAACAGTACTAATGTTGCTTTGAAGACATAATTGCATGTGATTTCAGACCCAATATTTAAATTAGCGTGGTAAACAATATAGGGACCGTTAAATGAACGAACGAATATGGGAATATAAAACCAACTTTACCTCAATCTAAATAGATAAACGCTCTGAACCACTGATTAAAACAAAATACTTTGAAGCATGAAACAGCGATTCAAAAAGCGAAGCATGAAACAGCGATTCAAAAAGCAGGCATCACTACTTAACAGAGGTCAATGTAAAAATAATTTCAAGTAATCTGTTAGGACTAAGTAATAAAAATATAAAAATTATAAAGAAACACTATCAACACAGATCTCAATTACTTATTTTAATTATAAAGAGAATAGCTTATGGTTTGTCTTGTTTCTAGTGCAAATGTCTATTTATTTTTACTACTGTGTATAATTAAAATATGAATAACTTTTAGTGCATTGACAATCATATTTTAAACCCTCAATTTAGTCCAGTCTCTCAAAAACTATTTATAGCATTTAGGGCTGGTCGATTTGGCCTAAAATCCAAATCTCGATTAATTGAAAATTTTAACTCGATTACGATTAATGAATGATTATTTTATTTTTATGGGTGCATTACTTGATTGTAAAATAATTGAAGGAGAAATACACTATCTACTACCTATGATTATTTATTGAACATCAACGCTGAACAACTGAAACTAAACACAACTTGCCTAAAACCAACAATCACTTTTTACTTATAAAAAAGTTTAATTAATTTGCACTTTTGGAAACAAAATAAATTATTTTCAGTGTTTTTTATGTCAAAATAAAAAAATAAGCAGCATCTCTTCTAAATAAAAATAACTCTTGTATATCCTGTAAAAAATTAAACAGTGCATTTCTTGCATCTTCTGTAAACAAATATTTTAATGTAATGGATAATATGCCATCTCAAGGCATCTCTAGCGCAGCTTCCAAAAATGGGTCCATCATCCTTCTTGACCAGAGATCAGATGTGCCTGCAAAGTATCATTTATGACCGAAGCACAAGCCATTTTAAGCATTTACTTGGAGGTTTAAAACAAATATAAAGCAAGCACCAATAATTATTCTGTACAATGTTTAGCCCACATTTCTCTAAAAAACAGTATGAATTAAATGCCATCTTGTAACCACATCAGGTTTTCTGCAGGTCTCACCAAGTCAAATTCAAGACATTTTAAGACCTTTTAAAGACCATCAAAAATGAAAATTTAGACTTGTATAAGGGCTAAACGCTAAGACTTTTTTTATTGGCCCAGCAATAAAAAAAAAAATGTAGTTGCCCCATCAAAAAAACTAATTCTAATTAGCTATTTCTTAGCAACATATTTTAATTACTGTGTCAAAACAACAGACCTTTATCTTTTTTTTTCAACATAACGTGAATTAAAACTTTGATAAACTAAACATATGCACAACAGATAGTTATACTATTAGTTATAAATAGAGTTTTGCTAAAAGTTTTATTGAAATGTATTGTCGGTGATTGAATGTGTGTTGGATCAACCGGGTAGCTTTGCATAAACAAAGGAAAATGAAGACCCATTTAAAATTAATTAAGACCTAAAAGACAACATTTCAGTGAATTTAAGCCTTTTTAAGGCCTAAAATTTAGTTTTTTGAATTTAAGACATTTTAAAACCCTGCGAACACTGCACATTATTTTAAGCTAATTTTGCGTGTAATTCAATTCAAAGTGGCAGCAGAAGTATAAATTAGCCTCAGCCTTTAATCCGCTTGTTAAGTGTGACGTCACGCAAAGCGGATTCCGGGTCCAATCGCTATATCAAACTGCATGGGGAGACTCATCAAATGATAATAATAAACGTTTACAAAGCTATGTAATACTTTCGAAAATCATGACCACAATGTATATATCCACGCCTAATATCACATGGCCAGAAAGTGATTCATTTTTTATAAATTGTTAAAATTTTGGTAGAGAGTCCAGAGATTGATGTGTACACTGTAAATGTATATAAAATTCACTTTAATGTGTGATAGGACTAAAAAGGTCATAAACAAACATTTTCTCAATTAAAATGAGTAGAGGCTTTGACCTGGATACAGTATTTTACACGTCACGACTTATCGAGCGGGGTTAAGTGACTTCCCACGTAGTTGGAAAAGTAATTGAAAAAATCGTTCTGGAAAAATTAGGTGGATTATAGGTTCTGAATGTCAATTTCCATTACTTTTCGATTAATCGCCCACCTCTAATAGCATTCAATAGAGGTAAAGTTGGTTTTATATTCGGATATTCAGACATTCTCCTTAATAATATAATTTCATAAAAGTATTATTTGCAAACTCTAAATAGCGAAATCATATTAGCAGCCAATGACTATCAAAGTACAACATTGTTCACAGTCAATTAGATAGTGTTAATGTTGTTTTGAAGTCATACTTGCATGCTAATTCTAATTGAATATTCAAAGTAACATGGTAAACAATATACAGCAGAGGTGGGCAAACTACAGCCCGCGGGCCAGATGCGGCCCGCTGAACACTTTCATCCGGCTCGCGAGGGAGTTTTTAAAATGCTGCTTCTGAGTGGTTTGGTTTCAGAACTAGTAAATTAATGATGCAATACAAATGAACGCCATTTGGTGGCAGTATTGCACGCGGTACAGTTAGCGCAACCAGTAGAATTAGAACACACTCTCAGATATAAAAATGCACTTTCACGCAAAATTCGCTTCTCTCTTTTTTTTTTGCGAGAGCGCTTCTTAAACTGAACAGCACATCATCAATGACGTAAGCGTGCTCAGGCCCGAATGTAATGTAAGTGCGGGCCATCGGGGGAGACGGGAGGGGGGACAAGCGTGCTTCGGCCTGGTTTAATGCAACTGTACATAGTGTGAGTACGCCCTCAGATTCTTCTTCCGTTTTATTTATTAGTTTTATGATTGATATGAGCATATTAATACAAGCTCAAATAAGATTGTTGTGAATTTGACTCAAATTGTATAATAATAGCTGGTTAAATGTGTTAATTTGTGTCATAGAATATATTTTCCATGCATACATCCACTTTAAAAAGTTATTTTATCAAAGATTTGTGGTTTCATCAAGTTTTATGATGATTGATCTGTATATTCTAAAAGCAGTGCAAAGTAGATTAATGTACATTTGACTGAATAGTAAACTTTAAGAATTATTTTTAATGTGTTAATAGGAGATTTTTTCTATCAAACAATATCTTTTTATCTTTTCTATTCACCACTGTAAAACTTATTACATTATTATTATTATTATTGATAGTATTATTCTACTTTATTGTTTTATGATGATTAATAAGTAAATATAAATAGCAGTGCAAATTATTTTGACTTGTAAATTTGACTCAGTTATAACTATTATTAATATAATCGGTTTTGTATTAATGTGACATGATTCTGTCCGATATTACATATTATTTCATGCATACTGCCACTATAAATAAAAGGTATTTTTTGAAGGATTTGACATGTGGCCCTTCACTTGGGTTTGCAAAACTTGATGTGGCCCTCGGGTCTAAAAAGTTTGCCCACCACTGATATAGAGACTTCTAAATTAAAGAATGTTCGAATATAAAATCCACTTTACCTCATTTATTCTCCATCTCAAGTAAATGCATTTTGACTTGGTTGAGATATTTGTATTGGGAAACAAATACTAATTAAAAATTGTCGTTTTTTTCAGTGAATGTGACATTTAATGGCAAGATTTTATAACGTTAAATGAACGACTTTTTTTATAGGCTTACTTTGCAGAAGGGACAATTAAGACTATAAGACCCACAGAAACACATCTCACCGCCTTGCTGACCAGCTAAAACTAAAAACCCAGTAAGGCCAAGCTAGATGTTTAACTTTAATTGTTTTTAGTTTTATTTACTCAAACACAAGCCAACTGATTTTGGCAGTTCATAACATGCTTCACAAATGATAAGAAAACACGTCAACATACCTCTCCTTCTCCTGAACTTCACCTGGTATCTCCTGAAATACGACTTGTTCTTAACAACCTTAACGAAACCCTGAGATAAACAATTTTATTGTGAGTTAAATTGTTGACAAACAGGAAAGTCAATGGGAAATTCATTTTAAATCAACCAAACTCATGACAACATTAAACACCTGCGACAGCAAACAGTAATACCTAATAATAAGGGCACGCATATAAACATTTCCTAAAGAGACGCATTTATTTATAAAGGTTTCAAAATCAACCTCGGGAGTTTTTGAGGAAAATGTGCCTTTGACGTTTGCGCAGCGACTGGACTGGCCGATTGAATCTAACACCATCCAGTCGCTTCAAGTGTTCATCTGTCATGGGAATCGAGCTGAAATAGTGGATGAGGGAATGTAACGAGCAGAACGGCGTATTTTGGGGATTTACTGACCATTTTGTGATCGTTTGTTCTCCTTTAGGTTGGGAGACTGAATTCTTCAGACTCCGATACTGCTCCCGCTGCACTGAGAAAAGGAAGTTCATGCTGCGCCGCGACCGGAAAACCAAAGCAGGCGGAGATAAAAGTCGTGCGCCCCTAATGTCGTGGAGGAAACGTTTTTAGTTCATTTTGTTCAAGTTTAAAGAGATAGTTCATCCCAAAATAGGGTATATGCAGAAGTATGCAGGACTTTTAATTTTTCCATAACATGGGTCAAGCGCTGCCGGTGAACTGTATGCAGGTACAAAATCACTGCGTTTAAGGTCTTTTTAAAAAAAAATCAATGATCTCCTCTGCTTGATTAAAATACGATAGGCTATAAAGTGGGTCTCAGATTGTACAAGAAGCACTGCATTACATTCCCCCCGCCATGTCTTTAAAATATGAACATTTATTTTACCCCAGTATATTCAATGGAGTTTCTGCGCTAGCCTGCGAATCCCGACGGGCGCATGCGTGTAAACAGCTTTTCATCTTGTTTTACGCTTGAACAACTAAATGAATTCTGGAGTCTATTTAACTGATTATAGTTTAATGACATCACAACATCGATGCTGTAAAAGGAACCATATAAAATTGAAAAGAGTCACAATAATCGTTCACCGGAAGTTTACAGCTGTGCATAGCTTATTAAAATTGAATACTTATTGAAATCTTATTAAAATTGAATAATAGGCCTATTAGATTTTTTTGTTATACACAGAATATATTTTGAAGAATGTTAGAATTGCCATTGACTTTGATAGTAGGAAAAACAAAACTAAGCCTAATGTAATCTGTTAAGACAGTTGAATGCTAATAGTGTACAACAAAACAAAACCGTTACCACCATACTTCCTGTTGATTAAATTACATTTTGCAAACATTTTTTGTAGGCCTAGCCTATAGAGTTTGCTAACATTCAGGATGCGCGTGCAGGGAGGTTGCAGAAAAAAAACTGGGAGCGCTTCCATTTACATTGAGGGAATGACATCTGATGTACAGAGTTTGATGCTGTATTAGAAATATATTGATTACATATTATATATATTATTCACATAATGCTTTTAGCGTATTATAACAGCTTCACCCAGTGATAAGCACAGTTATTCGGCAAAATTAATAATAAAGTGAGCGGCGTTCATCTATCTATTTGCGATAGCACCCTCCCAATGTATATTGGATAGGACAAAATTGTCAAGCATTCAGCCCCAAATATACAACTATCTCATTGAAATTCCAAGTGTTTTTACAAGCGAGAACTTAAAGACCTACACATCTTTGGATGCCTACAATTTTGTACTGTGTGGTCATGTGCAAGAAATAATGTTCCATGATTACCAGATTCAAAACTATGTAGTGCTAAAAACCGAGGTTCTGCCTAGCCAAAGACAAGTAAAGAAAACGGAGCTATACAAGGCCTGGGTAATCATCAAGCGAAACTGCATTCTGACAGCGAACTGCACATGTATGGCAGGGTATGTGAACTTACATAATTACATTTCATTCTTTGCATTTAGTGTCCGCAGTTTAATAAACCATGTTTAACTGTTTTTGCTGAAATCATTGCTGCAATCAAAAACGAGTAATGTGTATGATTCAGCATAGCGTGAACTTACCGGACATGAAATGAGAACTGCAGAGTCCAGCATTTCTAATTAGGTCGTCACTCCATTCAGCTCCCTTTTAGCCAAAGACATCTGCGGTTGGCATTAAAGAAGTGTGGTGTATGGTAAATGTTAAGTTTTCTATATTTGGACTTGACTCGAATTTGGCATCCTACCGCACAACATAACATGTTTACTATTGCAACTAGGGTTGCCACCCGTCCTTTAAAATACGGAATCGTCCCGTATTTGAGAATAAAATTGCGCGTCCCGTTTTGAATCAATACGGGACGGGTTTTGTCCCTTATTTTTATAATTTTTTTAGAAGTAGCTTTTCATGCAAATCATTCCACACGCATTTTATGAAGATTCCTTATTTCCTACTTTTGATTGGGTAATACTTGATGTCATCGTTAGTTTGATTGGTCTTTGTCCAGTGAGGAGGGCGTGTCTTTTAAGCGGAGTCTGTCAAGTCTTGACAGAGAGTAGCCTAATGGCAGATGCTTCTCCAGATAACCTTCCGCGTCTTAAAGTTTCAAAGTTTAAACGCAAGCGGCTGCAAAAGTACCGCAGAGAGTTTGAGTAAACATACCTGGCTGGTATACAAGCCAACTGCACGATTTGTCAGAGAGCGTTCTCTGTGGCTCATGCGACAGCATGCCTCCGGAGAGGAGCATTGCCGACATAGATATATTCATCTATGCATTCCCGCAATGACAGAGCTCTTCTCCCGAAGCAGACATGGTAATGACAGTGACCCAGTCTGTGAAAATCTAGCTGGAGTGATTTTTTTTTTTTTTTTTGTAATTTACTGTTTTCTACATGAAATAAAGAACAGCATGTGAAAATAATAAAAATATATGGTATTTAATATTAACTGAGTAAAACCATCAACAACTGAAATCACAGTGAAATGAATGGCTACAGTCAAACTTTCTCTCAGAATTAGATTTGGCCTGATTTTCACACACTGGGTTACAAATTGTAATTTGTAAAAATTCTGTAAATACATTGTAAGTGGATCACGGTCCAATGTAATATTATGATTTGTCATAATATTAAAATAAATATAAAAGTCAGGCACATAAGCATTAATTTATTACATGAAACATTACATTTATTAAATTAATAAACAACATAATGCCCATGTAAAGAAAATAAACTAGTAAATTGCAACTTTCCAAATTTTTAAATTAGAAATAGGCTATTTTTACTTTACTAGCTAATGTTTGTAGCTAGTTTATGTGCTGTTTCCATGTTTGGATAGGTGTTACCGCAAATAATGATAAATATTTTAGCCAAAATCTGTTAACAATACAACCCTTTAAAATTAGGTTGATTAGTATTTTCTCCTCTCCTCTACAGCAGCTGAGGTAACACAGGTGTACCACAGTTTTAAACACAACATCAGCTATAACAGTGCTGCAGAGCTGTAAAAGAGAAAGACTGACTGCATCTGATCTGTTTACACAGATTTCAATAAAAGACAGTTTATTTTAATGTCCAAGTGTTCATACTTTCCTGAAAACATATTTCAATTTGTGATTTACCACCACTGGTATGCTATTGGGCCTGTGATTGGGGACGTAGCCCCCGCTGCAGTATGCGTCCCTTATTTTTTTGTATTAAAAGTGGTAACCCTAATTGCAACCGGTCTCTTTTTGCAACCGGGCACATGTGTGACGTCATGTGTGAAGTAGGTTGGTAATACCTCTAGGCCTATAACACTAAACTGGTATGTTTAAATATGGAAATGATGCATTATTTTGTTAATTGTATGCTAATTTGCGTACATTAATACCTAAAAATCGGAACATTAGATGATGCCAGGTTCAAAATGACTTCATTACTTAATTGATTTTTTTAACATGAGAGTCAGGGCTTTTACAGAGGTAATTTGGGCATCTTATTTAGCACTCAATATAATTCTGAAATAAGGTAGAGGATGAAAGTAATGTGGGACAAAAGTAACAAATCGATTTTCTCAAAGCCCTGGCAACATTTGCTTTCCGGGCTATAACAGCAAATTCAGCATGCAACCCTTGATGGAGCTGCCAAATATCCCACGATTTTGGGGCCGTATCCCACGGTTAGGTCCGAACTTCAGTTTTTAAGTTGCTTATTAAAGTTGTGTTTCTCTTTTTATGCATCACAGTAATGAATCATCTACAGGTTATTTATTGCAATAACACATCCTTAAGTTTGAAATCTCTGAGTTTTTCAGTTTAAAAGTAAATCAGGTTTTAATGGCAAGAGTTCCTGCATGTGGGTACGAAAGTAACACTGCTTTTTTATGTCCCACTGATAATATGCAAACCTTATTTTTCACTTCTACATTAAAGTTTTCAGTGTTTTGATTAATATGTTTTATAAAGTTAATGCATAATGCCAATAATAATAATAAAAAAATATTCAAAAATCATTGAAAATTTTAACATTTTGCATTGTTGGGTTGCTTTTGAAACATTTGATGGAACTGAAACTTAAAATCAAAATACTGTTTAATTCTTTTTGCAAAATAAAGGACAAAATGTGTTTGCAGTGAACATTAACAAGGTCATAGTCAGATATATTTAAAATAAGCCAGATTAAGCCAGTAAATCTAGCAAATATTGTTGTGCTACTTTCATCCTGCTGAGGGGGTCAAAAGTAACAATTTGTTCAAAGTAAAATTATTTTGAAGTTGTTCTACATTTTTTAAAATACCACCTGATATTGATAGACCACTTATGAGTTAGTGACCACAGCAAAAATATATATCTGCTAAAAACATTATCTTTTAAAAATAGGATTTATGAAAAATTATACTTTGGTCCCCGGCCATTCTCCTCTATTGCTAGCAACATAAAAAAAAAAAACTTTGCAGAATAAAATATTATATATAACCAGGTGTCAGTAAAGATCTTCAGAATACAGATCTGAATAAAACTGCTGAGTTTGGTGTCTGTTTGGTGCTGCTGAAGTGGAGATGTGTCTCGGTACAAAACAATTAAAAAGTAAAATATTGTAATTAAAATCTACAAATAAATCAATGAAGGGTGACACAGTGGCTCAGTGGTTAGCAATGTTGTCTCACAGCAAGAAAGTCACTGGTTTGAGTCCCGGTTGGGCCAGTTGGCCTTTCTCTGCGAAGTTTGCATGTTCTCTCCATGTTGGCTTGGGTTTCCTCCGGTTTCCCCCACAGTCCAAAGACATGCGCTATAGGTGAATTGAATAAACTAAATTGACCGTAGTGTATGAATGTGAATGAGTGTGTATGAATGTTTCCCAGTACTGGGTTGCAGCTGGAAGGGCATCCGCAGTGTAAAACATATGCTGGAATAGTTGGCGGTTCATTCCGCAGTGGTGACCCCTAATATATAAAGGGACTAAGCCGAAGAAAAATGAATGAATTATTTAATGCTAGCAACATAAATAAAAGTCACAAACTTTGTAGAATAATATGTTATATATATATAACCAGGCCTCAGTAAAGACCTTCAGAATACAGATATGAATAAAACTGCTAAGTTTGGTGTCTGCTTAGTGCTCCTGAAGTGGATGTTTCAGTGCAAAAAATAAAAGAAAGTTAAATATTGTAATCAAAATCTACAAACAGAAATCAATAAATACCTTTTTACATTTCCGGGTTTTTTTAGCAGCAGAAGTCATCAAAGTTAGGTGAACTTAGAGCACAGTGAATGGGAGCGTACAACAAATCCTTTTTTACAATCCTATTTGCTGAAATAATAAAATAAAAACTCCACAATGGTGTTATCAAGACTTTCAGAAAAAGGCTAAAAATAATGTGAGACTGATGACGGCAGCCAGAGAACAGAAAAACATCAAAATTACTCTCAGCATTAGAAACACCTTGCATAAGCGGTAATTCGTTTTTTGTAGATTGATGCAAAGATGATATGGGTCATTATCACTATAGGGTGGCTTTGATGTCCCACAAGATTGAATCAGTCCTATACTGTATGTACATAATGCGAAATAATTATATTCTGATGTTTTAAAATAATTAGCCAACTTCAGTGAGTCTACAAAGTAGGTAAATTAATCAAATTAAAAAGATTTTTAAATATTCTTATTATCTTTAACAAGTTATTTGACAAAAAAAGTAATTTTAATAACTTTTGTTTTGTTTTCATAATATTATTAATAATTTTGCACGTGTCCTTGAAATTGCTGTCATGATGTGGTAAATGCCCCTTTAACCTCTTAAGGCCCAATGTGTTTTTTTACATGCATTTTTTATTTCTCTTTGCTATTTGGGCTTATTGGAACCTAATTAGAATAAAAATCTAAGTATCATCTTTTGATGTACTTTTAGAGAAAAATTATGTCCATATATGTGGACTCGTGGTCCGAATTTACATAAAACATTTTTTCCAAAATGTTCTTTTATGCATATTTAACATATTTAACTTTTTTTTTAAAACTTGCTTTGACTATCAGAGAGTAAAAACTACATTTTTTTTCCCATTTTGGACAGTTAAAAATAGGGATTGGGACATTTCATATGCTGCAAAACAGTTGCAGGATGACACTGTATGTCTGTAACAACATATAAAACATTCAAAGTATTTTAAATAGCCACTTAAGAGCTAAAAATGTGCTGTCCACATATGAGGTTAAGAAACCCTGTGATGTACTCATTGGCATCCCCATGCCCATTTTGCCTTTCTTCAGAGGAGGTTAAAACATCTGATGTGCACACATTAAGTATCTACACTTATGTTTCCTATTTTCCTCATATTGTGTTTGAAACTGAATGTTGTCAAGCTTAACACGTCCACACTGTCATAATGAAATATTAATTAATATAAAAATAAAATAATAAAAAATAAAGTTTTTAAACTGTGTACTAACAGCTTAAATAGGAAACACTTTGTCAGCTGCAGGTACAACCTGTGTTGAATAAATGCTATCTTTAGCCAAAAATGTCCTCCCTGTCATTGTCCACCCTGTCACAAATCCTTCCTTCACAGGGTGGACATGTGCATTGTTATTGACATTTTATTTCTTTATTTCTTTATTTTTTGTTGTTAATTAGTTAATGTTTTTATGTTACAACACTTTTACACACATACTACCTCAGATGCAATACATGAGTGGACAATACAAACCTTTTGGCAATATCTGTCTCAGTCTATATAAAGGATATCCTTTTAAAGTCCATGGAGCTCATTGACTGTTTGAAATAAACATACATGCCAATGTCCACCCTGTCATCTTGTTTTCCACTCTCATGTTCAACTTTTATGAAAATAAACAAATAATTTTTTGTGATTTCTTAATAAACCAATAAGGGCCATTTAATATTGTTTGAAAGTTTGACAAAATATTTTAGATCTTGGGTTTTATTTAGAAAAGAACGAGCAACGATTGCATATTTTATTGGGAAATAAATGCTTTGTCCATTATTTCATTAATATAAATAGACTTTTTTCATAATCTACAAAGTTGGGTTGGTAAAGTGCACATTATCTTTCTGAAAATATACATTTTATAATCACACTGCAATGAAAATATACTTATACTACTTTGAATTTGTCCATGACATGGTTGACACAATTTGAGGTTCGTTTACTGTTTTTCTGCTTGCAGATTATTTGTAAAAAGTGCTGGAGCTTGACCAACATTTATTTCTTAAAGTCTAAGGTCTAATTAATACAACAACTATGTGGTTAAATCAACAATCTCAAACTTTTTTTTGAAAATCCTGAAAATCTCAAAGTTGAAACTGCATGAAAAAAAGAGTTTTTGGTTACAGCGTCAAAAGGAATTTATAAATAAGCAGACGTTCATCAAGACAAAAACTGATGTTGGCTTGATGTATTTACATTTAGAGTGCAAAAAATAAGTTTTTAACGCTAAAGTATAGGAGAAAAAGTGAAGCACTGTGAATACTTTCTGGTTAACACTGTATTTTACTCATGAATTGAAAAGAAACTGAATAAAGAGGCACTTCCTTTGTGAAAAAGAAACGTCAAACTTTCTAATTGTAAATGTTTTATTAAAAAAAAAAAAAGCTTTTCCAGTCCATTTCAATCACTTTATTTGTCATTCATTAAAGAGGCATGCTTATTTAATGTATTGACTAATAAAATCAGCTTCTTTTTCACAATGATTCAAACTTCACATCTTAAAAATATACCGGAAACCATGATGGTGCTAACAAACTGATTCTAAGTATTCACAAGTTGCAATGTCAGTAATCGCTTATGAGGGCCAAACACAGATAAACACAGAAGATAATAAGTGAATATGCCTTAGTTATATTCATGTAGCATTATTAATCTCAAATGAGTAGTAAAATAAATGTATGGTAAGAGAGAGCGAGAGAGAGAGAGAGTTGTAAACAAGCTATGTTAATTTGTCAACTTCCTTAAAAATAGATGTGAGTGTGATAAGAAAAAAAGTTCAAGTTAGCGTCGAAACACAGCTCTGTTGAGGTAAAAAAAAACTTTCCTTTTGGTATCAGTAAATGATTTATGCTTTAGCTTGTCTGTTAATATTTGTCTCATTGCAGCACAGCATGAAATGAACCGTGCAGTTGCTTCTCTTTGCAGTTAAACTGGTTAAAGTCCCCCAGGTGAATGTTATCACGGGCCCATATTTGTCAGCTAAAAAGTGTGAGAAGTTGTATGAGGAAGTTGTTCACTCGGTCAGGGTCACTTTTAAAAACAAGCTCCTGAGTCACAGGCAGAGCTGTTATTTTGAGGAACTTTGACCAGCCTGTGAGACTTTGCTATAAAGCAGCATGTGATTCTATTGTAGTTTTTTTTTCCTTTGTTAAATGGAAGAACCGGGTATGACGGCTAATATCACAGGAATAAGTTTGACAGAGACCAGAAAGATTTTGTGGAGACATTTACACCCACAAATGACAGGAATCCTGCAGACTGGTAAGAAATTCCACTTTTCATGGTAATGAGGCTAATTCCATCAACTTTTCATCACAGACAATCACATGCTCTATATGTTTCTATAACCAGAAATCTTCTCATGACTATGCATTTTGTCTGTTTCTGCCATTTTCTAATGATTTTTGTAGCTTGTTGGAGAGAGTTGTAAGACTCTGAGTGTTAGAGATGGACTCTTTGACTGTTTCGTCTTCACCGGGTTCTGAGCTCAGCACAGATGAGATGAAGCTACTTGCGAAACTAGAGGAACAGAACAGGTCATTTCTTCACACTCACCCCACACTGTTTCCTACAAGCTAAATACAAAAAAAGTTACAGATTACATTAGTGACAGATCAGCTTCTAAAATGTGTGACCATATGTTTTTTTTTTTTTTTTACAAGTCTCGGTTTAAAGAAACACATTAGTTTGTTTTATGTTGTTTGTTTGTAAGTTCAATTCATTTTTTTGGTGGGAGTAAACATTATGTTAGATGAATTTCATATGTGCTCAGCATAAATGAGTTCACCCCTCACAGATCTCTCTTTTAAATTAATGTTTTCCATGGGTTGCTATATGATAATATTTTTTGCATATACATTAGAGTAGTCAGTACTGAAGCCAAAACTGGAACTAATAAATAATAAATAAATACATAAATATATATATATAAACAATCACCGGCCACTTTCTTAAGTACACTTTACTAGTACCGAATTGGACCCCTTTTTGCCTTCAGAATTACCCTAAATATATATTCCTTAGAGATTTTGGTTCGCATTGACATGATAGCATCACGCAGTTCCTGCAGATTTGTCTGCTGCACATCCATGATGCTAATCTCCCGTTCCACCTCATCCCAAAAGCGCTCTATTGGATTGAGTTCTGGTGACTGTGGATACCATTTGAGTACAGTGAACTCATTGCCATGTTCAAGAAACCAGTCTGAGATGCTTCACACTTTATGACATGGCGCGTTATTCTGCTAGAAGTAGCCATCAGAAGATGGGTACACTGTGGTCATAAAGGGATTGACATGGTCTGCAACAATACTTATGATGTTGACATGACTCTCAGTTGGTACTAATGGGCCCAAAGTGTGCCAAGAAAATATCCCCCACATTATGTAACCACCACCACCCACCTAAACAGTTGATACAAGGCAAGATGGATCCATGCTTCATGTTGTTGACGCCAAATTCTGACCCTACCATCTGAATGTCGCAGCAGAAATCGAAACTCATCAGACCAGGCAATGTTTTTCCAATCTTCTATTGTCAAATTTTGGTGACACTGTGCGAAATGTAGCCTCAGTTTCCTGTTCTCAGCTGACAGGAGTGGCACCCAGTGTTGTGCATTAAGATGCTCTTCTGCATACCTCGGTTGTAACAATTGGTTATTTGAGTTACTGTTGCCTTTCTATCAGCTCAAATCAGTCTGGCCATTCTTCTCTGATCTCTGGCATCAACAAGGCATTTGCGCCCACAGAACTGCTGCTCACTGAATATTTTCTCTTTTTCGGACCATTCTCTGTCAACCCTAGAGATGGTTGTGCGTGAAAATCCCAGTAGGTCAGCAGTTTCTGAAATACTCAGACGAGCCCGTCTGGCACCAACAACCATGCCACGTTCAAAGTCACTTAAATCACCTTTCTTCCCCATTCTGATGCTCGGTTTGAACTGCAGCATGCCTAAATGCATTGAGTTGCTGCCATGTAAAGTTTGCGGTAACGAGCAATCGGACGGGTGTACCTAATAAGGTGGACGGTGAGTATATATATATATATATATATATATATATATATATATATATATATATATATATATATATATATATATATATATATATATATATATATATATATATATATATATATATATATATATATATATATATATATATATATATATTACAGTTAAAAATGAGTACACCCAAATTAATTTGAACAATATTAAATACAAAAATAAACAGGAGGAATTAAGAGAAACATAAAAACTACAATTTAGTTAAAATCTTGTAGTTTGTATGTGTTTTATTTTGTAATTTTTTTTTTATTGCAATACCTTTGACATTGAATTTAATTGTATTGTGTACATTTAATTTTCACTAGGGACAGTTTGTTATTGAAGACAAAGTTTGCTATTTGTAGTAGCAATTTGGAATTTATTATTTATTTATTTGGAAGTTATTACAAAGGATATTTTCAATCTAAAGTAGCACTTTAATAAAGTACACTTTAATACCACTATGAAAATGTGTATACTTGAAGTTTTTAGTTTAAAAGAAGTAATAGTACACTAGAAAAAAACTGTTTTGTAAGGGAAAGTAAATATGGAACCATGAAGGTTTCATGTATTCCAATTAATAGAGGAGGGTATTTTGTCTGTACTTTTAAAAACTTCTAGGCTAAGAGTCTGCTTACATGCCAGAGGAAAGTTACCAGTTTGAGGTGATGTGTTGAAGTGAGTGAGTGCTGGTATAACTGCAGGAGAAATGGTTTAAAGGAAATAAGATCATGTGGACAGGTAACAGTATTTTAGGATTATTAAAGGTTGAGATTGGATACATCTGCCTGAGAGAGCAAAGAGAAAAAAGAGTGATTGCTGTTAACACTAGAACTACTGAGGCAGTCATTCTGGCTCTTTTTAAATTTAGTAATTTAATACATTTGTATATATAACGCATTAATACATAACTTTACTTAGGGATGCAGGATATATCGGCGGCCATATTGACACCGATAAATGCTATTTTTACTGTTATCGTTATCGGTTCGATATCAAAATTAGGCAAATGTCTTTAAGTCGATAGATTACGTAATTGTACAGTGCTGCCTGCCTCGTGCATGCATGGGTCGACCTTGTTCAGACTTGTCCAGTGCACTATAATGAAGCTTTCCTCACATTGTTTATTTCTTCAAAGTCAGTCCTTTATTTTTGAAGTATTGCTGTGCGCTTATAACTCTAGTAACTAACTGGGTTGAGCTGGTTTCAGTTTATAGTTCTTTCATTTTCATTTTCAAAATGAGTTCACTTGAGTATTGTGTATATCAATGTAGTCCATGTATTTTTACAGCAACATACTGTAAAATAACAGTACATTGCTGGCAACTGCAGCTGCCAGCATTTTACTGTTAATTTACAGAGCAACAGCAAGATGCTGTTAATTGAACAGTAACTTGTTGGCAACCGTGCTGCCAGTAACTTACTGTTTTTTAACGGGACAATTTTTAACAGTGTAGAATTCTGGTAGTTCCAGTGTTAAAGAGATAGTTCACCCAAAACCTGTCATCATTTACTCACCCACATCTAAAACTGAAGATTTTTGGAAAATTTAAAGAAATCGGTAACCATTGACTTCCATAGTATTTGTTTCTCCATTATGGAAGTCAGTGGTTACCATTTTGGATGCACAGTGGTGCAGTGGGTAGCACGTTCGCCTCACAGCAAGAAGGTCGCTGGTTCGAGCCTCGAATGGGTCAGTTGGCGTTTCTGTGTGTAGTTTGCATGTTCTCCCCGTGTTGGCGTGGGTTTCCTCTGGGTGCTCCGATTTTCCCTACAAGTCCGAAGACATGTGGTATAGGTGAATTGGGTAGGCTAAATTGTCCATGGTGAATGAGTGTGTATGGATGTTTCCCAGTGATGGTTTGCAGCTGGGAGGGCATCTGCTGCGTAAAACATATGCTGGATAAGTTGGCAGTTCATTACGCTGTGGCGACCCCAGATTTATAAAGGGACTAAGCCAAAAGGAAAATGAATGAATGGTTACCATTTTCTAACATTCTTCAAAAGATCTTCTTTTATGTTCAACCGAATAAAGAAACTCATAAAGATTTGGAATCACTTGAGGGTGAATAAATATTACATTTAAATAGTAATTTTTTCACATAAATAGCCACCTTACACTCACAAATATTCAGGGATATGTTTGTTGATTGACGCTAATTATTACTGGTATAAGTACAAAATTACAACACCATCTTACTTCACTTGCACTCAGCACAGGCTGTTTTCTTCATCAGGCTGTTAGAGACAGACAGTAAGTCTCTCTACTCTGTTAATGGAGTCCTGCGAAATCCCACTTCACCCAAAACCTTCTCTTTGGAGGAGAACATATGGGAGCATGTCATTAATGATTGGGAGGACTGGAGCAAGAGAAAAGTGGGGCAGATCAAGGTAACACTCATCCATCCAGCCTCACTGCCATATTATGATTCCAGTCGTGTGTTCAAATAGACTGTGAGTGCATTGTCAACATTTTGTGAGCAATATGATAGGTCTGTCTCAGTTTGGCTTACATTCTTAAAAATAACGGTTCTTTAATGATAGTGATGCTTTCCATGAAAAACCTGTAATATCCCTGGAACATCCTATCCAAAATATGTTTTTATAGTGGTTAAATTAAATTAAATTCAATTAATCTTTATTTGTATAGCGCTTATACAATGTAGATTGTGCCAAAGCAGCTTCACATAGAAGATTATAGTGAATTGAAACAGTGTCAGTTCAGTTTTCAGAGATTAAGTTCAGTTCAGTTTAGCTCAGGTCAGTGTGGGGTAAAATTCACTACTGAGAGTCCAAACACTGCAGAGCAATTCCATCGATGCGCAGCTCTACAGATCCCAAACCATGCAAGCCAGAGGCGACAGCGGCGAGGAAAAAAACTTCACAAATTGGCGAAAGTGAAGAATTTAAAAAACCTCGGGAGAAACCTGGCTCAGTTGGGCACGACCATTTCTCCTATGGCCAAACGTCTTCTCATAAGAATTCTCATTCTTAAATTCTCATTCTCAAAATGCCATATTTTTTTGTTCTTAACTAATGTTCACTGAAAGATTTTTTAGGGAACCAAAAATGGATCTTCTATGGCATCACTTTGGCAACATCTGTTTTAACTAAAAATAATCATTTTTCAGTTTATTATCTAATGTGGTGTGAAAAAGTCTTTGCCCCTTGCTGATTTCTTTTTTTTTTGCATGTTTGTCACACTTACACTACCTGACAAAAGTCTTGTCACTGATCACAGTTGTAAGAGCAACAAATAATAACTTGACTTCAAGATGATCAATTGGAAAAGTGGCAGAAGGTAGATTTTTCTGATGAATCATCTGCTGAACTGCGTCTCAATCATCACAAATACTGCAGAAGACCTGTTGGAGCCTGCATGGACCCAAGATCCTCTCAGAAATCAGTCAAATTTGGTGAATGAAATATCATAGTTTGGGGTTACATTCAGTATGGGGGCATACAAGAGATCTGCAGAGTGGATGGCAACATCAACAGCCTGAGGTATCAAGACATTTGTGCTTCCCATTTTATTACACACCACAGGAGATGGCAAATATTTTAGCAGGATAGCACTCCTTCTCATACTTGAGCCTCCACATCAAAGTTCCTGAAAGCAAAGAAGGTCAAGGTGCTCCAGGTGTGGCCAGCCCAGTTACCAGACATGAACAATATTGAGCATGTCTGGGGTAAGATGAAGGAGGAGGCATTGAAGATGAATCCAAAGAATCTTGATGAACTCTGGGAGTCCTGCAAGAACGCTTTGCCATTCCAGATGACTTTATTAATAAGTTATTTGGGTCATTGCAGAGATGTATGGATGCAGTCCTCCAAGTTCATGGGAGTCATACACAATATTAATTTTTCTTCCACTGCACCATGACTTTATATTCTATTCTATACATTATTTCTGTTAAGTGACAAGACTTTTGTTTAAGCAAAGTCAGACCTACTTTAAATATTAGTCAAAGATGCACAGGTAAACACATACAGATCAGGAACTTGACCAGGCCACTCCAAAGTCTTAATTTTGTCTAAGATAGACATGACTTTAAAAAATTCAAAAGTTTGAACTGCTACTTACTCAAATTACTTCAGACTGAACTGAATTGTCAGCATCAAAGTTTTTTTATGGACTATTTTTATTTAATCTAATCTTTAAGAGTGATCTGTATCTGGTCCAGGTGTTGACCAGAAGGGGTGTCCCGGCTCATCTGCGGGCCGTGGTTTGGCAGTTGCTGTGTGACTCTGGGAACGTGTCAGTGCGTTCACAGTACTCAGATCTGCTGAAGAGCTCTTCTCCCTCTGAAACACTGATACACAGAGACCTGGTGCGAATCTTCCCACAACACCAGCTCTTCCACAACCACCAGAGCATCTGCCAGGAGACACTGTTCAATGTGCTGAAGGTTACATGAACGAGCGTTTCTACCTGCTGTTATAAAAAGAGAACTACAAGTAATTTTGATACTATACTATACTATGTCTATAGATAACTAAACGTGGCTTTTGTTTGCAGGCCTACTCAGTCTTAGACCAAGAAATTGGATACTGCAAGGGAAGTGTGTTTATTGTAGGCCTGTTGCTCACACAGGTAATTGTTTACAATTATTTATATACAGTTCAAGACAAAATTATTAGCCCTCAAGTGAAATTTTATTTCTTTTTCAAATATTCTCCAAGTGATGTTTAACAGTGCAATGATTTAAAAAAATTGTATTTCCTATTGTATTTCTCAAACACTTGTTTTCAAGTATTTACATTTTATTGAAATGATGGTATCTCTGTAAAAAAAACCGCTGGGTTCCACTCAATCAATTTGTGTTGGCACAACATGAAGGAATTAAGTTAGCTTAATAGATTTGAGAAATTTAAGTGGATTGAACTTTATTCATTCAGTCATTCATTTTCTTTTCGGCTTAGTCCCTTTATTAATCCGGGGTCGCCACAGCGGAATGAACCGCCAACTTATCCAGCACGTCTTTACGCAGCGGATGCCCTTCCAGCCGCAACCCATCTCTGGGAAACATCCACACACACTCATACACTATGGACAATTTAGCTTACCCAATTCACCTGTACCGCATATCTTTGGACTGTGGGGGAAACCGGAGCACCCGGAGGAAACCCACGCTAGCGCAGGGAGAACATGCAAACTCCACACAGAAACGCCAACTGATAAAGCTGAGGCTCGAAACATCGACCTTCTTGCTGTGAGGCGACAGCACTACCTACTGCGGAACTGCCTTGCCTGTGGATTGAACTTAAAACAAATAATTTGTTGTCCCCGTGTTGGCGTTAGTTTCATCCGAGTGCTCCGGTTCCCCCCACAAGTCCAAAGACATGCACTATAGATAAATTGAATAAGCTAAATAGGCCCAAGTGTATAAGTGTGAATGCAAGAGTGTATGGGTGTTTCCCAGTGTTGGGTTGCAGCTGGAAGGGCATCCGCTGCGTAAAATATATGCTGGATAAGTTGGTGGTTCAATCCACTGTGGCAACCCCTGATAAATAAAGGGACTAAGCCGAAAAGAAAATGAATGAATGAGTTTCAACAAACATCAAACTTTTTTTAAAGCAATGAACTGAAATGTCCATGTTTCAGATGGCTGAAGAGGAGGCCTTCTGTGTTTTTGTGAGGCTGATGAAGGACTTCAGAATGAGGGAGCTCTATAAATCCAGCAGAGATGAGCTCGGCTGCTGCATTTACCAGTTTGACTCTATGATTAAGGTAAACAATTATGATTTTTCTCCATTTAAAACAGTGCTTCTCGATACCAGTACTCGGGCCCTCTTACCCTGCACATTTTATATGTCTCTCTTATCTGACACAAGGATAAGTTCATGGATCTCTCTGTTAATGAATTGATGATCGGAATCAGGTGTGTTGATTCTATAAAGCCGCACGTATCATATTTGATAGACGAGTGTTTATTACCTAATATCAACCTGATTAATACTTTGTTTAAAAACCTGTTGGATTTGATATACAACAGGTATATCAGGTAACAGGTAGAAACAAAAAATGTTAAAGATAAAATAGTGTTTTTTAGTAATAAAATTAACATTGTTGTGAGCAACATGTTGCACAGATGCCTGATGTGTCAAATGTGATACAAAATAAATATCATGAAAAAAATTATATGGCAATTTTTTTTTTTTTGATTTTGCTAGATGGTTTAATAAATATCTCAGTTACAGAGAATTAGAATTTTATGTCTATTTTTGAGATCTCAAAAAAATATTTTTTGATATAAGGACCGGAATTGAGAATCACTGATTTAAAACCAGATTAATTATTTATAACATGTCCTTTTCAAAGCCCTTGATTAAATTAAAAGATTCTTATTAAAAGCCAGAGCCTATTAAAAATTATTTTTGAGAATTGCACTTTTAATAACTTTTGTGTAGGTGATTTGATAAGTCGATGATAGCGTGATTGTCACGCTGGTAGACAAGGAAGACAGATGGTTATCTTTTCACAAGGTTTATTCAAAGTCATCAATATAGGAATATCACATAGGCTGTATGAAAGGCAGATGTCATGTGCAGGCGATCTTGCTCACAGCACTTCTGGAATAGAGCTGGTGTTAGAGCTTGACAGTACTCTTTGCTGTATGCACAGCGGGGAATCACAGTCACACAGTTCAGGGGAATGGAAGATCATAAAGGAACACCACACAAGTCTTCGCCTTGTAAACACGGTGAGAGTTAAGCATGGGTTAACATTCAAAACCTTCGTCGATGGTAACAGGCATAAAGTGCATGAGGGTGAATACAGATCTTCAGATAAAGTCAGATAATAAGGACACTTCCCTTTATTAGTGCGATGGGTACGAAGACTCGGAAGGGACATCCATGGAAGAAGAGAAGACGAAGGAGCTTGGGTGAAGACAACCATTCAACTTCAATACCGGCCGTTGAATGAACGGAGGAGGTGAGATTATATAGTGTCCTAGCTGATTATGAACAGGTGCGGATGGTTAGTATTTAGGGGAAGGTTCTCGTGATTGGATGGGACTGGTATGAGGTGGTGAAATTGGATTGGGGGAGTAGGAACGAGCCGGGGATGTTACTGTACCCCCCCCTCCACGGGTGACTCCTGGCACCCTAGATCGACAGCAGGGACGGCCACGTCCTCGTGGAGCTGGACGATTGGGATGTCTCTGGTGGAATTCTTTGAGGAGAGATGGATCTAAGATGTCATCACGAGGGATCCAGGATCTCTCCTCGGGGCCAAAGCTCTCCCAGTCTACGAGGTACTGGAGCCGGCCGTTCCGCCGCCGGGAGTTGAGGATTTCCTTGACCTGATAGATGTTGTCGCTGATGACTTCCAATTGGTCGGGAGTGGGGGTCGGGGGGTTCAGGTTCTGCGGAAGGAGGAGAAACAGTATTATTGTACGGTTTAAGGAGGGAGACATGAAAATATGAGGAGATGCGGTACTGTGGTGGAAGGTTGAGACGGTAGGTGACTGGATTGATCTGGGAGTGAATGGTGAACGGTCCCAGGTAGCGGGGACTCAGCTTTCTGCAGGGCAGCCGGAGGCGTATGTCTCGGGTGGAGAGCCACACCTTGTCCCCTGGTTGGTATACGAGGTTCGGTAGCCGATGACGGTTGGCTTGGTCAGTATACCTCCGGACTGCCCGCTGAAGATGGACATGAGCTGAGTCCCAGACCCTCTCGCTCTCCTGGAACCAGTGATCAACCACGGGCCCTTCTGATGTTTCCCTGTTCTAGGAAAACAAGGATGGTTGGTTGCCTAGGACACATTGAAAAGGGGCTAGACCGGTAGATGATTGACGAAGAGAATTTTGTGCATATTCAGCCCACGGAAGATACTGGCTCCAGGTGTTCTGATGGTTATTGCAGTATGAACGTAAAAACCAGGAAATCTCTTGGATTTTACGCTCGGTCTGACCGTTGGTTTGGGGATGATAGCCAGAAGATAGACTGATGGTGGTACCCAGAAGGTGGAAGAACGCCCGCCCGCCAGACCCTGGAAATAAACTGTGATCCCCTGTCTGACACAATGTCTTCGGGGAGACCGTAGTTTCTGAAGACGTGATGGAACAGGGCCTCGGCTGTTTCAAGGGCTGTGGGAAGACCTTTGAGAGGTATTAATTTGCAGGATTTAGAAAACCGATCTACAACCACTAGAATAGTGGTGTATCCTTGGGAAGGGGTAGATCGGTGGCGAAATCAACACCAAGGTGTGTCCAGGGTTGGCGGGGAATGGGTAAGGGTAGTAGCTTTCCCTCTGGCAGATGGCGAGGAGTGGTAGTGATGGCACAGACCGAGCAACCCTTAACGTACTGGGTGACATCGTGGGCCATTTTAGGCCACCAATACCTTTCCTTAAGGAGCGAGAAGGTCCGCCTACTGCCCGGGTGTCCTGAGCCAAGTGAGGTATGCTTACTATCCAGGAGCGATGTACGATATCTTGTGGGTACATAGCACAGGTCTGGAGGAAGGCCGGGAGGAGCTGGTTCCTCTAGAGTGGCTAAAGTGGATGTTACATGTCATGCTTCAGGCAACAAGAAATGAGATAAAACTAAGATGACTAAATATGTTTCATAAAGTAGTGTAAGGGAAAAAATATATATTACAATTCTTTAGCCTTACTCTTAAAAAAATGCTAAAATAACATAACATTCACATTACTGTCATCTAATAACATGTTTAGTTACTTTTAAAAACCCTAATACCCAACCCTAATATGATATAAAACTACATAAATTTACAGTGGTGTGAAAAAGTGTTTGCCCCTTACTGATATCTACGTTTTTTTTTTTTTTTTTGCATGTTTGTCACACTTTAAATGTCACCAATTTTACCCCCTTGTCAAGATTTAAGATAAGTCTTTTGTGTCACCAGAATGTGTTTGTAAAGTTTCAGCTCAAAATACCCATCAGATAATTTATTATACCTTTCTGAATATGGAAAATTTGATCTGTTAGGACATTGTAGCTGTTTTTGTTACCTGTGTCTTTAATGCAAATTAGCTGGTTCTCCCCGCCCATCATTCACAAATGAGTTTCAGAGCCATAGAGATCTTTCGGTATTGCTCTGATGCATGTAGATAAACAGCACAGTGACAGACAAGAATGAAGCAGATCTCTCTTACTACAGTAAAAACTTTCCCAATAATTATTTGATGTATTTGTTGTGGAGTTTATTCAAGCCTTTCTGCAATGATGAGTCACACACAATGTAGTTTGCACACACACACACACACACACACACACACACACACACACACACACACACACACACACACACACACACACACACACACACACACACACACACACACGTATACATGTTTAACTTTGCACTGTTTTGCATGCAAATGTGACTGGATACACGTTAAACACTGCTGTAAGGATGTCCATTATGTTAATGTACAAAAATAAACCTGATTTAATCAGGAACAAACTTGGATTAAAGCGTCTTCTTTTATAATTGTACTGAGATGCCGCTGTGATGGATTACAGCGATTTTACTTTCTTTTCTTTATTACAAATATACACTGTTTTCTAACATGTAAACTTATAAAACTCATTCTTGAGGTGCTGCTGATCACAGAGAGCTAAACAGATCTTTTAATCCCAGTTGCTTTGTGCATGTCCTGTCTTGTGGATATGATCATACGCGTTGCTACTGGAACATGTTAATACATTGCTGTCACTCGGTGGGCGGCGAAAACCGTACTCCTACTTTGTAGCAGGCCTCAAAATAGGAGGGATTTGGATCTTATTTTAATGTCAGAACATTTTAAAAAAGAGACTTATTGGGTTTCTATCACTCCAGTATGGCTGTGAACACAATATACCTACACACAGTTCTGTCCAAATAGCTTCCAAAAGTTGTTTTTCATCATAGGTGCCCTTTATTGTTTCCAATTAATAGTCAAATTTAAATATTTGTCAAAGATAACACAAGTAAACACATCTTGCAGTTTTGAAATGAAGGCTTTTATTAATAAAGGAAAATAAAATACAAAACATAGCCCCATGTGAAAAAGTGTTTGCCCCCTAAACCTAATAATTGGTTGGGTCACCCTTAGCAGCAACAACTGCAATCAAGCATTTTCTATAACTTGCAATGAGTCTGTTATAGTGCTATAAAGGAATTTAGATCCTCTCATCTCTGCAGAATTATTGTAAGTCAGCCACATCGGAGAGTGTTCGAGCATGAACTGCCTTTTTAAGGTCATGCTACAGCATCTCAATTAGATTCAGGTTATGACTTTGACCAGGCCACTCCAATGTCTTCATTTTTCAAAACAAAACAAATAAAATTGTATTCCTTTTCTTCTTTTCAGACTGTGCTCTTCAGTTATCTGAAGATGTTGTTTTTCTGTCTCTGATATAGGAGCAGCTTCCTGAGCTTCATTCCCACTTTCAGACTCAAGGTTTCCAGACCTCTGTGTTCTCCTCATCCTGGTTTTACAGCATCTTCCTCTCATCTCTGCCGATCCCAGCTGCCATGCGAATTTTGATATCTTTATGTGCGAGGTACTTTTAATCATCCCATCAAAACCCTTCACTCCACATGGCATCTCACATCATTTCAGTTCAACTGTAAAAATGAACCGTTTTCAGAAATCAGATAGCTATTAAATCAGAGTAAAACAACAATCTCTCAACCAATTCGTAACTTTTTGATTTAGTGGCGAATTCATATGAACTTGTACGATTTCATTCAACCATTTTAATAGGATTTGCTCATCTACCGATGACGGTTGGGTTTAGGGGTGGGGTTTGGTGCCTTCTTTGAAAAATCATACATTTTCATATAAATTAGCCACTAAACTGACAAAACATAAAATAGTGACATTTCCTTGTGAGATCAGTCTGAAAAAAAATGCATGAACACACACACACACACACACACACACACACACACACACACACACACACACACACACACACACACACACACACACACACACACACACACACACACACACACACACACACACACACACACACAGAGCTGCAGATCACTGACACTGTTTACGCACACTATATAGACAACTCACTACTCTTCTTTGCTCAGTCTTGTATCTCGTTTATGTGTGCATTACTAAGCATCCTCCCTGATTCTGCCTGTTGTGTTTTTGTAATTTGGATTGTCTTTCGGGATTATTGTTTGTTTGCTGTCTGCCCCGATCTACTGCCTGTATATTGGACTATTCTTGTGGCTTACACCTTTTGCTGCTGCTTGCTCCTGTTTGACCCCTGCCTGTATCGTCACCTTAGAATTATAAGGTTCTATCTGACATTTTTGTCAAAATTGAGTAATTGACATATTCTTATTAAATGACAGCTTATTTACATTATGGGATGTTTTTTTTATAAGCTGTTTACATTTTACAACTTTTTATTTAAAAAACAAATGTTACACACATACTGTTTGATATGGAATGCAAAAACTTTGAAGCTCAATATCTCAAAATCATTCAGAACGCAAATAGAACCTTATAATTCCAAGGTGACAATATGTCGATCACTTTCTTTAATTTAAAGAATATAAACTTTAAATAATATTTAACAGAGTTGACCAGAACGTACGAACAGACACAAATAATACCAAAAATAGATGTGTCATGCATGCAAATATTTAACTTAGTAGAGTAAAACACACACAAAAAAAAGAAAGAAAGTTAGTCTTAATTAATGATAATTGAAGCTAAATATATGATTGTATTAAAAAAGGTCCATTAATACACTCATAAACCTTTACATTTCTATTTAAATGTTTTTAAAATGTTCCCACAATTCTAGAATCACCCAAACTCAGAGTTTACATCCATGTGTTTGTTTGTAGGGTTTGGAGATCGTTTTCCGGGTTGGTTTGGCTGTACTTCACATGAAGCAGACAGAACTCATCAAGCTTGATAACGAGGGGATGATGAACGTAATAGACCACGACAATAATAAAATAATTTTTTTTAGTAAAGTAGTTTTTTGCCACTTGCTAATTTGTACAGTCTCTTTAAATATATCGCTTTACTGTTGTATCCAGTGCTTGCAGAATCTAGAATCATGGGAATCAAATCCTGGTTTGATGATCGAAGCAGCATATCAAATAAAATACAATGGCAGCCAAATGAAACAGTATGTGCTTTTCCTTTATTTTGTTCATGTTTCATTATTCTGTAGCCAATTCTCTGATTTATTTAACTTGTTTTAGATTTAGAAAAGATTATGAAGCTATCAAGGCGAAAGAGCTGGAGGAGCAGGAGGAGCTAAATGTGAGTTCTCATGTTCACATAAAAAATTTCTCAACAGTAAATTTCAGTCTTTAGGTTAATAAACTAAACTGTTTTCAGGTAGCTTCTGCTTACTGTATTTTCTTGTCTTTTTTAAGGGACTTTGCTCTGAGAATAAACATTTAAAGCATAGACTTGCCATACTGGAGAGGGTGAGTGTATTGCAGTGTATTTTTGTTAAGTCATGTTAACATTTTTTTTTTTAAAGATATTTCTATGTTCATATGTCGCGTGACATATGTCGCCCCTAAAAAAGAGGTGCTCTGAGAAACTGGTGTCGCAGATGAAGAAAGAGCTGGAGAAAACTCAGCTGAACATTGCCAGCTCACAAAACGCTTTAAAGGAGATGCAGGCAAACATCTCACAGTTGGAAGAGGTAAAGTCAAGTCAAATATTTCGGTCACACTTTATTTTGACGGTCCGTTTGTTGAATTTAAGTTACATTGCAACTAATTATCATTAGATTATAAGTAGACTGTTAGGTTGGGGTTATTGGGGTTGGGGTTAGGGTTAGTGTAAGTTGACATGTAATTGCAAAGTTTCTTATAGTCAGTTAAATGTCTGTTGAAGGACTGTTAAATGTCAGTGTCAACAGATATTAAGTAGACAGTCTACTAATACTCAAATGGACCATCAAAATAAAGTGTTACCAATATTTCTTCCAGTGAAATTCATTGGATTTGCTAAATTACCACAAAGGTATGTGGTTGCAAACAATTTATATGGGCTGAATTTAAACAAATTAATTAAGTTAAACATTACTAAAATTAATTTGCTTTAATTCAGCCCATATAAATTGTTTGCAACCACATACCTTAAAAAATTTGCAAATCCAATGGATATTTTTTTTCCGTGACTCTTATTTTGCAAATTTTGTTTATATAATCTGCTTAATGTTACTCTCTGCAGTGTCATAGGTAATGTAGTTTTCTGCTATTACGTATTATTGTGTTTTAAAAATAAGTTAAATTAATACTAACATACACTGTAATAAATGATGGGTTTCACACAATTAATTGGTTAAAACACAAATCGATTAAGTCAACATAACTGTAACCATGGAAGTGACATGACAACAAAGGTGCAGATCCAAATGCAGGCTTATATTGGAGGGATGGTCAGGCAAGCAATGATCAAGACAGGAGCAAACAGTCTTATGAGGGAAATCCAGAATCGTGGTCAATATAGCAGGCAGATGGTCACAAGGATGGCAGCAGACAGGCAGAAACAGATAAACAAGGCAAGGGTCCAAACACGGCAAAAACAAGACAAGGAAACGCTTTGAATTGACACTGTGAACAGGTAACAGGACTCGGCAATGGAGTGAGTGTATGTTCTGCTTATGTAGTGTGTGTAATCAGTTGTTGAGTGGCTTCAGCTGTGGGTGCAATCAGTAAAGATCTGGAACCGGTTGTGTGTGATGTCAGAGTCGTGCATGTATGGGGGATGTAGTCCATATGATGGTGGATTGTAGTCCATGGGTGTTTGTGCATGTAAACCAGCGATCTAAGGGGAGAAGATCGCTGGTGATTGTGACAGAGCCCCCCCTTTAAGGAGTGGCTTCCAGACACTCCTATCATAGTTCAGGCGGGAGGTGGAGCGGAGGCGGAACAGGGGGAGGGATGGAGGGCCAGGACCATGCAGCTGAGGATTGTCTGAAGCATGAAGCAGCAGTAGGCCCGGAGAGTGGAGCTGCGGAGGGCCTGGAGCGTGGAGCTGCGGAAGGCCCGGAGAGTGGAACTGCGGAGGGCCTGGAGCGTGGAGCTGTGGAAGGCCCGGAGAATGGAGCTGCGGAGGGCCTGGAGCGTGGGACTGCGGAAGGCCCGGAGAGTGGAACTGCGGAGGGCCTGGAGCGTGGAGCTGCGGAAGGCCCGGAGAATGGAGCTGCGGAGGGCCTGGAGCGTGGGGCTGCGGAAGGCCCGGAGAGTGGAACTGCGGAGGGCCTGGAGCGTGGAGTTGCGGAAGGCCCGGAGCGTGGAGCTGCAGAGGGCCTGGAGCATGGAGCTGTACAAGGCCTGGAGTATGGAGCTGCAGAGGGCCTGGAGCGTAGAGTTGCAGAGGGACTAGAGCTTGGAGTTGTGGAAGGCCCGGAGCGTGGAGCTGCAGAAGGCCTGGAGAGTGGAGCTGTGGAGGGCCTGGAGCATGGAGCTGTACAAGGCCTGGAGCATGGAGCTGCAGAGGGCCTGGAGCGTGGAGTTGGAGCTGCAGAGGGCCTGGAGCATGGAGTTGGAGCTGCAGAGGGCCTGGAGCATGGAGTTGGAGCTGCGGAGGGCCTGGAGCATGGAGTTGGAGCTGCGTAAGGTCTAAAGAGTGAAGCTGCTGAGGGCCTGGAGCGTGGAGCTGCGGAGGGCCTGGAGCGTGGAGTTGGGGCTGCGTAAGGCCTGAAGAGTGAAGCTGCTGAGGTCCTGGAGTGTGGAAGGCCCGGAGAATGGAGCTGGAGCTGCGTAAGGCCTGAAGAGTGAAGCTGCTGAAGGCCTGGAGTGTGGAGTTGCAAAAGGCCTGGAGCATGGAGCTGAAGTTGGTCAGGGGCTTAGGTTCAGCAGGCACAGGCAGTTCATATAACCCCCATGGGTCTAGAGGCTTGGGTTCAGGAGACACTGGCAGTTCATTTAACTCCAGTGGGTCAGGAGGCTTAGGTTCAAGGAGCACTGGCAGTTCATATAACCCCAGTGGGTCAGGAGGCTTGGGTTCATGAGATACTGGCAGTTCATTTAACTCCAGTGGGTCAGGAGGCTTGGGTTCAAGGAGCACTGGCAGTTCGTATAACCCCAGTGGGTCAGGAGGCTTAGGTTCAAGGAGCACTGGCAGTTCATATAACCCCAGTGGGTCAGGAGGCTTGGGTTCAGGAGATACTGGCAGTTCATTTAACTCCAGTGGGTCAGGAGGCTTGGGTTCAAGGAGCACTGGCAGTTCTTTCAACCCCAGTGGGTCAGGAGGCTTAGGTTTTGGCAAGTCACACGGCTCTGGTGACTCTTGGAAATTATACGGCTTTGGCAGCCATTCGTGGGACTGAGGTGGCGGCTCTGGCCATTCGTGGGACTCAGGTGACAGCTCTGGCCTTTCGTGGGACTCAGGTGGGTCTCGTACCCCTGACCCTTCAAGGAATTCAGGAGGATCTGGCACCCGCCCTTCGGGGAATTCAGAAGAATCTGGCGCCCGCCCTTCGGGGAATTCAAGTGGATCTGGCGCCCGCCCTTCGGGGAATTCAAGTGGGTCTGGCGTCCGCCATTCAGGGGATTCAGGGTCATCTGATGCTCGCCATTCAAGAGATTCAGAGGTTTCTGGCGCCCGCCATTCGAGGGATTCAGAGGGTTCTGGCGCCCGCCATTCGAGGGATTCAGAGGGTTCTGGCGCCCGCCATTCGAGGGATTCAGAGGGTTCTGGCGCCCGCCATTCGAGGGATTCAGAGGGTTCTGGCGCCCGCCATTCGAGGGATTCAGAGGTATCTGGCGCCCGCCATTCGAGGGATTCAGAGGTTTCTGGCGCCCGCCATTCGAGGGATTCAGAGGTTTCTGGCGCCCGCCATTCGGGGAATTCAGAGATACCTGGCGCCCGCCATTCAGGGAATACAAAGGGTTCTGGTGGCGTCAATGGCTCTGGCGGCGGCGACTCTGGCAGCGGCGGCGACTCTGGCAGCTCTGGCGGCGGCGGCGACTCTGGCAGCTCTGGAGGATCTGGCAGCTCTGGCAGTGACTGAGGATCTGGCAGCTCTGGCAGTGACTGAGGATCTGGCAGCTCTGGCAGTGACTGAGGATCTGGCAGCTCTGGCAGTGACTGAGGATCTGGCAGCTCTGGCAGTGACTGAGGATCTGGCAGCTCTGGCAGTGACTGCAGCTTTGGCAGCTCAGGTGGTGGTGGCCGTTCTGGTGGCTCAGGTGATGGGATTTCAGGAACAGGAACTTGGACAGGAACAGACTCGGAACAGGAATCCATCTTGTGAGCTGGGGAACTGGATGCGGCCCTCTTGTGAGCTGGGGAACTGGAAACAGTCATCTTGTGAACTGGGGAACTGGAAACAGTCATCTTGTGAACTGGGGAACTGGAAACAGTCATCTTGTGAACTGGGGAACTGGAGACAGTCCTTTTGTGAGCTGGAGAACTGGAGATAGCTATCTTGTGAGCTGGAGGACTGGAGGTGGCCATTTTGTGAACTGGGGAACTGGAAGCGGCCATTTTGTTAGCTGGAGGACTGGAGGTGGCCATCTTGTTAGCTGGAGGACTGGAAGTGGCCATTTTGTCACCTGGAGGACTGGAAGTGGCCATTTTGTCACCTGGAGAACTGGAGGTGGCCCTCTTGTGCTTGACTGGACTGTTGGCGGCCATTTTGTCAACTGGCTGTGGTCTAGGCTGGTGAACAGGGGACAGGAGTATAGGAGATGCCAGCATTATAGTATTATTGGAGGGAACAGCAAGCCCCGTTGCCGGCGGGTCTTGCTGTCTATTGCCCCCCCCCAAAAAACATTTAGGGGTCTCCTCCACCTCGCCTACGGTGAAGGTTGACCCAATGGCTCGTAAAGCCACCTCTAGGGCTTGCTGGAAAGACCCCCGAGGACCATAACGGATGAGGGTGGATTTCAGTGGTTCGTTTAGTCCATCATAGAAAAAATCAATAAGTATGCAGTCCAGGAGAGTGGTGTCATTGGCAATGTCCAGAAAAGAGATGATATGGTCCTCGAGGGAATTCATACCTTGCCTTAGCCTGAAGAGACGTCCTGCTGGATCCATGTTTGGCCGAGTCTTCTGTAACCATGGAAGTGACATGACAACAAAGGTGCAGATCCAAATGCAGGCTTATATTGGAGGGATGGTCAGGCAAGCAATGATCAAGACAGGAGCAAACAGTCTTATGAGGGAAATCCAGAATCGTGGTCAATATAGCAGGCAGATGGTCACAAGGATGGCAGCAGACAGGCAGAAACAGATAAACAAGGCAAGGGTCCAAACACGGCAAAAACAAGACAAGGAAACGATTTGAATTGACACTGTGAACAGGTAACAGGACTCGGCAATGGAGTGAGTGTATGTTCTGCTTATGTAGTGTGTGTAATCAGTTGTTGAGTGGCTTCAGCTGTGGGTGCAATCAGTAAAGATCTGGAACCGGTTGTGTGTGATGTCAGAGTCGTGCATGTATGGGGGATGTAGTCCATATGATGGTGGATTGTAGTCCATGGGTGTTTGTGCATGTAAACCAGCGATCTAAGGGGAGAAGATCGCTGGTGATTGTGACAATAACAAATTTAAGTGGATTGAACGTAAAAAAAAATTAAGTTTCCCCCAAAACTTCTCCAGTATTGTATTGTTTAAGCTCATTTTAAATAAGTATTTTGAACATGGAGTTTTTTTGAGTGTAGGCCTCTTATGATTACCAATTTAGGTTCCACTTTATATAAAGTGTCCTTAACTAATATGTGTTCACATTGAAATTAATCAGTAGTTACAATGTACTTATTATCTAAATACATGTTTTTATATTGTACTTAGGATGTACTTATGACTTAATACCTGCATGTAATTACATCTGTAATTCGTTTTTGTAATTACATTTATAATTACACTGTTGACCATGCTTTACACCTTAACCCAACCTTAAACCTACCCACGTTTGTACAACCCCAGTGGGTCAGGAGGCTTAGGATCAGAAGGCATAGAGAGGTCACAAGGCTCTGGCAGGCAGCACTGGGAAGTCATGGCTCTGGCGGCCATTTATAGGAGTTAGGTGGTGGCTCTGGCCATTCGAGGGACTCGGGTGGCGGCTCTGGCCAGTCGTGGGTCTCGGGAGGTATCTCTGGCCATTCGTGGGACTTGGGAGGCGGCTCTGGCCATTTGTGGGACTCAGGAGGATCTGGTGCTTGCCAATAGGGGAATTCGGAAGGATTTGGTGCCCGCCATTCGGGAAATTCTGACGGATCTGGTGCCCGCCATTTGGTGGATTCAGAGGGATCAGGTGCCTGCCACTTGTAGTATTCAAAGGGATCTGGCAGCATCAACGGCTCTGGCAGCTCTGGTGGTGGCGTTGATGGCTCTGGCGGCAGCATTCATGGTTCTGGCAGCTCTGGTGGTGGTGTCAACAGCTCTGGCAGCTCTGGAGGATCTGGCAGCAATGAAGGCTCTGGCAGCTCTGACAGTGACAAAGGCTCTGGCAGCAACAACAGTGTGGGTGATGCCAGCATGATTGTGGTACTGACGTGAGCAGCAAGGCCCACCGTCTTGCTGTTCTTTGTCCCCCACCCAAAAACATTTAGGGGTTTTCTCCGCTGCGACACTGACAGTGAACGCAGGGCCGACAGTTTAAGTGTCAGCACATTATATTGTTCCAGCGTTCATGCAGTGGCATGTTAGAATAGAGTGGCATCGACAGTCCACCACAGAAAAAGTTATTAAGGCATAAGTCACTCATAGAAGTTAAGTTCGCTATCTGCACAAAGTCCTCCACATATTTCTTGATTAAACAGACTTCCTTGCAGAGACACAAAATCCCTACTGCTGAAACAGAGGGGAGGATCCAAATACAGCTTTATTTTGGGATGGTCGTACAGGCAAGGTCACAACAGGAACAGACAGGAGCATGAAGGTAATTCAGAGGGTGATCGATATAAACAGGCAAATGATCGGGACAGGCGGCAAAACAACATTAACAATGAACAAAACAAGGGTCATAAACACAATAAGGCTAGACAGAAAAAGGCTTTGAAGTGCTCACTTACAGGATACAAGACTCAGCAAAGTGTATGTCAAAGTGACGTGTATAAATAGTCCTGGTCATTAGTACTTGCGCAGATGTGTGTGTAATCAGTGAGAGAACTGGAACTGGTGTGTGTGAGGTGCATGATAGGATCTGTAATTCATACCGGTGGGAGATGTGTAGTAGAGAGAATGAATGATAGTGTTCTAGCTTGTGCAGATCGATATGTACTATAATAATTTTAGTAATTTTACAAGTTAAATAATTAATAATTCTGTAATCAGAAACAAAAAAGTGCAAGTTACAAGAACTAAAAAGTAACATGTTTAGCAAGTCATTTTAGACTATTAAAGTGTGACAGAGACACAGGAGCCTTAAAAGGCCACATCCTCTAGTAGATCGGTTTTCAGTTGTTAGGCACCCACATCAAAATATACAATAGTAATTTACAGTAAACACTACAGTGTTTTTTAACCATACTTGCATCATCAAAACTGACTGAGGTCATGTCTATGTCTACAATAAGCAGATATATTGATTATTGCGCCAGTCCTATCCAAAACAGAGGGATTCAACAAACAAATATTTAATCAGTTTACAACCTCATAGCTCACAAAAGTCTTTAAAGGGTTGTCGGTTATCAAATCTGTTTCATTTTGGAGACAATGAAAGGAATTTTACTTCTAGAACCTGACTGTTGCACTCGAGTCAAAGAACATTAGACATCACATGACAGTGTTTGTGGCTGCTTCAGTAATAAAGAAAGTGTGTGTGTGTGTGGACTTATGTGGTTTACGAGGACACAAAATTGTTTATTGATGTGGTTATGACCTTGGTGTGGGTATGTTACTTTGTCAAGGTGGTTTATGAGGCCATGCATTGTTTTTGTAATTCGAAATGCTTAAAATTATACTTAACAGGGTCTTTTGACATTTGAATTTTGCCATGGGTTTGCTTTGAGGGTTGGGTTTAGGAGTAGGGGTAAGTACGGTGGCCGAGAGAGCTTAGCATGCTGCAATTTAAGAAAACACCAGCAAATTAAGAAAAGATCTTCATCTGTTCGACAGCACATGTGCTGCAAATCCTCACAACACATACACATTAAAAAAATGTGCAGTATTTTCACACAACGCAAACAGATTATTAAAACGCACTGCATTTTCTCACAACTCTTGGAAAAGAACAGAACACAACAGAAATGTTTCAAGGGGACCCAAAAATGTGACATTTATGAAAGTGTTGTGAGAAAATGCAGCACGGGTTCGTAAATTGTTTTTGTTGTGAGAAAGGCTATACTGTAGTAAGGAGGTTTTTTTTACAGTATAAAATAAATTGTGCCTATGGAGAGTCCTCGTAAACCACATATACAAAGTATGTGCACTCAAAGAATGTTTTTTTTTTTGTTTGTTTGTTTAAAATAGTTGTTTAAAATGAGCTGAAACAACACAATTCTTGAGATGTTTTTGAGACAACTTGTTTTATTTGTTAAGTTAACTTAATCGATTTGTGTTGGGACAACATGAATCAATTTTGTTGAACTATGCATTTTTTTACAGTGTGTGTGTGTGTGTGTGTGTGTGTGTGTGTGTGTGTGTGTGTGTGTGTGTGTATGTGTGCAGATAAGCACTGCGCCTGATAAGGACAGTGTGATGTACCTGCAGACGGAGCTGATCAGCTGTAGACTGAGGGAAGCAGAGGCACTTACTGAACTGAAACAGCTCAAAAATCACATTAAAGACATGGACGAGAAATTGCAGGTAAAAAACAAATTCAGCTTTCAACATATTCATACTCGTACCTATTATTAACTCATAATACATAATACTGATTAGCAACTACACTGTAAAAAAAATCCGTAATTTTACGGTTTATT
The DNA here is from genome assembly GCA_903798195.1 of Danio kyathit. Classification (NCBI taxonomy): domain Eukaryota; kingdom Metazoa; phylum Chordata; class Actinopteri; order Cypriniformes; family Danionidae; genus Danio; species Danio kyathit. The sequence continues at coordinate 17,049,386 of LR812520.1, forward strand.
TCCGGCAGCAGGGGTGCACTCCTACGTCACGTTGCAGTGGGCCTCAAAATCACTGGGATTTGGGTCCTATTTTAACATCAGGAAATTTCAAAAAAGAGGCTTGTTTGGTTTATATCACTCCATTATAACTGTGGACACACTACACCAACACACAGTTCTGTCCAAACAGCTAACAAAAGTTGATTTGGATCATAGGTGCCCTTTAAGTTATTTAAAATTTTGAAAGTTGATTGAACGTGAAACAATGAAGTTATCCCAACAAAAACTCAAGAATTGTGTTGATTTGGCTCATTATAAATAAGTAGTTTAGGTTAGCTTAGGTTACTTTATTTATACCCGAAGATAGATTTGGCTTGCAGTCAAGAGTCCTCATCCCACAACAGTGCCACACAAAAAAGCTCACAAAGTAACAACAACAAATGAACATTAAGACATAAAACATAAACATAAAAAACACCTATAAAGAATAAATAAATAATCACTTCAAGTGTCCACCCCCCCTTAAATAAATGTTTATAACAATCTAAAAATATACAAGTCACCGAAACACCTCTGCTTTAGTCTATGCCTTATTTAAATGTCTAATGGCTGCTGGTATAAAACTATTTTTATATCGTTTTGTTCTACAGCTTAATACTAAAAACCTATGACCAGAAGGAAGGAGCTGAAACTCTGAGTGTAAAGGATGAGCAGTGTCACTTAAAATTGAATTTGTAATTGTCTGTAGCTGCCTGGTGTACACAGCCTCTAAATTGGCTAGTGACACCCCGGTCAGCTTACTGGACCACTTAACTATTTGATTTAGTGAGTTTTTATTCTTGACAGAGAGATTCCCAAACCATGACACCAAAGCAAAAGATAAAACGGATTCAAGAAAAGCATGGTAAAATAAAATCATCATATGTTTATCAATATGGAAATGATTTAACTTTCTTACACTCTTACACTTTTAACTTTTTTACACACTGCTGCACAGTTCTCATCAAATGAAAGTTTAGAGTCAATAATTGTGCCAAGGTATTTGTATGATTGCACATTTTCCACAGTCTGATTTTTAATGGAAGTGCTCACCTGTGTGTGGGCAGCCTTCCTAAAATCAAAGATCATATCATATTTGAACAAGCAGCAAAAATATTTTAGTGCATGCTTACTGTTATTACAATTATTACAATTTTCAAGTAGTATTCTGTAATTTGTAGTCTTTCTGAGTCTTAAACTGCTAGTATCTAATAAAAAGTAGTAAAATCTGATATAAAGGTACCAAGAGCACTAATATAAACAATCAACTCTAATTAATAAGTAAGATTCTAGGTTCTAGTAGCATGAAATCACACTAGTAGGCTCTATAGATGAATAACAGTTTGTCAGCAGGTGCAGTGTGGAGGTCAACAGAGGGTCAGCTGCGCACAAAATGACCTGCAGGTGGAGCTGCTGAGCACCAGACTGAAGGAAACACTCACCCAGGCCACGCTGAAGGAGAGCCATCATGCACTGATGCAGCTGCAGACACAGGTGGAAGAAACAAACAAAAATATCTTTTACTGCACTAAAGACAGCCAAATGTTATAACAAATCAAGCAGAATAAGCCTATTAAAAGTCAGTCTCTCAAAATATTTCACCCTTTCTCGCTTACTACAGTTTTTCTTGATTGCTTTGACCTGGTTAAAGAAACTACCCTTTTTTATTGGATTGACACATTTCCTCCACCATTTTGCAAAACAGTTAACATGTCATTCAAGCAGTCCAAACATTATTGTTTTAGATTGGGCAACTAATGAGAAACCATCTATTCTTAACTATTAGAAACTACCAAGGTCAGTATGAAATCGCTGATGTTTGACTAACCTTCACACTAATCTTCAATTAGCAGTCAGTCTAATGCAAACCTTATAAAAAAAAAGGTGCCAGGTCTGTGTTGTTCTTTGCCAGAATGGATAGAGGCATTGACACTCCAATAGATTTGACTGTATTTTGGTTTACATGTATTATACTGTGATATTTACAGTATTTCAGTTTTCAGCCACAGTTTCACCAAATTCAATTAAGATTCAATAATATTAAATCAAAGCATCTCTTATTCTAGATTTGTTTCTTTGCAAAAGGCAAATTTGACACGGCATATATAGAAAGACAGCAGACAGCACTGTCAATAGGCTACAATGACAAGCAATGGTGCACTGATTCACACTGAGTTCTGTATTTTGTTGTCCATTGTGTAATGATTGAGTAAAAGAGCTCAAATTCTTGTTTGCATGTTGTGTTGTTTGATGGCAAAATTTGATTTTGTCGCATATTTTAAATGTTCTGGCACGGTTACAGCCTTTTGCTAACAAAATGTGCCATTTTGATCATGAGTGCTGCTGTTTAGAACTGTGTGTTAACTGTTATGAAAATGTGACATTTTAGTTGACGGCTGCATCAAAGCAATCAAGAAAATCTCAAAGTCCTACTCAGTATGATTTAGCAGCTTCCACATGTTTTTTGTTGTTTAGACAGCATAAATAAGCAGAACAACGTAATGTATTTAGTAGTAGATTGCTAAGCAATCTAATTCTGGTGTTTACATCTGAGCATCTCCATCATGCCCCTGCATATGGGTTTCTGACCAAAACGTAACAGTGGAAACACACTTGCTGCCTTGTGAAAGCTTTGGCAGCTGACTAGTTGCTCGCATCAGGCAGTGACTCTGGAGGCAGCATTTGTGTACAAAAAACACCCTGTAAAATATATTTCAAACAGACTGCAGACAGCGTAATGATTTATCATGTACAATAAAATAGAGAGACTTTTGGTGATAACTACACTGTAAAAATGCTGGCTTCCACACAGTTCCTTCATGTTGTTCCAACACAAATCGATTTAGTTAACTTTTGTATTGTTTTTACAAATTACAAATTTAAGTGGATTTAACATAAAACAATTAAGTTGTCCCAAAAATCCCCCACAGGATTTGATCTGATTTTGCTTTTTTAAATAGGTACTTTGGACAAGCAGCAAAAAAAAAATCACTTTTTTGAGTGTTTTGAAGATATCGCACACACCCTCTATTTAGATTAAAGAGAAGACAAATAAAAAAGAAGACAAGAAGCAAATACCAAAGGTTTCTTCATCAGCCATTTTTGACGCCATACACTGTAAAAAAAAAATGTTGGGTTCCACACAATTCATTTGTGTTGGGACAACATGAAAGAATTAAGTTACAGTTTTTGCATATTTAAGTGAATTGAACATAAAACAATTAAGTTGTCACAAAAAAAATCAAGAATTGTGTTGTTTCAGCTTATTTTAAATAAGTAGCTTGAACATGCAGCAAAAATTGCAAGCAAAAAGTTTTTTAGAGTGTATGTAAAAAATGCATGTAGAAATACTTTCTAATGAGTAAAAAAAGAAAAAAATAAGCTTACTCGTTTGTGGAAAACAAATACATATTTAATGAATACCCTGAGTAAAATAACTTTCTTTCAATAATTCAGAAAAGAAAACACTCCTGACTGAAATAACACAGAAAATCAATTTGGTCATTTACACCCAGCAGAGCTTGTGCATTAAAGAGATTGAAAAGCAATAGGACGCTTCTGAAACTGGCTTTAATTTAAATTAGTATTTTTGAAATATATTTATACAGGATATATTGTTTCATGGGCAGCACGGTGGCGCAGAGGGTAGCACAATCGCCTCACTGCAAGAAGGTCGCTGGTTCGAGCCCCGGCTGGGTCAGTTGGCATTGCCGTGAGGAGTTTGCATGTTCTCCTTGTGTTCGTGTGGTTGGTCGCTTGGTAATTTCCAAAAATGAAATACATTAAAAGATAACATATAGCTACACAGCAAATAAAATAAGCCATCAGCCTTTAATTTTTTTTTTTATTACATTACATTAAAGACACAGCACAATGATTTTATGGCACCAGATTAAACTTTGACACCTTTATGGCACTCACGTACACTCAAAAATAAATACAGGCCACAACTGAACATGGAGGATGGTCTCCGAGGGGCATTCTTCAAAATGAATTGATGAATAGACTTGGGCCTATTGGTATTGTGTGCCGTTGTGTGCAAGGTTTATATTTATAACCACATCTGAGGATATTGGGGGTCGCGAGTCACTTGCATTGTTATTTTGGGGGTCGCGGGCTGAAAAGTTTGGGAACCCCTGGCTTAAAAAGTTGCCCTGTGTATCAGCGTTACTCACGCGCACGCTGTGCACTGGCATGCGCGTACACGCTGAGCCTTTGCGGCACGTGAGTGACAGAGTAGTTTAGTTAAATTACATAGTTTTTCTCTCACCTGCCTCTACATTTAGAGATAAAAAGTCTTCTTCAGGAGCTATAAATGCCATTTAATTGCGGCAATTAAACGGCGCTGGCCGAAAAAGGCGCGCATCACGAGCGCAGAGAGCAGGACGCGGATGACGCAGCGGCGCAGTGTGAACTGCGCAATCCGTTTCGCTTCAGTCGTGCTGCGTGATGATGGAGCGCATGACGGCGCACAGTCTGGACTGCTTGGAGGGTGATTTTATCTTACTGAAAAAGTAACCGCTACTGAGGACTGCGACTTACTACTATACAGCGTTCCAAATAAATCACAAAGTGGTTAGCACTGTCGCCTTACAGCAAGAAGGTTGCTGGTTCGAGTCCCGGCTGGGCCAGTTGGCGTTTCTGTGTGGAGTTTGCATGTTCTCCCCGTGTTGATGGTTTCCTCTTGGTGCTCCTGTTTCTCCCACAGTCAAAGACATGCGGCATAGGTGAATTGGGTGAACTAAATTTGCCATAGTAGTAACTGAGTGTGAGTGTATACAGTATGGGTTTTTCCCAGTACTGGGTTGTGGCTGGAAGGGCATCCGCTGTGTAAAACATGCTGGTATAGTAGTGACCCCTGATAGATAAAGGACTAAGCTGAAGGAAAATGAATGAATAAATAATACATAATAAGACTGTATATATTTAAACCTTTTTGTTTCCTTTATTCATAGTAATTTTTATGATAATTGCATCTTACATTAAGCTGATTTTTGATAATCTGGTAAATTTTATTGGCATGGTCTAGTTTTTGTTCCATTTTTTTTTAATGTGTTTTATGCTGTGTTTTATCCCCAAAACGCACTCGTTTTGGTCCCACTTTAAATTAAGTGGCTTTAACTCTTACACTGTAAAAATGATAAGACAAGAAGTCATGAAAAGAAATGTTTTTATGTTACTTTAACTTATTTCCTTAAGTTAACTAGGTTTCATCTAATGTTTTTAAGTTATACAAAGTTTAACTGATTTAGTCAGTTTAATTTATATAAGTTGAGTTGACTAGAACATTTTATTGATTTAACAAAAAAGTAAGCTGCAATAATGTTTTTTACAGGGTACTTCACAATGTACTTTTTGTGTTCATATTGTATTGCACAGCATATTGAGGTGGGATATGGGTAAGGTAAGGGACAGGTTTGGGTGGGTTAAGATGTAATGGATGGTACATAAATTAATTACAAATACAGATACGGATACAACATAAAAGCATGTATATACAAAAAAGGTAAATGCAAGTACAAAGTATTAAAGGTCCCTTAATATAAAGTGGGACCCTTATCTTCAATGACCATTGAATTTATCATTGTCACTGCATAATGATGCAACATAAGATTTCAAAACCGTATGGTTGTGAAACATGTCTAGAAATGACTAGCATTGGTTAAAACATGACTTCTAAATCAGATTCACACTGTTAGTACAGGAAATCAATGCTAAACTGCATTACAGTTGTTAAATGAGTCAATCCTCTTATTTAAAGACTTCTCTTCTCACTACAGAATGAAATTCACAGAAACCAGCTCAAGAGAACTGAAGCGCATGTGAGCAGCCAACAAGATCGTCTACAGGAACTGACATCACACAACCAAGATCTACACAGCCAATTACAGCAGATCAGATGCCCCTTTTTAGCTGTTCAAAACAAGGTAACACCATACCTGACATCATCTGCTTTCTGACAGTCAGGAGGCGTCTAATTACAGTGTCATTTACCCTCGCTGACTTCCTTCAGGCTAAATTAATCCTACGCTGTGAGCAACATTAAAAGTCTCTTTGTCAAAGCTTTCAGTACAGTTAAAGGGATAGTCCACCCAAAACAGAATATTCTGTCATCATTTACTCACCTTTTTCTTGTTTTAAACCATTTCACTCAAAAGAAGATAATTTGAAGAATGATGAAATCCAGTAACCATTGACTGCCATAGTGTTTGTTTTTCTTACTACGAAAGTCAATGGTTACTGTTTTTTAACATTCTTCAAAATATTGTATTTTGTGTGTGAAAATGAAACTCATAAAGATTTGGAACCTCTTGAGGGTGAGTAAATAGTGAATTATTTTTAATTTTTGGATGAACTATCTCTTTAAAAGGATTTATTTTTGTCAGCAATTTTATTAAAAACAATCAAATAAAAAACATAAATGATCAAGGCCAGTCCTGTACACTTTAACTGCATGTCTGAGTTCCCATTCAGCCTTTTTTGTAAAATATCCTTTACATTTTATGGTAATTTACTAAATAACAAACAAATATATACGTATTTAAGAATATAGGGAACGTTTTAAAGGAATAACACTGCTAAAAAAATTATTTATCGTAAAACAAAGATTTGATTAGTTTTGAAGCTCAAATAATACACAAGTGTATTTAATATCACATTTCTGCTTTCAAACCCTCCAAATATCGCCCAAATCTCATTCATTCATTCATTTTTCTTCACTTAGTCCCTTATTTGTCAGGGATCGCCACAGTGGAATGAACCGACAACTTATCCAGCATATGTTTTACGCAGCGGATGCCCTTCCAGCCGCAAATTAGCACTGGGAAACATCCATACACTCCATCTATACACACACACACACACACACACACACACACACACACACACACACACACACACACACACACACACACACACACACACACACACACACACACACACACACACTATGGTCAATTTAGTTTATCCATTTCATATGTCTTTGGACTGTGGGGAGAACATGCAAACACCACACAGAAATGCTAACTGACCCAGTGACTCAAACCTGCGACCTTCTTGTTGTGAGGCAACAATACTAACCACTGAGCCACATGCAACCCACCCAAATTTCTTCTGTTGTAATTATCCTTGGTTCATGCTTATTTTAAAGAAAACTAATTCAATTATTTCTTGATAAAAAGGTAAGGCGGCACGGTGGCGCAGTGGTTAGCACTGTCGCTTCACAGCAAGAAGGTCGCTGGTTCGAGCTTTGCCTGGGTCAGTTGGCATTTCTCTGTGGAGTTTGGATGTTCTCCCCGTGTTTGCGTGGGTTTTCTCCGGGTGCTCCGGTTTCCTCCACAGTCCAAAGACATGTGCTACAGGTGAATATATTGTCTGTGGTGTACAGTATGTGTGTGAATGAGTGTGTATGGGTGTTCCCCAGTGAAGGGTTGCAGCTGGAAGGGCATCCGCTGCGTAAAACGCATGCTGGATAAGTTGACGGTTCATTCTGCTCTGGCGAATCTTGATTAATAAAGGGACTAAGCCGAAAAGAAAATAAATGAATGAATGAACAAGATAACATTGAGTTTAACTTGTATTGAGTGCAACAGGTGTGTGCCTTTAGTTTCTGAGTACAATTTTTAGTAGATTTTGTGGTAAACTTGACTGCCTTTTTCTCCTATAGCAGTAATTGCACACACTAACACTCCAAAACATTATCTACTTACTAGAAACACAACATTTTTTAAAAAATAAGCACGACTGCTCCAAAGTTCATGTTTTCGATATGAGTGCAGTTCTAACTGTAGAGCAATATCTTTTCATCCTTCAGTATTTTTATGCGCATTTTGGAACATTATAAAAATACTTAATGGAAACGCTAGATCAGCATACATTTTAAAATACAAATAAGAAACAGCTGAGTAAAATAAACTTTTTGTCTGATGAGAAAATATGTGCATAAACTATAATGGAAAAACATTTACCATATAAATTCCAGCATGGGCGGCACAGTGGCTCAGTGGTTAGCACTGTCATGTCACAGCAAGAAGGTCCAGACCTGTAGCCAGGGGGGAGATGTTCAGGGGCTTCGTAAGACCCAGCCCTCACTGACAAAGGTCCAGAATTTGTTCCATACATGAGCTCATTTGTCCTATTTTGACTTAATTAGTTAATTTCATCTTAAATAGTGAAAATAATTCATCAAAAAAGGCTTTAAGACCAAGTGGAATCCTCTGTTGGCTGTCGCTTTGGTGTGACTTCAGCTAATCACTTTAGGCCAATGCTAAAACATATTTTCATTTTATAATCTGACGTAAGAGAAGTCATCTTTTGCTACTGTATTGTTTTTAAATAGAGAAAACATTTTACAGGTAACTTTAATTCTAAATTGTGGACCTTATTTTTGAAAACAAGGTGTGAAGCATCAAAAGTGGCCCATATTAAATTAAATTTGAATACTATTTGGCAAATGTTGTTATCCATTAGTTTTCAAATGTACTTTTTTTTTTTCAAAAGAGGCTAGAAAATTGTGAAACTACATTATTATTATTATTATTATTAATATAAAAGTGTGGTTATGATGACCATCTGACAAGCTAATTCAGCTAAAAATAGTGCTTAAAATGTCACATTATTTATCACAGTATTTACTGTAAGTCTCATAATTAAATAGAAAATGAGGCTTATAACTGCAAAAGGGTTCAGTTTTTGAGAAAAAAAGAACCACCCCTTTCACCTGGCTGGCTACGGGCCTGAGGTCGCTGTTTCGAGTCCTGGCTGGGCCATTTGGCATTTCTGTGTGGAATTTGCATCTTCTCCCTGTGTTGCGTGGGTTTCCTCCTGGTGCTCCTGTTTCCCCTACAGTCCAAAGACATGAGGTGGATTTGGTAAACTAAATTGGTCATAGCGTATGTGTGTGGATGTGAGAGTGTATTGGTGCTACTCAGTACTGGGTTGCGGCTAGAAGGGTATCCGCTGTGGCGACCCCTGATAAATAAAGGGACTAAGCCGAAGGAAAATGAATGAATGAATATAAAGTGGTTTTTACTGCAGGACAGATATGCAGTATGTTACTGTTTTTTAAAGTTGTATTGTAAAAACTACTGTATATTTTACAGTAAAGGTATACCATACTATAAATACATACACAACAAGATAAATGCTGCTGTAAATGTAAATACAGTAAGTTACTGTAGTTTCTACAGGAAATTGTTATCAGTGTAGCTAGCTTTTCCTTCCAAGCCTATGAAGAAGTTTGATTTGACGGTGTACAGAGTGAAAGTCTACTGTAGTTTTGATTGTAATTCGTAAACATATGCTGGAATAGTTGGTGGTTCATTCTGCTGTGGCAACCCCTGATAAATCAGGGACTAAGCCGAAGGAAAATTAATGAATGAATGAAATTCCAGTATGCACATCAAAAAAGTCATGTGATAACAAAAATGGGTGTGATGGGCAGAATCAACGGGCAAACCAGTGGAGACTGACCACATTGTAAAATTCTGAAACGTTGTTTTGGTCAGTCTAAAACCCCTCAGCCAAAGTCTGTCAGCAAAGTGATTCAGAAGTATTGCCTCCAGAACTGTCTTGACCTCCCAAAGCCACTGCACATTCATTGCGTTTGGACTTCATCTTCTGAGGTAATTTAATAAATAAGAAAACAGGCCTACACCAACCAAAGCAAATTCCATTTTTTCTTTCCCACATTTGATGCTAGTTTATCAGAAAGTGACGATTTTTTTCTCTTTGACTCATTGAATGTTAAACAGTACAATATTTGGAAATATTTTATGCTATATTCAAGTTTTGCACACAAATTTAATTAGCATCTTTTGCTGGAAACATAGCATAGCTGAGAAACGTCATTATAGTACCATGTAGGAAAATCTTGAGGGAACGAGTGGTGAATTACTGCAGTCTTCCAGCATTTGACGTCAGGACGCTTTATTCCCATAAATCATTTTCTGCCTGAAAATCACAGTCAGAATAGTAGCAGAAATGAAAGCACCCCACAAAACACCAGCCTTTTCCATGAGGACGAATCACAGTCCATATACCCAGCTGATATGTAAAGCTCAGATCAGCGATTTTTCCGTTTATTCATCTCACATGATCAGTGAGTGGCCTGATCACTCGGACAGCCTTGAGGAAGCAGCGTCTTCTGCTTTTTCTAGAAGCAGAGCTTCGATAAGATCTTTCTCACTCTGCTGGCCGAGTCCTCAGATGCTGGCGTTGTTCACACACTCAGACCAGGCCTCCACATCGCACTTGTTTATCAGCTCTTTTTATGCAGAAGTGATTTTGCAAGAAAATGCCAACACTGTATCTCACTTCACAGCGAGATGAAGCAGACATTTGCTTGCATTAATGTAACTGTGAAAAAAGAAAACTCTCCACCGGATGGACAAGTCTTGCCTGATGGTGGTAGACAAAGAGATTCAGATTAATCTGATAATGAGTCTGATTTCAAAACATTGAATGTTACTTCACCGTTCATATTTTTTTTTCTGCTCTTTAGTTGACCGATTTCCATTGTATTTAGGAGGTGTTTCTCTTGTTTCCAGCAGAAAGAAAATGAAGACGGAGATGCAGGGAACATGATTGAACGTCTTCAAAAGCAGATCACTGAATTACGAAATCAAGTATGTTGAGGTTTTTATTTCACGTTGTGTCATTTTCTTGTTTTGTATTCCAATGGGAGCGCAGTTTCTCTCATCAAACATGAATGCTAAGTTGAATTCACAACTGAATAATTAAAAAAAAAACACTGTAGAATAAAAACATACTTTAAAAGGTTAGTTCACTTAAAAATCAGAGAAAACTGGTTGTTTACGCAAAAATGACCATTACTATTCATTTACTCACCCTCGTGCCAAAAAAGTGGTTATACTGTAGGTGATTCCTGATATGTAAAAAAGGGTGTACACAATGCTTTGCTGTCATACGTACATGACTTGTTTCCCTCCAGGAGAACTCACATAGAAATTGTCAATGTTCATTTGGTTGTGGCTTGTACCATGTGATAGATCACAGTCTCCATGCCAGATAAATAAGATCCAGCCCCAGATGCCAGATCTTGTCAGGAAATGTCAGTTTCTCCAGGTATTTGGACAACAAGTCAGCAGAGTTTCCAATACCCAAACCTGTTAACCTGTATTCAACTGAATTAGCAGTCTACTATCAATATAGGAATCGACTGTGGAAGGAAGCTAGAGAAGAGCAGAAGCAGGAGATGAAGGGATGATAATAAAAGAGCAGGGTTTATTGAATAATCTTAGTTGCATGTGTTTCAGCGTGCTCTCATACATCTTCTGAACAGCACAAACATAACAAATGTTACTATACATCAGACCACACCCAGATAGCATACAAATGTGGGCCACTATAGGCAGCTATGCGGTGGTATATAGGCAGCTACACTGGTGGTATTCCACATGAATGTGAGCCTGAAGTGGCCCACCTGTACAATGGCAAAGGGGGGCCAAAGATTCAAATTCATATATGGGCCATTTAAGGCACAGATTTGGCACTTATGGCAAAATGTAATCTTAATGTGAGCCTAAAGTAGCCCATGTGGAAAATGATCAATTTGGCCCAAAAGATGGTGGACAAACGTGGGCCACAATTGGCAAAAATGTGGCATAGTCATTTAAGGGTTATCTGGGTCTAAACCTAAAGTGGCTCACACGTGTGAGTGCAAATGTGGCCGTGTTATCTTAAGACATATGTGTGCCACTTTTGGCAAATATTTGGCAAAGTAAGCTCTGGCTAATGCGGCTCTGAGCATAATGTGGCCCAGAGAAAATATGGCAAATGTGGCCCAGTTATTTTAAAACACATGTGGGCCACTTTTGGCAAATATTCGGCACAGTAAACTCTGGCTAATGCAGACGTTAGCCTATAGTGGCTCAGAGAAGATATGGAAAATGTGGCCCAGTTATCTTGAAGCATATGTGGGTCACTTTTGGCAAATATTCGGCACAGTAAGCTATGGTAAATGTGGATTTGAGCCTAAAGCGGCCCAGAGAAGATATGGCAAATGTGGCCCAGTTATCTTAAAACATATGTGGACCACATAGACTAAAGTCACCATCATGGAGAAAAGTGTTTGCTTTAGTTGGGCTCTTAGCCCTGAACCTCTTAATATAAATTTTCTTTTGGGCTGCTGTAACTTTTAAGCACTTTGCTTGAAAAGTTTATTCATTACAGCAAACAAGCCAAGTAAAAAAAAAAAACAAACAATAAAATTAAGTGAGGCACAACCTGTGATGAAATAATATAATTCAGTGATGTTAACCAATGTTTAATCCATTATTAAAAGTGACGTAATATGCCACAGAATTATGAAGGTTCATTCATTCATTTTCTTGTCGGCTTTGTCCCTTGCGGGGTCGCCACAGCGGAATGAACCGCCAACTTATCCAGCACGATTTTACGCAGCGGATGCCCTTCCAGCCGCAACCCATCTCTGGGAACTTCCACACACACATTCACACTTATACACTATGGACAATTTTAGCTTACCCAATTCACCTGTACTGCATGTCTTTGGACTGTGGGGGAAACCGGAGCACCCGGAGGAAACCCACGCGAACCCAGGGAGAACATGCAAACTCCACACAGAAACGCCAACTGACCCAGCCCAGCCGAGGTTCGAACCTGCGACCCAGCGACGTTCTTGCTGTGAGGCAACAGCACTACCTACTGCGCCACTGGGTTGCCCCTATTATGAAGGTTTATAAGCTAAAAAAATTCTATGGTTCAACTTCTGCTCTCAGAGTAATCAATAATCAGCGTATGAACGGTGACAATTAACAAAATGAACAAAACTCAGAAACATCACAAACAGGATACTAAAAGTGACAAAATCAACAATGTCAACATAAACAGCAGAATCAAAAGCAAATACTGAAAACTGTAGCATCAATAAGCTGTATATTGTATTCATACTGCAATGCATGCTGGGATTTTTGTACTTTGCCACACCCAGCAGCTCTGGGCCAGAATAAAAGCAAATTGTGGCCCAGAATAGGGTCAGCTCTGGTTTATTTGGCTAAATTCTGGCTGATATGTGATATTGCTATGGCTTAATTGTGGCCCAGATCTGGCAAACAGGAGATGACCGCCCAAGTGCCATCATTCCATGTGGTATGTGGGTCGGATGTAAGTGTCTGGTGTGGGCCGGATTTGAGCCACATGAATTTTGCAAGCTGGGCAAGACCTTATTAGAGACATACTCTCATATCTCATATCAGTGGAGAGGAACATTTCATCAAACACTACCAACATAAGACTAAACAATAGAAAAAGCACTAAAAACAAAGCAAGTAATAAGAATATATAAAATAAAGAAATCAAATCAATAAATGATTAATGGACCCTTTTCACAATGGATTTTGTGCATGTGTTGTGCATGCATTTAACATCATTAGAATCTTAAATACTTGAAAGTTTTTAATATTTAGATTTTTTTTAAAACTTATGAACATTTATATGTATTTATGTATGTATTATATTATTTTTGCTTCAAATTACAAAAAACAAATTACTGCTTGTGCGAAGCGTTTCTGCTGCAGCGTCAGGGACAGGACAGTAAATTTGACGTTATTCGCTCCGCTGGCTGCCGTCATCAGTCTCACACTATTTTTTTCCTTTTTCTGAAAGTCTTTATAACATCATCGTGGAGTTTTTCTTTTATTATTTAAGCAAATAAGGTTGTAAAAAAAATATTTGCTGTACTCTCTCATTCACTGCACTCCCAAGTTTTTCCCGACTTCCCCTACTGAGAAACCCAGAAATGTGAAAAGGGTCTATATAATAAATGATAAACATAAATGAATTAAAAATATGAATCAAATAAATGGATGACTTAATGAATAAATAAGAATTATAAATTAATATATAACCACAACTGAAATTATCAATACAAAACAAATAATAGAAAAAACAAAAACAAAACTTATGAGCCGAGTGGCTCACAGGCTTTTCAAACATTTCTTGGAAAGTAGTGCGACATATTGGTACAAAAAATTAAACAAACAAATGCATGATATCTTGTGTTTGAAGGCGATGCCTGATGTTTGGGGAAAATGATTGTGTAAGAGAGATCTAGGAGGTAACAGTATTTTACTCAGGTGTTTGGAGAAATATTAAAACAACATATGAGGTTGGCGACATCAACGAATTCGAGTCCTGACTTGCAAACCTTTCTCGATCACATCTCCCAACCATTGCCATCCATTGTAGGAAAAATAAATGGAAGTCAATGGTTACAGATTTCCAGCTTTCTTCAGAATATCGTCTTTCGTCTTTAACAGAGGAAAGAATGTAAAAAAAGACCTTTGTTGTTTGTTCTTATTTAAAATGAGCTGAAACATTCCATTTCTTGATTTTTCTTGGAGACAACGTAATTGTTTTATGTTCAATCCACATAAATTTGGAAAACTAATAAGTTAACTTAATTCTTTCATGTTGACCCAACACAAATTGATTGTGTGGAACCCAGCATTATATACAGAGTAAAAAAATTAAAGAGAGAATAAATGATGACAGAATTTTCAGTTTTGTGTGCCCTACAGTTGAAGTCTGAATTATTAGCCCCCCTTTTTATTTTTTCCCCAATTTCTGTTTAATGAAGAGAAGATTTTTTCAACACATTTCTAAACATAATAGTTTTAATAACTCATTTCTAATTGATTTATTTTATCTTTGCCATGATGACAGTAAATAATATTTTACTAGATATTTTCAAGACACTTCTATACAGCTTAAAGTGACATTTAAAGGCTTAACTAGGTTAATTAGGTTACCTAGGCAGGTTGGGGTTATTAATTAGGCAAGTTATTGCATAATGATGGTTTGTTCTGTAGACTATCGGAAAAAATATAGCTTAAAGGGGCTAATAATTTTGACCTTAAAATGTTTTTAATAAAAATTAAAAACTGCTTTTATTCTAGCCAAAATAAAACAAAAAAGACTTTCTCCAGAAGAAAAAATATTATCAGACATACTGTGAAATTTTTTTTGCACTGTTAAGCATCATTTAGGAAATATTTAATAAAGAATAAAAAATAATAATTCTGACTTCAACTGTATCTCTTTAGGAAAAAATTATTAATGTAAAAAGTGCCCTTTTATTTTATTTTACATCACATATCCATATTTTCTGGCAGAATCTCTGGATTTATATTAAGTTTGCAACAATAGTTGGTGTTAGATGGCTTTCAGCCACAGTTTTGCTTTTTGGTAACATTTTATTTTGATGGTCCCCATTGCACATTTTGTTGTCTAAAAGTTGCATTGCAACTACATGCCAATACTTCTCATTTTAGTATTAGTAAACTGTCTGCTTAATATCTGCTGATACTGCTCCTTCAATAGACATTTAACTGACTATAAGAAACTTTGCAAGTACATGTCAGCTTACACTAACTCTGGCATGTAGATGCAGTGTAACTTAAATTCAACAAAATGTGAGTCACAGCTGCACTGGTCACAACTAATTTTAAGTGTCATTGACAAATAATATTTGTTGTATAATGTGTGCTCAGTCCGTCCGCTCTAAAACACAGATGTACTGTAACAGGAGAGATAGTAAAAAGCCAGCACCCATTCAAACATGATTTCTAACTTACATATTGATCGCAGCACCTTGATCATCATTTATAAATGTTGATTAATATTGCTTTGATTTAATAATTACTATTTTGAATTCATTAATTCATTTTCTTTTCAGCGTAGTCCCTTTATTAATCAGGGGTTGCCACAGCAGAATGAACCACTAACTTATCCAGCATATGTTTTACGCAGCAGTGTTTATCCCTTCCAACCCAACACTGGGAAACACCCATACACACTTTTACACTACGTGCACATATACACTATGGCCAATTTTAGCTTATTCAATTCACCTGTACCACATGTCTTTGGACTGTGGGGGAAACTGGAGCATCCGGCCGGGGCTCGAACCAGTGACCTTCTTGTTGTGAGGCGATCATGCTACCCACTGCTCCCTCCGATATTTTTAATGAATATTAGAATTTATTTAATAATATATTTTTTTACTTTTTGAAGCATCAGAGTTTAAGTGAAATTGACTTTCAACAAAGGGATCATAAGAAAGTTTGAGTTTAAAGATGCATGAAAATCGTAGCAGTTTAGAAAGATATTATGAATGAAGCTGGGTATTTTTGACAAAACTGAAAACAATGCATCTTTTCGTCCATATTATGCCATGTAAAGGTGTATTCACACTAGCCAAATTTGATCCTAATTTGAAGTGAATCTTTTCAAAGTTTGCAAAAAGATAACCCCCCCCCACGTCAATTAGGTGCGTTTCCATCAGGTTGTTAGAGCTGCTCACTGTAGTATTGGTAACCTAGTAACCAACAGTAAACAAAGCAAGCATAATGGATACAGTCCATTAGTCATGTGGCTGAAATGAGTTTATTCAGCAAGCATGTTTCCATCTCCCATAATTTGAATTAATCCTTTTTCCAAGTCCAAGTCCACCTCAAGTGAACATAACATTTTGTACCAACTTAAGGATTTTTAATTAGAAATTTGGTATTTTATTCACGTGTGTGCATCAACACATTTCTGTGAGAATTTATTTGAAGTTTTTGTTCACAATATTATTTTATAATACACAATAATATATGCATTTACAAAATAAATGAAAAGGTAAACGTTCATTTCATTCCATCTTCAAAACAAGGAAATGCAACTGCACAAAAGACAAAGCCTGCTGTCATTCTGAGGGGGGAGACGAGATCTAAATTTTGACTGTCACTTAAAGCCGCATGCTTTACATATCTTGTCAAGCAGAGGTGGTGTATTCAAGCAAATCAGTCTTCCAGTAAGGCCCCAGATTACATTTAGACTCACTATTTCAGAAGCTGCTCAGTGAAGCCAGTACACACACGTAGCACGCTAACCGCTTTAGCACAAACATAAACCAAGGCAAAACTTCTGGCATGAAATCGGTCAAACACACGCGTCACGCTAAGCCATCAGAGTCCTAATCATGCACGCATGTCGTGGAGAAAAACTTCTCCTTATTGAGAGAACTTTTTTTTTCTCAAATAGCCACACAATGGCCAGGAAACTCTTAGCACCTCTCAACACGTCTGCCTCCATGTGATTTGTAGCACCCCACTGTTCAGTAGATTTACAACCAGAAACCCTGGCGTGCAGGTTCACGATGAGCCTTGCTGATTACAAAGATAGCCTGAGACCTCCTCCCATTGTAACCGGTAAACCGTGGTTCATTGTTGTGTTGCCACATAGCACTGTCAAAGAGGTGTTGGTGAGATAAACTGCCGTTCACATGGTGCGACAACAAGAGGAAAAAGGCATCTTTCGGATAAACTAAAGTCTGTAATAATGGACGATTCATCAGTTTAGGAAGATTCTATTGATGTTGATTAAGTAAAAAATAAAAACAGCAACTATAATGTGCTTAAAAGGACAGATAGTTCACCCAAAATTGACTGTTTACTCTCTTTTCACTCACCCTTAAGTGGTTCCAAATCATTTTGAGCTTCTATCTTCATAAAGAAGTTATTCTGAAGACTGTTTGAAACCAGTAACCATTGACTTCCATAGTAGGAAAAACAAATACTGTGGGAGTCAATGGTTACTGTTTTCTAACATTTTTTTAAATACCCCCCCCCCCCCCCCCCCCTTCTTTTAACTGAAGAAATAAACTCAAAAATGTTTGCCACAAGTGAAGGGTGAGGAACTGATGACAGAATGTTTGAAGTTTTTGGGTGAACTATCCCTTTAAATCATAGGTCTCAAACTCTCTGCGCAGCTTTCCACAGTTTTCTCCAACCCTATCAAACACAGCTGATACGAGGTGTTCAAAAGAGTCATGAACACCTTGATTAGTTAGATCAGCTGTGTTTGATTGGGGTTGGAGCAAAACTGTGCAGAGCTGCGGCCCTCCAGGAATTGAGTTTGAGACCTATGCTTTAAACCCTTATTTTAATGCATTCAAAACTGATATGTTTACATTAGGGTCAGTTTAACCTTGTGAGCAGTGGCGGATTTAGGCGTAGGCATCTTGCTATAGGGGCGGCATGTGGAGATGGTGCAAAAAAAAAAGTGCCCCAGTGAAAGTTTTAAGATAAGATTTACTTTATGC
Organism: Danio kyathit; assembly: GCA_903798195.1. Taxonomy (NCBI): domain Eukaryota; kingdom Metazoa; phylum Chordata; class Actinopteri; order Cypriniformes; family Danionidae; genus Danio; species Danio kyathit. The sequence goes on from LR812520.1 coordinate 17,067,534, forward strand.
AAGTGTATTAAATTAGAGTGGTTATCTCAGAATAAAGATGTTAGGGACTATTCACATTTGGCGTCATTATTCTCTTTGTGCAACCGAAACAACGCTGGTAAAAACAAATTCACGCATGTGCGCAGAAAGCCATTCCCGCGCGCCTCAAACGCGCTGCTCCTGATCCCGGTTGTTTACATACACGCCGTTATGCGTCGAGATTCAAGTCGACAAAAATAAAGTTTATATCATTTGATGATGATGCTACTTTGACTAAGCATGGCTATGAAGCAGAAAGGAGGAATAATGAGTCGGAAAGGGAACTAAGACTTCATTAAATTAATTCTTGGCCATGAGTCAGGTCTAAGACAACTGATAATTCTATAAAAACATATATTTATTTATTATATATATTTTTTTTTGTATTCTATAGAACTGTCATAATTAATATTCATGCAAAAGTCTTACAATATTACTCCAGTTGTGTCTTTACATTGTTTTTCAGTTACATTTAGGATTGATTTGTTATTTTTTTAAATAATAGTTGTTTAATAATAATAATAATAATAATAATAATAATAATAATAATAAGCAAATTGGGCGATGCAGTGGCGCAGAAGGTAGGGCTGTCTCCTCACAGCAAGAAAGTCGCTGGTTCGAGCCTCGGCTGGATCAGTTGGCGTTTCTGTGTGGAGTTTGCATGTTCTCCCTGGGTTTCTTCCGGGTGCTCCGGTTTCCCCCACAGTCCAAACACATGCGGTACAGGTGAATTGGGTGAGATAAATTGTCTGTAGTGAATGAGTGTGCATGAGTGTGTATGGATGTTTTCCAGAGATGGGTTGCAGCTGGAAGGGAAGAAAGATGGAAGCTGGACATGGAAACATGTGCTGGATAAGTTGGCGGTTCATTCCGCTGTGGCGTCCCCGGATTAAAAAAGGACTAAGCCGAAAGGAAAATGAATGAATGAATGAATGAATGAATAAGCAAATTGTTATATTTATTGAAAATAAATAAATATATTTAAATGTATTTATAATTATTATTTTACATGTATATATTTAAAACATAAATTAAAATTTTTTAAATATATATAAAGTCAACCACATAGTGTCTGTATTTCTTAGGGGATGGGGAGGGGGGATGTTTGGGGTGATTTTGCCCAGACTGCCATTTAAGCTAGAACCGCCACTGCTGGTGAGTCATAACTTTTTAAATAAAATTCACACTGTTTCTGATGAACAGGGATCATTCGGTCATGAAAAACCTTAAAGTCATGGAATTTTGACATGGCATTTTCCAGGCCTGGAAAAGTTTTGGAAAATCTGAAAAACCCACAAAGTTTTGGAAAAGGCATGGAAATTAGTTTAACAAATATGTATACTTAAATATGGGTTAGTTGTCTTTACTTCTTTTCTGTCCATGGCCAAACACATGCTCTCACGTAATTAGTGCTGTGTGAGAATAATCTAAATACATTTTACATATATAAAAGATTTATTTAAACTAAATTGTTGCATGTTTTATGATATGCTGTAATAACTTTGAACGTGCATTGCTTTTCTTATCATTAACCACGTATACATAAACATTACATGAAACAATAGGTGATGAAAATGTACTTGAAAGTCCTGGAAAAGTTATGGAAAAGTCACTGAATTTTAGCAGTAAAAATTTGTATGAACCCTGGATGAAAAACTAGTATTATTGGTTGATTGTTCAATTATTTCAAAGTTTTACTTATCACCACAATCAAATAGTTATATTAATATGAGTTACACTTTCTGTATAGTTTATTTGTAATTGTATTATTTCAGTTTAACAGAAATGTCTGTAAAATTAATGGAAAATAGCCTGCCAGACAAAGACTTTCTTTCTTTCTTTCTTTCTTTCTTTCTTTCTTTCTTTCTTTCTTTCTTTCTTTCTTTCTTTCTTTCTTTCTTTCTTTCTTTCTTTCTTTCTTTCTTTCTTTCTTTCTTTCTTTCTTTCTTTCTTTCTTTCTTTCTTTCTTTCTTTCTTCCTTTCTTTCTTTCTTTCTTCCTCTCTTTCTTTCTTTCTTTCTTTCTTTCTTTCTTTCTTTCTTTCTTTCTTTCTTTCTTTCTTTCTTTCTTTCTTTCTCAACTTCCTAAATGTGAAGATTGTTACTTGGATTTGTTTGTTTGATTGTTTGTTGGTTGGCAGTCACATAAAAAAATCCCTTACTTTGTTAGTGTTATACTGGATCTTAACCCTTAATATAACAGATAAATAAGTCAAATAAATTAAGGTAGCACTTTATTTTAATGGCCCATTTGAGTATTAGTAGACTGTCTGCTTAATATCTGTTGATACTGCTCCTTCAACAGACATTGAACTGACTATAAGAAACTTTGCAAGTACATGTCAACTTACACTAACCCTAACCCCAACCTAACAGTCTGTTTATAATGTAATGAGAATTACTTGGCATATAGATGCAATGTAACTTAAATTCAACAAACGGACCATCAAAATAAAGTGACCTAAATGAAACCTATATGTGCATTGTTGGTCACTTTCGACCAAAATTAATGTAAGCTTAAAATTATTAGTAAAGCCATTAGAAAAGCCATAGGTGTTTGAAGATTTTGTTTGCCTTTTTGCTTATTTTTTTCTGTCTTGTTTATGTTATTTATAGTTATGTGACGTGTCTTAATAAAACACTGGGGGAAAAAAGCTATTTATTCTTCAGGCATTTTGAAGGTTTGGTTCACAAACTAAAACCTGTGCATTTTTTTTAAATTTTAAGAGTGAGAATATGTTTACACAACAAAAATACAATGTAAAAAAAATATGTTTTTCAATTTTGTTTTTGAAAAGTTTTGGGATGCACGGATCCATGAAAACAACTAAAAACACTGTAATTTGTATGCCAGACCAGTAGTTGGCGAAATACTTTTGCACGTTATGTCACCATTATTATTATTTTTAACTGATTAAACAGGGGAGTACAGAATTATACATAAAACAGTACAGTATACAAGGGAATTAGCAACAAAAATTAATCATATCATGTACAGTATTTTTTCCAGCAGTTGTGATGTCTTAAGAGCTTTGGGATTACTCTGTATATAAGTCTGGGAATCATAAAAATGTTTTAGTACATCACCACTTTTAACAATCTATTTTTCATAATTTACATGGAGACATGTTTCTGCAATAATATCATTTGCAAATCATGCATTATAAAACCATTTTGAAAAGGTTACGTTTCAAACCTTCAAAATGTTGCGTAAATAAACAATCAAAAACTTTTACAACTTTTCATTTTTAATTAAAACTGCATGTAAACATACCCTTGCAGTAGCTGTTTCATGAGCAAATTACAGAAAAAACACCAAAACATAATATACAACTGTTAAAATCAATAACTTGTTTAATACCTACACTGTTAATTATTTTTTTATGACACACAGTATTTAACTGTAATATAAACGGGGGGTATAGGTGAATTAAATAAACTAAATTGGCCATAGTGTATGTGTGTGAATGAGAGAGTATGGATGTTTATGGTTTGCATATAATGGATAAGGTGACGGTTCAATCTGCTATGGCGACCACTGATGAATAAAGGAACTAAGTAGAAGGAAATGATTGAAGGAAAGTAAACTGTCTTTTACTGTGCGCCTATGTTACTGTTTTTTAAAGTTGTATTGCAAAAATTACCTTATATTTTACAGTAAAGGTATACCATACGATAAATACATACACGACAAGATAAATGCTGCTGTAAATGTAAATACAGTAAGTTACTTCTACAGGAATTTGTTATCAGTGTAGCTAGCTTTTCCTTCCAAGCCTATGAAGAAGTTTGATTTGTCGGTGTACAGAGTGAAAGTCTACTGTAGTTTTGATTGTGATTCATAAATTCGCCCTGACGTTTCCTCCTCTTCCCTATCTGGGGCGCGCAGTCACACTGTCGGTGGTTTGAGGTTTGGTGAGAAACGCTGCTCTCTGATAAACCTGTAGGTGTGAGTGAGCGAGTGCCCTCAACACCTCCTGCTCACAGACTGATTTTCTGTGGCAACCAATGCTGATACAAATCCACTGATGCTCATCTCTCCTGATCTGGTTTGCTGCTGATAGCATTGTGTGTTGCTAATAACTGTTGTAAGTCTTTGAAGAGGGACGTCTTGTGTTGGCTGGAACTTTAATGCTTTTGTGACTGCATTTTAAATTAGGAGTTGCATTTTTCATGTTTAGGCAACTTCCCTTAAAAAGAACTGAAACAAATCATTTTAATGTGTTAAATCACCCACAAATAAACCCACCCTCATGTCAATCCAAGCACAGGAGACCTTAGTATATCTTCTGAACACAAATGAAGGTATTTTAGATGAACTCTGAGAGCTCCTGAGACATTCTAACAGCAGTGCTGAGATGTTCAAAATCCGTTAAGGAACAGTATGCCAAACTCGCTTTATAATTAATCATCAGCTGTGAAAGTGTGAACTCTTGAAAAGTCAGTGCCAATGGCATAGTGGGCAGTGTGTCGACACATGGCACTCCGGTGTTCATGCCGACCAGAGTTCGGTTCCTGCCTGGAGGTCCTATGCCAATCCTTTCCATCTATCTGCTAAGTATGCTTTCCTGTCTATACTCTCTACTGTCCTATCAATTAAATCCACCAAAAACAAATTATTAAAAGTTATTATTTAAAGTCACTTTGTTAGACTGTAGAGTTGAATTTTGACCATTACAAATCAACAGAGCAGAAATTACAACCGTAAATAAACTAAAACACTTGTGAATCACAAAATATGTAAACTGTTAATTAACATATTTTTTTACAGTGTACAATGGATGTCAATGGTTGATGGTTTTGAAGATTGTTCAAAATATCTTCTTTTGCATAAGCAGAACAAAAAAAACTCAATCTGGTTTGGAACAGAATTAATATTTTCGGGGAACTCTCATTGTGACTTTCACAATATACTCTTCAGTTAATATATGTAAGTTAATAGGGCCGTTCACATATCGTGTCTAAAAGTGTACGGAAAGTGCGAGGTACGTCATTGCCATCACCATTTTCAATGCTCTTTTCACTTGTGCTCCCATGTTGTCTGTCGTTGCTAGGCGACCATCAACCATTTTCTCAGAAGATGACAAACTGACCAAACATTGCTGCAGCCCTGATACAAGTTTCATTTATGGAGTTTGTCTGATTTATGTGTTTGATAGTCCACTGAAATGTGTAAATTCCATGCAAAGTATGAAGCTGATTGGTTAGTTCTGCGATTGCGGTGTGCTTGCAGCATTCTGAAAAGTTGAGATGTTTTCAACTGGGTGCACCTAAAAACGTGAGCACGTCTTTTCCTAATATGCAAGCACAAGCCGCATGCCTCTATTGGAAAAATGTGAGCAGCCCCTATAATATTGGGTGGATTAGGGTTGTAGAATACGAACATGCATAATATATGGTTATAAGTACTAATAAACAAACAATAATGTTAGTAATAAGGATTTTATTAATTAACTATAGCGAGAATTGGTTCTACTTCCTCAAGTGTTACCTTAAGTGACTTTTTAGTATTTGTTGGCTAAAGCAATGCAATCTCACAGCATTTCAAATTTTTTGATTCAGTGAATAATTCAACATGATCTCACAACAGTTTGTAACTTTTTGATTCAGTGCATAATTTAACACGATTTCACGCAGTTCGTAACTTTTTGATTCAGTGCATAATTTAACACGATTTCACGCAGTTCGTAACTTTTTGATTCAGTGCATAATTTAACACGATTTCACGCAGTTCGTAACTTTTTGATTCAGTGCATAATTTAACACGATTTCACGCAGTTCGTAACTTTTTGATTCAGTGCATAATTTAACACGATTTCACGCAGTTCGTAACTTTTTGATTCAGTGCATAATTTAACACGATTTCACGCAGTTCGTAACTTTTTGATTCAGTGCATAATTTAACACGATTTCACGCAGTTCGTAACTTTTTGATTCAGTGCATAATTTAACACGATTTCACGCAGTTCGTAACTTTTTGATTCAGTGCATAATTTAACACGATTTCACGCAGTTCGTAACTTTTTGATTCAGTGCATAATTTAACACGATTTCACGCAGTTCGTAACTTTTTGATTCAGTGCATAATTTAACACGATTTCACGCAGTTCGTAACTTTTTGATTCAGTGCATAATTTAACACGATTTCACGCAGTTCGTAACTTTTTGATTCAGTGCATAATTTAACACGATTTCACGCAGTTCGTAACTTTTTGATTCAGTGCATAATTTAACACGATTTCATGCAGTTTGTAACTTATTGATTCAGTGCATAATTTAACACGATTTCACGCAGTTCGTAACTTTTTGATTCAGTGCATAATTTAACACGATTTCATGCAGTTCGTAACTTTTTGATTCAGTGCATAATTTAACACGATTTCACGCAGTTCGTAACTTTTTAATTCAGTGCATAATTTAACACGATATCACGCAGTTCGTAACTTTTTGATTCAGTGCATAATTTAACACGATTTCACGCAGTTCGTAACTTTTTGATTCAGTGCATAATTTAACACGATTTCACGCAGTTCGTAACTTTTTGATTCAGTGCATAATTTAACACGATTTCATGCAGTTCGTAACTTTTTGATTCAGTGCATAATTTAACACGATTTCACGCAGTTCGTAACTTTTTAATTCAGTGCATAATTTAACACGATATCACGCAGTTCGTAACTTTTTGATTCAGTGCATAATTTAACACGATTTCACGCAGTTCGTAACTTTTTGATTCAGTGCATAATTTAACACGATTTCACGCAGTTCGTAACTTTTTGATTCAGTGCATAATTTAACACAATTTCACGCAGTTCGTAACTTTTTGATTCAGTGCATAATTTAACATGATTTCACGCAGTTCGTAACTTTTTAATTCAGTGCATAATTTAACACGATTTCACGCAGTTCGTAACTTTTTGATTCAGTGCATAATTTAACACAATTTCACGCAGTTCGTAACTTTTTGATTCAGTGCATAATTTAACACGATTTCATGCAGTTCGTAACTTTTTGATTCAGTGCATAATTTAACACGATTTCACGCAGTTCGTAACTTTTTAATTCAGTGCATAATTTAACACGATATCACGCAGTTCGTAACTTTTTAATTCAGTGCATAATTTAACACGATATCACGCAGTTCGTAACTTTTTGATTCAGTGCATAATTTAACACGATTTCACGCAGTTCGTAACTTTTTGATTCAGTGCATAATTTAACACGATTTCACGCAGTTCGTAACTTTTTGATTCAGTGCATAATTTAACACGATTTCACGCAGTTCGTAACTTTTTGATTCAGTGCATAATTTAACACGATTTCACGCAGTTCGTAACTTTTTGATTCAGTGCATAATTTAACACGATTTCACGCAGTTCGTAACTTTTTGATTCAGTGCATAATTTAACACAATTTCACGCAGTTCGTAACTTTTTGATTCAGTGCATAATTTAACATGATTTCACGCAGTTCGTAACTTTTTAATTCAGTGCATAATTTAACACGATTTCACGCAGTTCGTAACTTTTTGATTCAGTGCATAATTTAACACAATTTCACGCAGTTCGTAACTTTTTGATTCAGTGCATAATTTTAACATGATTTCACGCAGTTCGTAACTTTTTAATTCAGTGCATAATTTAACACGATTTCACGCAGTTCGTAAGTTTTTGATTCAGTGGATAATTTGTATGAATTCGTACGATCTCATTTGTACAATTCAGTAAAATTTGCTCATCCACCAATGATGGTTGGGTTTAGGGGCGGGGTTGGGTGCCATGCCTCCTTTTTAAAATCTACTGAACTCGTATGAATTAGCCACTAAACTGACAAAACGTAAAATAGTTACGTTTTCTTGCGAGATCAGGCTGGATAATTTGTATACATTTGTATGATCACTTTTCTGATAATACATAAAATAGTTACGTTTCCTCATGAGACTGGGAGAATAATGACACTTCATAGCAGCCTGCTAACAGTTTAATAGAAGTCACTCCTATAATTCACACATAGCATCATGAGGTGTAGGAAAAAGGTGGACAAGGTGACAGTAAGAAAGGTTTCTTGTTAATTCTCACATGCGTGGTTTTGAATAGACAGATGTGTCTGGTTATAATCAATGTCGTCTTTTTTTAAAGCCATGCGCCATCTCTGATTGAGCTCTACTGGAGCTGTTCGTCTCAGATTCAGAAATAACATTTGTGGTCGTGAAAGCTTGTCAGTCTTGCGCAGTCAAGTACCAGACAAAGAGAACACTAGAAACCTCAAACCATTATCACGGCAACTTTATGCAGCTATTTCAATCACGTACTCCCTAAAGAGGCTCGGCCCAGAAAGCAGAGAAAGAAAAATAGACCTCGGAGTTGGAGAGTTTTTGACCTGTTGATGCAGTTGAACTGTCTGTTGAAGTCTGTCTTTGGTTTCCTGTTGATGATGTGAGGAGGAGGAGGTTTGTCACGTTTACACTCTTGTGTGTGTTTGAGAACGAGAGCTGCACTTCACTTTTGCTCTTTATATGACAGGTTTGAATGAAAGAGGTGGCTTTTATGTCATTTTTAACATGAAGGGGCAATATTTTGAATATATAAATACATTTTTAAAGCAATGGTTCATCATAATTAGTTAACAAATAAATATATACAGCCAATTAGCTAAAATAAAGATCATTCTTAATAGATCATAATGTCATTTAAGTGGCAAATGTTTGGAGTACAGAAATATTATATAGCACATAAATAAAAACGAGCAATTAATGCACAAAAATAACCAATTAAATTCAAAAGTAAATAAGAAGTAATTCTCTAAACACTACAAAATTTTATTAAGGATTTTAAACTCTAAAAAATGCTGGGTTATTTCAACCCTGGGTATAATATGGACTAAACCAACTGCTGGGTTAACTTGACCAAATTTAACCCAATGTTTGGTTTGTTCATATTTTACCCAACTTGCATTTAAATAAACCAGCGTTTCTTATATTGTATCAAGTGAGTAGAATCTAAAATATTATTGTCAGAATTTTTCTCATCAAGGGACAATATTTGGAAAATATAATTCCTTCATTTATTTTCTTTTCAACTTAGTATCTTCATTAATCCAGGGTCCCCAGAGTGGAATTAACCACCAACTTATCCAGCATATGTTTTACACAGCGGATGCCCTTCCAGCTGCAACCCAGTACTAGGGAACACACACACACTCTCTCATTCACACACATACACTACGGACAATGTAGCTTGCCTAATTCACCTATAGCGCATGTCTTTGGACTTGTGGGGGAAACCGGAGCACCTGAAGGAAACCCACACGAACAGGAGGAGAACATGCAAACTTTCAACCCTTTAACTTGCACTTAAAGAAAATCTTTTTGAAAAAATCTCTGGTCAAATTGGGTTCCTGACACCACTTGAAGCTAATTTCGAGTTTGCGAGTTGTTTCGAAGATAATCTATGGACAAAAGGTCAAAGGTTTCAAATAAACTCATCGGCCACTTTATTAGGTACACCTTACTAGTACCGGGTTGGAAATATTTTGCCTTCAGAACTGCCTTAATCCTTCGTGGCATAGATTCAACAAGGTACTGGAAATATTCCTCAGAGATTTTGGTCCATATTGACATGATAGCATCACGCAGTTGCTGCAGATTTGTCGGCTGCACATCCATGATGTGAATCTTCTGTTCCACCACATCCCAAAGGTGCTCTATTGGATTGAGATCTGGTCACTGTGGAGGCCATTTGAGTACAGTGAACTCATTGTCATGTTCAAGAAACCAGTCTGAGATGATTCACGCTTTATGACATGGCGTGTTATCCTGCTGGAAGTAGCCATCAGAAGATGGGTACACTGTGGTCATTAAGGGATGGACATGGTCAGCAACAATACTCAGGTCAGCTGTGGCATTGACACAATGCTCAATTGGTACTGATGGGCCCAAAATGTGCCAAGAAAATATCTTCCACAGTATTACACCACCACCACCAGCCTGAACCGTTGATACAAGGCAGGATTGATACATGCTTTCATGTTGTTGACGCCAAATTCTGACCCTACCATCTGAATGTTGCAGCAGAAATCAAGACTCATCAGACCAGGCAACGTTTTCCAATCTTCTATTGTCCAATTTTGGTGAGCCTGTGCGAATTGTAGCCTCAGTTTCCTCTTCTTAGCTGACAGGAGTGGCGCCCGGTGTGGTCTTCTGCTGCTGTAGCACATCCGCCTCAAGGTTGGATGTGTTGTGCGTTCAGAGATGCTCTTTTGCATACCTAGGTTGTAATGAGTGGTTATTTGAGTTACTATTGCCTTTCTATCAGCTCGAACCAATCACCATCAACCATGCCACATTCATAGTCACTTAAATCACCTTTCTTCCCCATTCTGATGCTCGGTTTAAACTGCAGCAGATCATCTTGATCATGTTTACATGCCTAAATGCATTGAGTTACGGCCATGTGATTGACTGATTAGAAATTTGCATTAACAAGCAGTTGGAGAAGTGTACCTAATAAAGTGTATACATACACGAGTGACACACATTGTGAGTGTATATTTCAATCCCATTTATTTTAATGTACAATTCATGTTTTTAACAAACCATTAACTAAGACTTTTAGCTCAATAAACTACCTACCAACTGCTTATTAGTAGTTAGTAAGGTAGTTGGGTTTAGGTATTAACTAGGATCAGGGATGTAAAATAAGATCTTACTTTATAATTACTAATCAATAGTTAATATCTTAATAATATGCAGGTAATAAGCCAGTAGTAAATGCTGTGAATTGTTACTTAAGCTAAAGTAAATCATTTCTCAAGTAAATTTCTCAAGCTATTCTCAAGTAAATAAATATATTAGTTAGCATAATTGGTACACAAATAAAACAAACAATTAGATTTAAAGACATTTTAAGACATATTTAGACTTAAAAGTATAAATGTACATACAGTGGTGGAAATAGGTATTCAACACATCATGTTTTTTTTCTGGGAAAATTATTCTTAAGGAGCTGTTGACATGGAGTTGAACCAGATTTTGATAAAAACCCAAAAATACAAACATAAAAATGTAACAAAACCAAAACAATCTGAAAATAATGTTATGTGTAATAACAATGGAATTACACAAGGAGAAAGTACTGAACTAAATGTATTTAATACTTTATATAAAAGGCTTTTTTAGTGATGGCAGCTTAAAGACGCCTCTCATACTGCATGTGTAAAAGTGTAAAAATCTTGTGGGTTTCGTCTATCGGATCTGATCTTTTATTTGTTTTTTCTATTGGATTAAAGTCAGGTGATTGGCTGGGCCATTCCACAACTTGATTTTCTTTCTCTGAAAGCATTTGAGAGTTTCCTTGGCTGTATTTTGGATCATTGTCTTGCTGAAATCTTCATCTTCATCCTCCTGCTAATGTAAATGTTGGACTGAAGCAGCTAATATTAATGTACAATGACAAAGGGCAGAGGGTTGCTGAAGAACTGCTAAGAGATTTCAGCTTCTGTCTGGGCTTTCACTGCTTTTCTACACCTCCCTTTCTTCGTGTGTTCAATTTCTTTCCCCTGTGTCATTTCATTTTATGACACATAACTTAATGTGTAAACTAATTAATTTTGTTTTCTTTGCATAGAGTTTTGAAAAATATCTGGTAAAATATCTTGAAATAAATATCTAGTAAAATCTGTCATCATGGCAAAGATAAATTAAATCAGTTATTAGAAATGAGTTATTAAAACTATTATGTTTAGAAATGTGTCGAAAAAATCTTCTCTCCGTTAAACAGAAATTGGGGGGAAAATAAACAGGGGGGCTAATAATTCAGGGGGTTTAATAATTCTGATTTCAACTATATATGTATTTCTTTGGTTGTTATCAACATCTGATGGAAATTTCATCATTTCAAAAGTCAGCGGCACCTTTAGAAATATGTTTTCTGAGAAAAATGTCGACGTGTTGAATACTTATTTCCCCCACTGTAAATACAGCTGTCTAAGACAGATGAATACAGAAATGAGTCACACCTCTTACTTCAGCCACACTATCAATCAATGGTAAGATAACAGATACAGAAACAAAAGAGGATACTAATGAGATTTTTTTTTGACCTACATGTTACTGTTATGCATTACTGTCACTTTTACTAGCAACAGTGCTTAATTTGTGGTTAATTCTGAATGTCATTTATAAATGTCTGCCTGCTTGTTTATGCAACATTGTTGATTTAATTATGTGCTTGAAATAGCAAATGATTCAAAACAAGTTGCAAAGTGCAAGTTCTGTAAAACATTATTAATAACTGTTAAAGTGATTAGTTGACTTTACTTAAAAAGTGAGTTAATCCATTGCAAGAAATATTTTGAGTAAATGAACACAATTATAAAAATTAAGTCAATTTAACAGTTCCAATTTACAACGGGCTTACTAGCACGCTCTCATGAGGAAACACCTATTTAACATGTCAGAAAAGTGGCAAATTTGATCGAATTTATTTGATTTCATTTTCCTTCGGCTTAGTCCCTATTTCAGAGGTTACCAGCCACAGCAGAATGAACCGCCAACTATTCCAGCATATGTTTTACGCAGCGGATGCCCCATACCCTACACTCATCGGGGCATGAATAAATTGTACTAAAATGTACAAATGAGATCATACTAATTAATATGAATTAGCCACTAAATCAAAAAATGTCAAACTGTTTTAAAATTGTGCTGGGTTAACTCACTTTTTCAAGTACAGTAACTAATTACAGCATAACTCGTGTATTATATTATATTATATTAGATTATGTACTATATATTATATCATGTTCAGTTTATAGGCATGACAACCAATCAACTGTGAACTACAGGTTGGGCCATTAGGGCAGCACGGTGGCGCAGTGGGTAGCACAATCACGTCAGAGCAAGAAGGTCACTGGTTCGAGCCTCGGCTGGGTCAGTTAGCATTTCTATGTGGAGTTTGCATGTTCTCCTCGTGTTCGCGTGGGTTTCCTCCAGGTGCTCCGGTTTCCCCCTAAAGATATGTGGTATAGGTGAATTGGGTAAGCTAAATTGTCCGTAGTGTATGTGTGTTAATGAATGTGTATGGATGTTTCCCAGTGATGGGTTGCAGCTAGAAGGGCATCCGCTGCATAAAACATATGCTGGATAAATTGGTGGTTCATTCCATGGTGGCTACCCCAGATTAATAAAGGGATTAAGCTGAAAACAAAATTTAATGAATGGAGGAGGTTGGGCCATTGCCAACGACTAGCATGGCATGAATAATAGTGTTGTGGTCATTTTTTTAGATCCACGTGAAGAGGTAATTGTTTGTATGCACCGCTTTAAAAAAAAAAAAAAAAAACGCTAAATCTTTTGGCACGTCATTAAAGCACCCTTTGTGCAGAAATTTTTGTGCTGATTTAAAGAGAAAGTTCTCCAGAACATTTCAATTCTGTCATCATTTACGCTTTTTTAATCCTCTTATTTCAAACCCATAAAACCTCATCTGCAGCACAAAAAAGAAGTTGTTTTAGCAGAAAAAAATTCATTGACATCCATATTAGGAACAAAAAATACAACAGAATTGTTCGCAAACTGAAACTATAATCACTGTTACTCCAACATTCTTCAAAATATATTATTTTATGTCCCACACAGAGAATAGATTACATATGTAAGTAACAATGTATGTAATCTAGATTATGTAATCAGATTACAAAAATCAAGTACTTGAAGTTAACTACTACCAGACAGCAGTTACTTTTTTATGGATTACATGATTAAAAAGTATTTACGCATCGGCAGTCATTTTTTCACAACTCAAGTTATCTTTTTAAAAACGTTTATGTATTTTTTCATAATAAACAAGCCGCTTATATGTTTGAGATGTTTTTGCATTTGCTATTGTTTATTGATAGGGTCTTATTCACTTCTAGTGTTTTTTTTAGATTAAATATTTGATGTAAAAGTCAAATTTCTGTAGTTTTATTAAGGTTGCTGTTTTTAAATGCACCTTATTTTAAAATTATAACGTGATTTTTGTTTTATTTAGTGTTAAATTATACTTGTGACATCAAGTAAGGGTCATTACAAAAAGTAATCTAAATGTAATCCATTACAATATTAAAATGTAGTCCAATTACATTATCATAAATGTGTAATCTAAGAGATTATATAACTGACTACGAATTTTGTCACATATTTTGTAATCAGTAACTGATTAAAATTCATAAGTAATCCAATCAGCTCTGTTTCTGAATAAATTATGAGACAAGTTATGAAATATTTCCATTAAAGGGACAGTTCACCCAAAACTGAAAAACCTGTAACCATTTACTCACTCTTGACTTTCAGTTGAACGTAAAGAAGATCATTTTGAAACCAGAACCATTGACTTTCACTTGTTTTTGCTACCATTGAAGTCAATGATTACTGGTTTCTAACATTTTGCAAACATCTTCTTTTGTCTTCAACAGTAAATAAAGTCATATTTAAATTTGAAACCACTTGAGGGTGAGTAAGAAGTGAGTAAATGTTCATTTTTGGGTGAACTATCCCTTAAAAACATGAAATGTTAAGGTAGCACTTTATTTTGATGGTCCCATTGAGTATTAGTAGACTGTCTGCTTAATATCTGTTGATACTGCTCCATTTAACTGACTATAAGAAACTTTGCAAGTACATGTCAACTTACACTAACCCTATCCCCAACATAACAGTCTACTTATAATCTATTGATAATTAGTTGGCATGTAGATGCAGTGTAACTTAAATTCAACAAACGGACCATCAAAATAAAGTGTGACCAATGTTAATATTGATCTCCTTCTTCACAGATTCAGACTTTCTCCAAGTGCGCTCCCTCATCTTGTCAACCCTCCACATCCGCCTCTCTGGAGCACAAGGACACCTAAAAATGGCCCTTGCGCCCTGCCGTCCCGTCACTCTGTCTCCAGCTGCACACTGTCGAGCTCGACCCACATGCTGCAGCATCCACTGATTCACACTCGAACACACTGCAACACATCGAGTGTCATGAGCACACACACACACGCAGACTGTCAGTTTTGACACTTCAATGTGACAAGATTTTCTCTTTCTTAGATTCTTAAAATGTCAAATACTCTGCAAAGAGAAACTGCTGTTATTTATGGACTGTCAGCCATGATTATTGTTCTCCTGGATGCTGAAAATCCAGCTGACTGAACAACAGAGATTAAAGCAGAATGAGTGTGTGTTTGAGTGTTTTCCTCACTGCTGTTTTAAACAGGTTCATTTGGTATGTCACAGATTTAGTAGACAATAAGTTACAAATTATAATATAATACAAGGGATGACACGGTGGCTCAGTGGTTAGCACTGTTGCCTCACAGCAAGAAGGTCCCTGGATTGAGTGCCGGTTGGGTAAGTTGGCATTTCTGTGTAGAGTTTGCATATTCTCCCCGTGTTGGCGTGGGTTTCCTCTGGTTGCTCCGGTTTCCCACAAAGACATGCGCTATAGGTGAATTGAATAATCTAAATTGGCCATAGTGTATGCGTGTGAATGAGTGGATCCGCTGTGTAAAACATATGCTGAATAAGTTGGAGGTTCATTCCGCTGTGGCGATCCCTGATGAATAAAGGGACTAAGCCGAAGGAAATTGAATTAATGAATATAATAGAATTAGAATGATAATTTGTAACCTTTTTTAAACTAACGCTGTAGTGACAAGTTGTCTCATGTATAAACATGGCCCCTTTTTGTGTCACTTTAATACAGTAAATGAGCCCCCTGATCACTACAGCTACACTTCTATAATTACACTTCCCACACAAAAGTTGTGATCTACAAAAAACAAACTTGATGATATGTGCGCAGCTGTAAGTATCTTATTGAACATTCATTCATTCATTTTCCTTCTCCTAAGTTTCTATTTCAGAGGTCGCCACAGCGGAATGAACCACCAACTATTCTAGCATATGCTTTATGCAGCGAATAAGCCACAACCCAAGTATAAACTCCACACCGAAATGCCAACTGGCCCAGCCAGGACTCGAACCAGCGACTTTCTTGCTCTAAGGCGACAGTGCTAACCACTGAGCCACCGTGTCGCCCCCTTATTGAACATATTTAACTTAAATATTAACTTAATTGAAGCCCTTTAAATCATCATAATCATTAATAAATGAATAAATATTTATTCTGGTGTTCTTCCACTTTAAGGAAAGTTTCTATGCAAATGTAATAACTCAGAGCCCAGATTAATATGAAGAGATTATCAATAATACAATTAATATTTGTTAATGTCTTTTCATTATTTTATTATATAAATGCAACATTTGTATATCGACTTCAAATGTTGACCACCGATAAAATGCATATTTATATAATTGTATTTTTATTTAAATTGTGTATTTAATAATTATAATGTGATGATATTATAATAATAATGATCACTATACTATCTTTAATTGGTATAATAATGTCAATTGGTTAGCATTACATGAGTTAATCCATTAAGCATATATAAGTACACCCCTCACAAATCTCTCTTTTCAATTCATATTTTAATAGAAAGCTATACAATATTATACAGTACATTAGATTAGTCAGTACTGAAGCTTATCTAACAAAATAACTTACCATAACGGTCCAAAAACTAGTACACCCAAATTTATATGCTATAGAAAAATATGAAATACAAATTTAAAAAAAGAGGAAAAATCAAGAGAAGCAAAACATTTTGATAAGAATTCAGTTGAAATTTTGTAGGTTGTTATTATTTTTTTGCAATATTTAGCTTGAATTTAATTGTATTATCTTTCAATTTCTAAATATGTTTGGTGACTAAAATATTGTTTTAATAAATATATCTGTTTAATAAATCTGTTTTGTTTAAATGCACCAAAATACATTGCCTATATTCACTGAGAAATGGATAAAAATATGTATTTTCAAAATGGGGTGTACTGTTATTCTGAGCACTGTAAAAAATAATAGTATAAACTAATCTTAAAAATGTATATACAGTCAAGCCCGTATTTATTAATACTCCTGATTGTATGAATAATTTCAGGCTTGACTGTCAGGGGCGGTTTTAACAAATAAGCAAGGTATTTTGAGGGCCCCCAAATAAATAACTAGAAGTATAAATTATGCCTATAAATTATAAATATATATAACATAATTTTTTATTGTATTTTATGACAAGGGTCTAAAAAAAATAAGCGTTCAATTTTTATTACTTCTGCACAAATGTGTCCCCCACCCTTAATCATGGAGCAGTCCAGCAGTCAAATTGGGTAAAGATTTAGTTTTAAAAAACGTAATTAAAATATTAAAAATATTTAATTAACAGGTAATTAAAACTATTAAAAAATAGTTTATATATTATTTTAATTGTGAATTAATTTAAAGAAAACAAATCATAAAGTTTTACAAGATGCTTTACATCTTGTTCTTATTTTGCATTAAGACAAAATATAGAAAAGGTTAAGAGATATAAATAAATCAATTAAGAATAAAAATAGGTTCCATCTTTTGGGCCCCATGGCTGGAATTGCTTAAGGTCCCCAAATCACTAAATCCAGCCCTGTTGACTGTATTTATAAGATTAGTTTATACTTTTATTTTATAGTATCTTACTACTACATTTTTAAAATGAAATGTGTTTGTTAATGTCAAAATGAACCTTAAAATGTAAAACATGCAAGTATTTTAATGTAACATTACCTGTGTAGTAAATAATTCATACTGTAATGTTATTGCAAAATATTAGCAATTATTTTTATTATTTAAAAATATATTATTTTATTATTTAAAAAAAAAAAAAAAAAAAATATATATATATATATATATATATATATATATAAAGCAAAGTTGCATGTGCAAATTCGTGCATGAATGTTATTTAGTATCATTTACATTATGTGAATTCGTATTAAGTTCATATTTTTATATTTTTTTATGTAAAATATGTTTGTACTCACAGACACGACATATTTATAAACAATTTTGAGGGATGTAAACAAAAACAATAGTCCCAACATATTTACTGTTTTACATTTTTAATTTCTATAGCTTTCGAGAATACAAAAAGAGCCACAAATTGATAAAATTTGTTATGATAGCTGTTTTAAAGTTAGGTTATGATTAAATTGCCTCCTGTTACAGTTATGAAATAGTTTGATAACAAGCAGGAAATGTTCATGGGCCAATAACATGATCACATTGAAATGACCTATAAAGTATGTATTATTTATATTTTAGATGACTTTAAATGAATCTTTTTGGGGCAAACCGGTGCAGCAAGAAGCCTCAGAAACGTCACATTTAATTAGGAGGTATTCAAGTAATTTTCTGTATGAATTTGACTGTATTTTTGAATACGCAATAACACCCTGCGTCGGCTGGATGTTATTCCTGGAAGAATAATTGCAGTAAACCACACCTGGAACAAATATAAAATCGTCCCACACGGAACAAGTCAAAAATCCTAATGTGATTTAGATCATGGGCGTCAAGAAGAGTCAGGCCACATCATCGCACGCAGTTTGCTCCATTTGCACGATGTCCTCTTTTAGCTGACAGAGAACGCAGGAGGTCGTGTATAGCTGCGGACACGTCCGAAAATGAGGTGAAATGTGTGTGTGAGAGAGAGACGTGATCAAACACGGTCGCGTTCAGGAAGTTCTAATGTGTATTTAAGGCGCGTGTTTGCGCCGCTGTGGCCGGAGACGGAGCAGCACAGCATTAAACTCCACTCCACTCATCTCTATAGCGGGACACAGGAGCGCACAGCAACAGGTGAGTCCCGTCCTCACTCAGGACAGCTCAAAACTGACCCAATGCACACTGTAATGGCAACAGATTCTTTTAGTAATGATATCGTTTGATTTAATGTTGTATTTCTTTCTGAAAAGAAGTCACTTTTTATTCGTTTTTTTGGGTAAAGTTTCGGTTTTACTGACGCACTGATGAAGCTGGAAGAATTTGTCTAGTTTCTGCATCTTATCTTTTCTGCATCTTATCTTTTGATTCTAATTCTAAATGGCTACAAATATTTGTATTATGATTAGAAATGATTACAGATAGCCTATGCATTAAGAAATTGTGAGCGAGCCGGTGCACCAGAGTTTTCCACTCATTCAATCTAACATCACTGCTGGATTCTGAAGCTGATGTGTCCGGTCACTTATAGCTAAACTGCCTTTGTAATGTTGTTACCAGTGGATTAATTTACTACATGCAAAAGAATACGCAGTCTAATGCCTTAGTTTAAATGGGGTCCGAGGACCGCAACGTGGGGTCCGCAAGGGGGAGCTAGGAGATTTTTTAATTAATTTATTATTATTTGATATTACTTGTGGGGTATTTTAATAAGATTCCAGGCAAAATAGAAAATGTAACATTTTAAACATTGCAATATTGACTAGGCCTATATGTTTCGTTGTCTGATCTGAAAAATGCATCTGAAATTAATCACTGTAAGGGATTCTGTCCATAGTAATTGTTTGAATATAATAATAAAAACTCTGCTATTGAAGAAAATGCACTTTTATATCAAAAGTATTTATTATGTTTATAATTTACAATTATTTTAATTTAATAATCGGGTTCTTTTGTGCAAATGAATAGCTTTCTTTTTGCATTTGATTTTTCCATCTTTGTTAAATCTTGTTTGCTGTAAAGCTGCTTTGAAATGACTATGAAACATGTTGCTGCATAAAAAAGTGTTAAAAAACTTTTTTATAAGATTGACACATGGGCCAAAGTTAATAGTCTAATATTCTAATAAATTACCGGGACTATATATTCTAGCCTACACTGCGATATATCCTAGCCTACACTGTAAAAAATGCTGTGTTTCACACAATTCCTTCATGTTGTAGCAACACAAATCTATTAAGTTAGCTTAATCGTTTTTACTAATTTAAATGGATTGAACATAAAACAATTGAGTTACCCCCCAAAAACCTAAAGAGTTGTGTTGATTCAGCTCATTTTAAATAAGTAGTTTGAACAAGTCATTTTTTGAGTGTAGGCTACATTAATAATGAATAACGAATAAAATGTATGATGAATGCTGAACTAATCTTTTGTCACATTTTATAATACTTTATTGACTCATATATAAATACAAAGATTCATATTCCTAAAGTAGTCCTCATATAAATATCCCAACATTGTATTGTGCGTGAGAAAATTCTATTGTGTTTAATACGCCCCATATAGGCTACTCTAATTGACCTAATTGTTTTCTTCCTTATTATTAGTGGGATATATGCCTACAAATTTTCGGTGTCAAATGTATTTTTATGGCCTGCTCGGAGTTGGATGTTCTTTAAACTTCGCCATCAGGTTATTAGCGACCAAAACAAAGTCAATTAGTTATTTGCAATAATACCCTGGACTCCATTTGCAGGCTGTTACTTGGACGTAACGCGAGGTTGATGTATCATGCTGACGGAGGATCAGTTTACTAAATAAGATCAAGTTTCCAAAGAGGAGCCTTATAACAAAGTGCGCCGTGCGGTTCCTCGACTTCAAATCGCTTTTGCTTTATTTGGGAGGTTCTGATTGCTAAAGGCCGCACGATAGAGATTTGACAGACCTGCTGTTCTGAATTCAGTGAACATCAGGTGCACTTTTTCACACCAACGCTCTTGGGACTAAATCCATATTTTTGTGTCATTTTCAGGCTAGATTGGAGAGCTGTGAGTGATTGGTGACCCTGAAGCTGATAACGGAGAGTAAACATGCCGAGGTCATTTTTGGTGAAGAGCAAACGGGCGCACAGTTATCATCAGCCCCGTTACCTGGATGACAACTGCATCTCAATCGAGAAACTTCTCACTTGCCAAGGTACGAAGTTTTTAGATCAATATATATATATAAATTATATTTCTATTTATTAACGCATTGTGAATTTTCAATTGGGTTTAGAAAGTCAAACCGGACAGGCTCCTGAGAGCCCGCTGGATGTGGGCAATCAGTCCCCTAAAGCCAGCATGGTGTGCACGGCGGATCAGTCTTCTCAACAGTCCCCGCTGAGCTGCGAGGGCAGTGTGTGTGACCGCTCATCCGACTATGAGGATTTCTGGAGACCCCTGTCATCAGGAACCTCGCCGGGTCTGTTCTCATTAAGTTCGTTTTTTTTTATCGCATCAGGTAGCTAGCTCAAACTGTAGAATTAAACTGTATTTGTGTTTTCACAATAGTTATTACAAAGAATCTTTACAAAATGTGCACGTATTATACATTAGGGGAGAGTGGGGACGGTTTCAACAAGATTTAGTCCTCCATTAAGGAATGAGTTAGAGTGATGATATTCGTACTACATATTCTCAGTTAGTCCCTCCTTCAATCTGAGAGAAATCATATGTGACCATTAGTTTAAAACCCATTTTGAGGTAAAGGAGTAATTTTTAAAGGTTCAGAATGTTTTTTTTTTTTTTTTTTTTTAATGTTTCTTAGCTTTAAATAGATATATATCAAGCGTTAAAGCTATTGTATCTCCCTATAGACAGTTTAATCAGGGTTGACAGAGTTGGGACAGATGCAACATGTTATCACAACTGTCCCCAATGACAAAATTCACATAAAAGCTTGCCATAATAACAATGCACAATGTTAATTGTATCAGTTTCAATGTAATTTAATTTGAAAGAATGAATTCTTTGATTAATTAATTCATTTCAAAGTTCAAAGAAGTAGTTTAGTGAAGGTTCAGTCTAGATTTTCAGTAAAAAAAAGTTTTGTTCAGTTTTTTTAGGCCTGATAATTGGCTTTTGCTTGTTCTTTTAATAGTCTGTATTTATATGGCCAATTTAACACATTTAACAGTTTAACCACCTTACATTTAGTCTGTTTACCAAAAAATAAAAATAAAATCCAACCTGATGTTTTTTTTAATTATTATTACATTTTAATGAATGTTGCAACCGTCCCCATGCTCAGGGTCAGTTGCAACGTTTGACTTTGTCTGTACAAGTTTAAATTCTGCATATTATCATATGTGCACATATTATAGCAATGTGGGTGGGTGTTGCAACTGTCCCCACTCTCCCCTACAAAATCAGAATGAGCAGTAAAGTGGATAACCTATAGTAGGCAGTTAGTTACAAACAATGTTTCAAAAGCACGTTTTGGCAGTGACAGAACTTTTTTTTAAGAATCAGTTTTTTTCAAGAGACAAATTTCACGGGCAAAGAAGTCAATTAGCCAGTCATTAGACTTTCATGAATATATGGTTGATGTGCTGCACTGAATTAAACAGACAAACCTGAAATTGAGAAACAGAAATGTGATCGCAAGTGTTGGGGAGAGTTACTTTTAAAAGTAATGCATTGCAATCTTGCGTTACTTCTTTAAAAAAGTAATAAATGTGTTAATTATTTACTTTTTAAGAAACAGTAATGTAGGCCTACATGAGTTATCTTGCATTAGTTGTTTCAAATGTGCTTGGCTTGCTTGTTTATTGCCTAATAATATTTTTAACATGTTGTTTTTAACAAATATAAGGCCATTTTACATCAAAAGTGAAATGTGAGGTGAATAAACCTCAGGCTGAAGAAAATGTCACGTCTGTACATTTGAGGTGGAGCTAAAACTGCTTCCAGCGGAGCGGCTTTTTAACGTTTTGACAACATATAAGTTTTATTTAGAAGTTAAAAAAATAGGCATGGAAAAAAGACTTTGGAAATTTAAGCACTCTTGAGAAATGAATATTCTGAGATTGCATTTCATGTTTTATACTGTTTACAGGAGACTGCATTTGTTTTTGTGTAAGTGAGAGAGTAAATTCAGATTTATGCTCTAGAGCTACATTAGGTATCATGTTACAACATCAAACACAACACATCTGGACTTACAGTGCTTAGCATAATTGCAGTACACCCTATTTTGAAAATTAATATTTTTATCCATTTCTCAGTGAATATAGGCAATGTATTTTGGTGCATTTAAACTAAACAGATTCATTAAACAGATATATTTATTAAAATAATATTTTAGTCACTAAAGCAAATTTAGAAATTGAAAGATAATACAATTAAATTCAAGCTAAATATTGCAAAAAAATAATAACAACCTACAAAATTTCAACTAAATTTTTCAATTTCTTGCTTCTCTTGTTTTTATCTCTTTTTAAAATTTGTATTTAATATTTTTTGTAACAAATTTGGCTGTACTAGTTTTTGGACCTTTATTGTAAGTTATTTTGTTAGATAAGCTCCAGATTTGGCTTCAGTACTGACAAATCTAATGTATATGCACAAATATAATATTGTATAGCTTCCTATTAAAAATATAAATTTAAAAGAGAGATTTGTGAGGGGTGTAATTATATATGCTGAGCACTGTATGATTTCTCTCAACATGTGGACAGGAGAGCTGTTAGTCAAAACAGGGGGAATTTAGCAACTTTAGTTACTTGAAAAACCCACATTACTTGTAATGCATTACCCTCAACACTGGTGACAGCACATGCAATATTAGACTATTTTAAGAATTCAAAGAAAGATTCCACTGTTAAAAGTTCATTAACAATTGATTAAAAAAAGGTACCTGTACTAAACAGAAGAATAAACATAAACATACAAATTCATTCTTGATACTTTTATTATGAGTTTAATGTTTAATCAAATGTGTTACTTGCCATTTTTTTGTATTTCTTTGTGAAATGTACACCGACTAACTGACAATTTCTGAAGTTGCCAAATATGCCAAATTGATTACAATATTTGTATTTTTTTTTCGTATTAAGTATTTTTCTAAGTTATTAAACCAAGGGCAAGTGGAGAAAATACTGTTTGTCAACTTAAAAAGGCTACTCGTTGTTTCTCTATGCTGAAAGATTTTTACAAAAATTCTACACAGTAAAATGTCTACAGTTTAGAAGTGAAAAACAACAGTGAATGTGCGTCAATTAAAATTCAGTTAATTAGGACAGTTAATTGTTTCACAATTTCTCCCTAGTTTTTTTTGTCACACACCCAGTAGTGCTTTATATTACATATTTCTGTTAAATAAATAAATGTTTATAACATTGTTTCATTATTTTAGTGTCATGTGTTACCCTGATTGTGTTTTTAATTTATGTTTGTGACACTATATCTGGAAAATATCAGTATTTACCTGAGATTCATGAAACGCTGACGAGTTTTGATTCATTGTGTGTAGCTTTGTGTGTTTATGGTGGCTCTCAGTGTATATTATACAGTAAATATACACAATTTTAATGGGATACTTCAGTAGATTCTTATATTTACATTATCAATATGTCAATATCACAATCCACCCTAACTATTGTTTTACTATACCACAAGCTTAACTATGGTATTTACAGTTAAGCAGTAGTTATACAAATTGTAAAGTTGTAAAATATAAAATTCTTTCATTCATTCATTTTCTTTTTGGCTTAGTCCTTTTATTAATCAGGGGTCGCCACATGCAGCGGAATGAAAATAAAATTGTAAAACTATATATCTTTACTGTAATAAAACAGTAACTAAACAAAAATGTTGCTACACTGTAAAAAATGCAGGGTTCACGCGATTAAGTTAACGTAACTAATTAAAATGGATTGAACTTAAAACAATTAAGTTGTCCCAAAAAGAGTCAGGAACTGTGTTGTTTCATCTCATTTAAAATAAGTAGTTTGAACAAGCAGCAAAATATGTTTTGAGTGTACTGTAGTTTATTTTACTGTAATTATGTCAATAAATGCTACAATTTTTTGTACTATAAAGTTTTTTTTCTACAGTGTAATGCAAAATAGCTCATTATACTTTCTTATATCTGACCGCAGATCTGGATAAATGCCCGGTTTCTTCTCCAGATGACTCTCAGCCTTTCGACATGTCCTTCCGTCCATACGTTTGGTCTCATTCATCATCTGAGCTCAGGCATCTCATTCAGTCCTGCAATCGTGTTTCTGTGGATTCAGACTCGTCAGTGGGGGTTTACGATGCCATGGACAGAAGGCCGAGCGCTCATCTCCTCATCCAACCAACACAATCTAGGCGATTTTACCAGGACTATGGCTCCCTGACCCCTAACCTGCTGGATAATCGAGGCTTTTACACTGACTTCAAGATGTCGACTAAAGTAGCAGAGACTGATTCAGAGTCAGATATGGCGTGCACACGACTTCAACTAACCGGGTCCTACAAATGCATAAAATGCACTAAGGTAAAAAAAAATCTACATTTAGAATATTTCGTTTGTTATAAATACTCAAGCAGCATTATCAGCTGCTGCTTTGAAAAAAAAGATTTCTTAAAGTTGTAAAATTAAATGGCATTTTTCCATTCTTTGTTAAAAAAAATCACATTTAATTTTTAAATTTGTAGCTGCGACTTTACACCTCACAATTTAGACTTTTAATTGTCAGAATATGTCATTTGCATGTTGTAGTTATATATAAATGTTTTATATAAAGTTAGGTCCATAAATATTTGTACATCGACATAATTCTACCATTTTTGGCTCTATAGACCAACAAAATCAATTTGAAATTAAATTAACAAGATACAGCAGACTGTCAGCTTTAATTTGAGGGTGTTTACATCCAAATCGGGGGAACGCTGTAGGAATAGCAACAGTTTGCATGTGTGCCTCCCACTTGTTAAGGGTCCAAAAGTAATTGGACCCGTTACTTATATTTAAAAAAATATATAAATGCTTGAATTTGTATTTGTCTAGGAAACCCATTTCAGCAAAAAAAATGAAGAATTCTTAGCTATTGTATTGCAGTTCAAACTAAATTAGCAATGGTTTTTATTACGAATTAAACAAAGAAAAATTATTTAGTTAACCACAAATTAACTAGAATTTTATGACTATACCTACATCATTTTAGTTTGACCATGGTATTTGTAGTGAAGCATTATCCAGCTGGATGCATATTCCAATTGCCAATTAAAATCCAAACACTTTTAATTGTCAAAATAAGTAATTTACGTGTTGCAGTTTTCTGTTATATACATTTGGAATTACGGATGATAAAATGTTTGCTCAATTTAGACTTTTTGTCTTAGAATTATTAAATGTTTACTCAAAATTGCCAATCTAAACAGAATCGTGAGTAAAAATATATTTACATTTAAAAAAAAATATGCTTGAACTTGTATTTGTCTAAAAAACCTGTTTTCACAACATGATTGCAAGAAAAATGAACAATTCTTAGCTTATATCTTGCAATGTAAGCCTAATTAGCAATGTTTTTTACTACAAATAAAGAAAAATCAGGTAGACCACAAATTAACTAAGATTTTGTGACTCTACCCATAGTTCAACCATGGTATTTGTTGTGAAACACTATCTAACTGGATGCGTTCTCCAATTGGCAATCAAAATCCAAACACTTTTAATTGTTTAAATAAGTAATTTGTGTTGCAGTTTTCTGTTATATACTTTTGGAATTACGGAGAAAAAAATGTTTGGTCAATTTAGATGTTTTGTCTTAGAATTATAAAATGCTTACTCAAAATTGCCAATCTAAACAGAATCGTGAGTAAAAATATATTTATATTTTTAAAAAAATATCTGCTTGAATTTATATTTGTCTAGAAAACCCATTTCCACAACAGGATTGAAAGAAAAATGAAGAATTCTTAGCTATTATCTTGCAATTCAAACTAAATTAGCAATGTTTTTTTACTACAAATTAAACAAAGAAAAACCATGTAGTTAACCACATACCTCTACACATTGTTCTAGTTCAACCATGCTTGCTGTAAAACACTATCTAACTGGATGCGTTATCCAATTGGCAATCAAAATCCAAACACTTTTAATTGTCAAAATAAGTATTTTGCGTGTTGCAGTTTTCTGTTATATACATTTGGAATTACGGATGATAAAATGTTTGCTCAATTTAGACTTTTTGTCTTAGAATTATTAAATGTTTACTCAAAATTGCCAATCTGAACAGAATCGTGAGTAAAAATATATTTACATTTAAAAAAAAATATGCTTGAATTTGTATTTGTCTAAAAAACCTGTTTTCACAACATGATTGCAAGAAAAATGAACAATTCTTAGCTTATATCTTGCAATTTAAGCCTAATTAGCAATGTTTTTTACTACAAATAAAGAAAAATCAGGTAGACCACAAATTAACTAAGATTTTGTGACTCTACCCATAGTTCAACCATGGTATTTGTTGTGAAACACTATCTAACTGGATGCGTTCTCCAATTGGCAATCAAAATCCAAACACTTTTAATTGTTTAAATAAGTAATTTGTGTTGCAGTTTTCTGTTATATACTTTTGGAATTACGGAGAAAAAAATGTTTGGTCAATTTAGATGTTTTGTCTTAGAATTATAAAATGCTTACTCAAAATTGCCAATCTAAACAGAATCGTGAGTAAAAATATATTTATATTTAAAAAAAAATATCTGCTTGAATTTATATTTGTCTAGAAAACCCATTTCCACAACACGATTGAAAGAAAAATGAAGAATTCTTAGCTATTATCTTGCAATTCAAACTAAATTAGCAATGTTTTTTACTACAAATTAAACAAAGAAAAACCAAGTAGTTAACCACATATTAACTAAAATTTTATGAATCTACCCATTGTTCTAGTTCAACCATGCTTGCTGTAAAACACTATCTAACTGGATGCGTTATCCAATTGGCAATCAAAATCCAAACACTTTTAATTGTCAAAATAAGTATTTCACATGTTGCAGTTTTCTGTTATATACATTTGGAATTAAAAATATATTTATATTTTAAAAAAAAATATGCTTGAATTTGTATTTGTCTAAAATATCTGTTTCCACAACATGATTGCAAGAAAAATGAACAATTCTTAGTTTTTATCTTGCAATTTAAGCCTAATTAGCAATGTTTTTTACTACAAATACAGAAAAATCAGGTAGTTGACCACAAATTAACTAAGATTGTGTGACTCTACCCATAGTTCAACCATGGTATTTGTTGTGAAACACTATCTAACTGGATGAGTTCTCCAATTGGCAATCAAAATCCAAACACTTTTAATTGTTTAAATAATAATTTGTGTGTTGCAGTTTTCTGTTATATACATTTGGAATTACGGAGAAAAAATGTTTGGTCGATTTAGACGTTTTGTCTTAGAATTATAGAATGTTTAATCAAAATTGCCAATCTAAACAGAATTGTGAGTACAAATATACTTACGTTTTATTGGGTGGTCCTCCAGGTTGGGGGTTAATCGTTGGGCTAATGACCCACCTCGTAAAAATTAGATGTTACAAAACACCAACAAAGTGCGATTAAATATCAACTTCGATATAAACCTGTGGGAGTAATTATTTTATTGGGCGATTTAGACTTTTTTTCCTAAACTTATAGAATGTTTACTCAAAATTGCCAAACTAAATTAGCGATGGTTTTTACTATAAATAAAACAAAGAAAAATAAGTTAATTAACAACAAATGAACAATTATTTTATGACTCTACCTACATTGTTCTAGTTCGACCGTGGTATTTGTAGAAAAAGATTATCCAATTAAATGCGTTATACAATTGGCAATCAAAATCAAAATATTATTCATTTGACAACCAATACTGCCAATAACACATTGCTAAATTTTTCTATAAGAAATCCATGTTTCATTTTCATATACTTGGTCAAAATTGTTGGCTTTTAAGTCTAAATTGCTATAGACCAATATAATTTTTATAAGTAAAATCAGAAATGTTCTTGAAATGCAAATTTGGAGTGCAATCAAAACTGTGAGGGGAAAAAAAGGGTGCATTGACAAACAAGCTTATTTTCATGAATCTAAACTACACTGTTTAAAACAAATAGTTTCTTCTTCTAAAGACTTGTGTGCTTTTAATTTGTAATCAGGTGTTTTCCACTCCTCATGGCTTGGAAGTTCATGTGCGACGGTCACACAGTGGCACGAGGCCCTTTGCCTGCGAAATCTGTGGGAAAACCTTCGGCCACGCTGTCAGTCTGGAGCAACATAAAGCCGTCCATTCACAAGTACGCTTCAATTCTCACAACATCAAGTCAGAATTGTAAGCCTGGATGATTCTTACTCATGATCATTTTTTTTTTTTTTTTTTGCAGGAACGGGTCTTCAGCTGTAAAATCTGTGACAAAAGCTTTAAGAGATCGTCCACTTTGTCCACGCACCTCCTCATTCACTCGGACACCAGACCGTATCCCTGTCAGTACTGTGGAAAACGCTTCCATCAGAAATCCGATATGAAGAAGCACACGTTCATTCATACAGGTAAATCATTTGAGCATTCAAGACAGACATTTTCTTATTATGGGGAGATACTTACCATTACTTACCATTGGAAAACCTGTAACGCTAACCTGGACACGTGAAGCACATCTTAGCCAATCACAAAGCAGCTTTTGGTCTCTTTACCTGTGTACTGTCATAGGCTGTTTCTCAAAATGTGTTCTTCATCGTTCTTGCGCCCTCGTGTTCTCGTGTAACGTCATCATCAGCTGCCAAAGTTTAGTTCCAAATCTCAAGACCGCAAGAACAGAGGGCGCGTGAAACTTCCCGGATGTTTTCTTGATATCGAGGATGTACCGATGCAGACTTGAGCACCAAACTCGCTCTAGAAGTCTCAGAAATCATTGCGACCGGAGGTGAGAAGCGCAGCATTTTATTTAGATTTATTATTAAAGTTCAGAGATATCACTTATTTACCTCAGGAGTTTCCCTAAATGAAACGGTAAATATAAACTTTACCAAGAAAATCTTAATAAAGGCATAAACACATTAAGGGTGTTTATTTGCTGAAATTCATATTAAAATCAGTTTTATTTATATTGTGCAACGTATATTTATAATGTTTTTATGCATAGTATATATTTTGAAAAGGGGATAAACAATAAATCGTTGTATGAATGCTGTAATGTTTAAATCATTTTCCATTTAAAATGCGTGAAGGTCACGAGACCATCAGAAAGAACACAGCATCTCATTTCACACCGGACGCGTTCTCTGTTCTCGTGGTCTATCGTGTTTGTTCATCCGAGGACACCTGGCCAGACCGGTCTTCACAAGAACGCAAGTCCGTTCGATGCGTTCTTGGAATTGAGAAACAGCCATAGAGTCAGCATTAGCATTAGCTGTTATGCTTTTAAGGCTAATCATTTAATCATTAGGCCTGCCTTTGATAGGCTTTGACTACAAACACTGTGAATTTTATTGCGTAAAAGTACTGTTGGTGGATATTTCACATTTTGATTTTGAACAAAGATCCACCCAACAAAATTTTTTAAAAATAAAATAAATACTGTAATAATAGGTACAAAATCAGGATTAAAACATATCTGATACAGTCTCTCTCATATTTAACCAAAATTGTAGTTTTTTTTTTACTGGCACCATTTATTTTGACTGTGGTGTGGCTGTGGTGTATTCCAAACTAATAATGTTTAGTAGATAGAGCCTCCAGGATGCTTTTGGTGTTTTTGAATATTTGACTATTTAAAGGTATAGTGCACCCAAAAATGAAAATTCTGCTATTATTTGTTCACTTCTTTCAAACCACTTTGAGTTTCTCTCTTCTGTTGAACACAAAGAAAGATATTCTAATGTTGAAAAAAAGCAGCCAATGGCTATGTTTCCATCCAAATATACTAATTAGACTGGAATCATTCATTCATTCATTTTCTTTTCGGCTTAGTCCCTTTATTAATCTGGGGTCGCCACAGCGGAATGAACCGCCATGTTATCCAGCACATGTTTTACGCAGCGGATGCCCTTCCAGCTGCAACCCATCTCTTAGAAACATCCGTACACACTCATTCACACTCATACACTACGGACAATTTACAATTTTCACATGTACCGCATGTCTTTGGACTGTGGGGGAAACCAGAGAACCCGGAGGAAACCCACGCGAACGCAGGGAGAACATGCAAACTCCACACAGAAACGCCAACTGACCCGGCTGAGGCTCGAACCAGCGACCTTCTTGCTGTGAGGCAACAGCACTACCTACTGTGCCACTGCGTTGCCCAAAACTGGAATATTACATTAAATTTTTGCAAATAAATCACCATTTCCATCCACTGTGCCAATGAGCCAAAGAGAATAAAATCGTCACTTCTTTTTAAACTGGCAGCAATAGGCTATATGCACAGCTAGTTTTTTTCAGCCAATGATGAACTTCTGGTGAACATTTTATGTGACTATTTTCATGAGGTTCTTTTTACAGCATTGATGTCCTGGAATTCAAATTTAATCAGTTAAACATACTTATTCCCAGAGATGGGTTGCGGCTGGAAGGGCATCCGCTGCGTAAAATCATGCTGGATAAGTTGGCGGTTCATTCTGCTGTGGCGACCCCGCAAGGGACAAAGCCGACAAGAAAATGAATGAATGAATAAACATACTTAAGCGTCCATTTGGTTGTAAAGCTTAAAAAGAGATGAAAAACCTTTTAAATGTCAGAAACTCCATTGAAAATATTAAGGGTAAAATTAATTTCTATATTTTAAACACATGGCTTGGAAAAGTATAATTTAATGAAGTGCTTCTTGTTTGGTCTGAGACCCACTTTATATCGTATCTCAGCCAGGCAGTGAAGATCAGTTTTTTTTTTTTTTAAAGAAATCAGATTTTAAACGCATCAATTTTGTATGGGATTACAATTCACCAGAAGCCATGGGGCTGGCTGACTGAAATAAAAAAAAAAGTCTGTGTGCATATACTCTATTATCAAAAGGAAAAATGCTGCAGTAGGAGAAGCCACTACCTTTTATCTTATTTGATAAATTACTCATTCATCAAAAGATGAAAAATGAAAGCATGGTGGATTTTAGAGGCGCTCAGGACAGTTTTGGGAGGTAATAATACTGAACCACTTTGATGACAGACTTTGGCTGAGGGATTTTAGACTGACCAAAACAACATGTCAGCTGTTTTATAATGTGTTCAGTCTGCTAGTTTGTTCATTAATGCTGTCCATCACATTCATTTTTATCATTACATGATCTGTTAAAACAAAATCACATTACTTTTTTTGATTTGCATGGTGGTGTTTATTCAGCATATGTGTTTCCATTGTAGCTTATAAGAATTTTCTATTTTGGATAAAAAGTTTATCCTGTTCAGTTGTGCGCATATTTTTTATTTTCAAAATTGATGCTCATCTTGCCATTTACATTAAGCATTTTTAATGCGATATTCTAATATGTGCATAAAAATTGTTGTTGGTCCTATATGGATATCAGTGGTTGTTTTTTTTCCAACATTCTTCAGAATATCTTGTTTTGTGTTCAACAGGAATAAAAGAAATTCATTAAAGTTTAGAACCACTTGAGTGTGAATAAATGGGTGAATTGTCCCTTTAAGGCGAGACACTGCAGGTGAATAGAGTAAAAAAAAAGTTAAAGGTCCCATGAAGTGCTTTGAAATATGAAATATATTTTTATTCTATGTTTAACGTAATCTCAACCCAAGCACGATGAGAGGGTGGGACATTGACTAGCTCCTCCCCTTTTTAAAAAAGCAGTCAATAGTGTTTCCTTTTATCACAGCTCTGCCAGGGAGAGTGGTTGAGCTCAAGCGCATCAAATGAAAAGCAAATGAAAAGCATCTTGAAGGGGGCGGGGCATATCATATGCTAGAGAGCATTTGATTGGTTATGATGTGATGAGAAACTGTAGTATGAGGTGATGTGAATAAAACCGTTGATCCTTTTAGGCCATAGGTCTCAAACAGGATTCCTGGAGGGTCGCAGCTCTGCACAGTTTTGCTCCAACCCTAGTCAAACACAGCTGATGCAAATAATCAAGGTGTTCGAGACTACTATAGACTATTAAACAGGTGTGAGTTGGATATGGTTGGAGATAAATTACGCAGAGCTGCGGCCCTCCAGGAATTGAGTTTGAGACCATTGATTTAGGCGGAAGTGACAAACTACAAGCTTTACATGTTTATATCAATTTTATATCTTTTAAATGTGAATTTTGTCACTGTTTTGGAGCAAGCTAGCTAATTGATATCCTAAAAACGAATTATACTGATACTAACATCTATAAAACTTTATTTTAATTTTATGGGACCTTTAAAGTTATCACAATACTTGACAAGTTAATTGATTACATTAAAAAATCGCAAACATTCTTTGTATTTCAAATGTTCTAAAATATTGTGCAATATATATTGTGCAAATATAAGTTCAATTATGCAAATGAGGCATTGCTTTATTAAATGTGTTAATCTGCATACATTTCTAGCACAAATATCTGAACATAGGATAAAGTCAGATTCTAAAATGTTTTTTTTTTACATATTAGAGTCAAAAAATGTTTACAGAAGGAATCTCCTTTTATTCACTCAGTAATTCAAAAAATACTGCAAACAGCCAGGAGAAAAAAAAAATGTTTACAACTTATATAGACAATTCACCCAAAATCTCAAATTCTGTCATCATTTACTGAACTTTCTCTTGTCACAAAACTGTTTGAGTTTCTTTATTCTTTTGAACACAAAAGAAGATATTTTGAAAAAGTTGGAGACCGCTAAAACAATTGACTTCCATAGCATTTGTTCTTCCAACTATGGTTAATAGTTACTGGTTTGCAACATTCTTTAAAATATCCTCTTTTGCGTTCAGCAGAAAAAAGAAACTCATGGAGGTTTGTAACCATTAAATAGAGAGAAAATTTTCCTTTTTGGGTAAACCATCCTTTTAAAATGATACTTTTGATGTTTTCTTTGCATTAGACTGTAAAAGCATCTCATGAATATGCAAAGTCTAAAATTAACAAACTAAGAAAGGGTATTGGCTTAACAATCCTTGCACTGTTAACAATTTCCTGTAGAATCTACAGCAACTTACTGTAAATCAATTACAGCATATGTAAATAATACTGTGTTTAGATTTACAGCACTATTTATCTTCCTGTATTTACAGAATTTTAACTTTACTGTAAAATATACAGTAATTTGTAAAATACAGTAACATATTATATAACTGTCCTACAGTAAAATACAGTTTACACTGTAAAAATATCCGTAAATGAACAGTTTTCCATATTTTGTGATTCATGTTTTTATTTTTTATATTTTATTTTATATTTGAATTGCATTATGGGACCTCGATTTTTCTTCCAACAACCTTTAACCTCGAAAAGTTCAAAAAAGTGACTTTTATTAACATTTTTAATAGTTTAAAGTGATCTATTGTCTGGGTTGGTGTATTTTACCAAACAAAAATCTTGTATTAACTGCCAGTACATGTTCTGTTCTGTTACAGACTTATTTCTTTTATGTCCTGTACATTATCTTATTTCAAACAACTAAAATGTCAGTACAGTTCACTCTTTACTGTAAAACTGTAGAGCTGAATTTCCAACATTAAAAGTCAACAGAGCAGAGATCAAGCTCCCGTAATGCAATTGACAACCGTAAATGAGCATAAAAATATTTTTAGTGTAAATTACAGTTAAATACTGTATAAGTGCAAACATTGTTAACAGTGTGTGATTCAAAGTGTTTTTGAGACTAAAAGACTCTGTGTTTTGCAGGTGAAAAGCCTCACAAATGTCAAGTGTGTGGCAAAGCTTTCAGTCAGAGTTCAAACCTCATCACGCACAGCAGAAAACACACCGGATTCAAGCCTTTCGGATGTGACCTGTGTGGCAAAGGCTTCCAGCGCAAAGTAGATCTCAGGAGACACAAAGAAACGCAGCATGGGCTAAAATAATGACTAAAAAACATAATAATATGTCGGTTTGCTTGCACGTGAGACACTATGTAGAGTTAGAAGGTTAATATTGTGTGCTTTTGTTTAGGATCATTCCCAGTATTTTATAATAAATTGTAATTAATTTGTCCTTGTAAAATATAAATAAAGAGATTATGAATATGCCTGTTGTTTTATATTCTTCAACACGCACTTTTACAGCAATAGTTAAGATCAGGGCTTGACATTAAGTCCCACCAACCTGCCAAATGCGGGTAGATTTCAGCTGTGGCGGGTAAGACAGCCGCTGCCACTAGCCGGTTGAAAATAATTTTTAAATTGTAGTTTTCCTAAAAGCAAGGTTTGACGATAAGGATGGCCCGATATGTGTTCAAATGTGATCGAAAAGCAGCACGACGAGCAAAAGAAGGCAGATAAATACCCAACGAGAGGATGATCACTGGCGCTCACAGGTGATGTGATTTGCACCACTGTTTAAAAAGCGTGCGCGCTTCCGTTTCCTTGAGCGATGGCGCGAAGCAACTGTGCCTGGAAACGCAACTGGTGCGATTAGTTCTCTTTGAAATAGACTGGACTAAAAGCGATGCTCGCACACCCACAGTCCTGCTGCTTTCAAGAGCTCCAGATTTAAATATATATATATATATATCCTTTTGTAAGAAGCAGCAGTTGCTTCCGCTTTAAACATTCTTTGAACAGATTAATAATGGGCCTAAAGTTAGCCGTGTGCGCCTGATCATCCTTTCATAATCACCTGCTTTCTTTTGCTTACAGTTATTTTTTTTAACATGGTTTAATTATCATTGTTGTTACAATAACGTTCTTTTAATAGGTGAAATGACACCTATTTTTTAAATGTCAATTGTCTTGTTGAAAAAAAAAATGCATGTATACAGCTATATTTAGCTTGTTTTGACACTAAGAAATAATTATTTTATTTTTGGTGTGGTCAGAGATAAATTTGGTAAATCCTTAATTTTGAGCTCTGAAAAGTCATGTAAAATAAAAACTAATAGCAATGTGACACTATGAAACCACAGCCCATTTGCTCATGCTCATTGAGCAAGCTCATACACAACACACAAAAATGTGAAATGAGTGAGGAGGCATGTGGACATAACACACAATTTAAATCAATTTTAGCATATCAAAGTCAAAGTTATGCAAATAAAATCTATTTTCCCAACAACAAAATTGTGGCTAGTAATAATGGCGAGTGGCTAGTAATGCTGGAAATCTACTAGCCACAGTGGCTGGTGATCAAAAAAGTTAATGTCAAGCCCTGGTTAAGATTAATAGTTAAGTTAATAGTTAGATTCTCAGTTGGCATCTATTGCTCATTCATGGAATCTGTCCATCGCACAAAAATGTTTAAAAGTTTCTTTATACTGAGAAAAAATAAGTTCTTATGAGAAAGGTTTAGTGAACAAGTTCCTCCATAAATGCTTCCTCTACTGCATCACGGCAAAAAATAAATAAATAAATAAATAAAAATGGTATGTTTTTAAAACACTTTTTAAAACATTTAAAAATAAATGTTCTGACATAAGATATAAAATGTAGGTTGAAGATGATGCCATGTACAGTGCAAATCATAATTAGAGTACAACTTATAAACTCTATAAAGTAGAGTTTTTACTTTCAGTCCAAATTGGAAGTTTCCCAGTTCGGTTTCCACATCAAGTTACGTTTTCACAAGTGATTTTACATCACAAATTTGAATAATAGACAGATCATGGTCACACTTTATTTTGATGGGCTGTTTGTTGAATTTAAGTTACATTGCATCTACATGCCAACTAATTCTCAGTAGATTATACTGCAAGTAGACTGTTAGGTTGGGGTTAGTGTAAGTTGACATGTACTTGCAAACTTTCCTAGTCGGTTAAATGTCTGTTGAATGTCAGTATCAACAGATATTAAGCTGGCAGTCTACTAATACTCAATTGGACCATCAAAATTAAGTGTTACCCAGATCATTATTATGTTATTAAATTATTAATATTAAGTGAAAGTAATGGGTGAGATCATGTCCCATCTTTCAGAGTAACAGATGTAAAAATCCAACAACACACTTTTTCTGACCTGAACTGATTAAAAGTGATCAGGCCAAATTGTATTGTACTATCTTATCAAATTCTTGCTGAATAGTGTGAAGTATAAAGATTTAAAATGTCAATGAATTAGTATTTCGCAGCTGCACTATGATCCTTAAAAAAAGACTTTTAATATGTCATTAAGCAATGGGCTGTATCTACAGCAGTGTTTTTCAGCCACAAATAAACTAAAAGTGAACGGTTAATGTGACTATTTTCAATTTCATGAGGTTCCTTTTACAGTATCGATAATGTAATTTAATTAACATATAATCAGTTAAATAGACTTAAGCATTCATTTAGTTGTTCAGCCGTAAAATGAGACCATTTAAATGCAAATGTCATCATTATTAATACAGAGAAAAAATAAATGTCCATAATTTAAAAGACATGGCGCAGAACAATGGAATTTAATGCAGTGCTTCTTGTCTGGTCTGAAACCCACTTCATATTGTTTATCAATCAGGCAGTGAAGATCACTGATTTTGAAAGAAACCAGATCTTAAACGCTGCGATTTTGTAACGGCATGACAGTTCACCAAAAATACTTAAGCTGGCTTGCTGAAAATTAAAAGTCCCCATGGATATACACTATTCTTGTTCTAAATATGCCAGAAAATCAACTGTTAGACTGACTGACAGTTTATTACTGGGTCAGTAATTCATGGTAAAAGGGAATAGTAGTAATTATTTTGTAATTTATATATTTATGGATTGTACAAATGAAAAAATAATTATTTTTTTTTTTTAAATCTTGTAAACTCAATTACGTAACCTCTTTTCTGTACGTAGTATCACACAACTTGTGATTGATGCAGTCCTTGCATATCTTTTAAAGCAACATTTTAAAGACAGCAGCTTCAAAATTCACATACAAGTGTGAGTAATAAAGTGAGGAGTTAAAGTCCTTCTGAAACTCAAAACCTGTATGCATGCGCAGACTTCTATTAGCGCATTTCCAACTGAAATGGAAAATTGAGTAAGGGGTGGGGTTTTATTTTTGTGACCCTCCTCTTATCTTTCACAAGCAGCAAACCAACAGTTGGAGGGGCGTGGCTAAACAGATCTCACACAATTCGTTAAACTGACATCATCAGAGAAGTACTGCTGTTCCAGAGCCGAAGCAAACGGTCAGACTTTGATTAAAGATAACCAAAACAGTTATCTTTTTTGGCAGATTAATGTTAATTACTCCCCTTAATACTGCCAATGAGTGCTAGTAAAATAAACAAAAAAATTTAAATTTAATTTAATTTAAATTTTGATTTCACCTAGACTTTTTAACTAAAAACATTTTTTTAACTACATTTGCCTTAATACAGATTCAGGGAAACTCTCAGTGTGTGATACTATTGATCACACCATGCTACATGATAGGATGGACAACTGTGTTGGGGTTTCTGGGACGGTCCTCAAATGGTTATAAAACAGATCTTACCTTGAAAGGAGAGGTTAGTATGCCAGTATAGGTGACCATAGGTCGAAGTGGACACCCATGACATATGGAGTCCCACAAGGTTCAATTCTGGCACCTCTCCTGTTCAACCTTTATATGCAAGAACATTGCAAAAATTGCTTTGTTTCCATTAAGAAACTTGTTCATGCTTTTATCAGCAGCAGGGTGGATTACTGTAACGGCCTCCTCATTGGCTTTCCCAAAAAGACAGTCAGACAGTTGCAGCTCATCCAGAACACTGCTGCCAGGATTCTGACCAGAACCAGATAATAAGAGCACAGCACACCTCAGGTCTTTACATCACCTTCTACTTACATTCAGAATAGATTTTAAAGTATTATTACTTGTTTATAAATCACTAAATGGTCTAGGACCTCAATACATTACAGATTTGCTAAGTGGATATGATCACTAGCCTTGCCTAAAAACAAAAAGATTTTTGAAGTGTATCATGTTTTTATGTTATAACCTTTCATTAATTAAAAAAAATTATTACAATTCTTTGAAAATTCCACATAAAATACATCAAAGAGAATAAACTATTTTAGAATTAACCCCAAATTTCAAATGCTTTAAATGTACAACTTGTGAGCTGAAATATTTG
Organism: Danio kyathit; assembly: GCA_903798195.1. Taxonomy (NCBI): domain Eukaryota; kingdom Metazoa; phylum Chordata; class Actinopteri; order Cypriniformes; family Danionidae; genus Danio; species Danio kyathit. Next base: position 17,106,359 of record LR812520.1, read on the forward strand.
AATATACACCCCTTTCCCTCACAAAAAAAAAACAACTACAATTAACAAACATTTTACTCTAAAGCTTTCAAACTAAATAAATTAATTTGACTTGTATTCATTCTCAGATGAAAGCGATCAGATTTTCATGCAGCAGTGGTTTCTCAGTTGGCATAGACGTTTTTATCAACAGAATTCAGTCACAAAGTGTGTTAGATATAAGAAGAATAGTAGTTATATTTAGCAAATTATACTTTAACAAATAAATTTAGCTAATTAAATTTTGTTTTTAATACTTGCATATTCAGTGGGGGAAATATGTATTCAACATATCATATATTTTTCTCAGAAAACATAATTCTAAAGTTGTCGTTGACTTGGAATTTTCACCAGATATTGATAACAACCAATGAAATACATATATGAAAATAAAACAAATTTAATTAGTTTACAAATTAAGTTATGTGTAATAAAATTAAATGACGCAGAGAGAAAGTATTGAACACATGAATAAAGGGAGGTGTAGAAAGGCAGTGAAATCCCAGACAGCAGCTGAAGTCTCTCAGTAGTTATTCAGCAACCCTCTGCCCTTCGTAAATATTAAATTACACTGACGAAGGGCAGAGGGTTGCTGAATGACTACTGAGAGACTTTATCTGCTGTCTGGGCTTTCTCTGCTATTTTACACCTCATTTCTTCATGTGTTCAATGCTATTTTGCTGTGTCATTTAATTTTATTACACAAATTATTCTGTAAAGCAATTTGTTTTCTTTTCAAATATGTATTTCTTTGGTTGTTACCAACATCTGGTGAAAATTTCAAGTCAGCAGCACCTTAAGAAATATGTTTTCTGAGAAAAACTGTGATGTGTTAAATACTTATTTTCCCCACTGTGTCATTTCAGATTTTGTACATTTAACACCATGAAGGCATGACCTCTCACATGAATTGCATATTTTGAGGATGCTCGAGCTGTAAAGCTTCCTTCCCTCACAGAAAATTATGTATTTGTTTTTAGAACTTATGCAGCTCTTCCTTCCTCAAAATGAGTTCTGAATGCTTTATGAGGGTTACGAGTGAAGCAGGATTTTCTTTTAACTGCTGATGTTGTATGACGCACATTAAAATCTGAATTTGATTAATCTATTGTCAAAATTTTCAATTGAATAAAAAGTTTATTAATTACTACCAACCTATAAAAACGACCAAGGCTCATTGAAATGATGTGTCTCGGCCTACATTTTTGCCAAACATAAAATACGTTGCTCCAGGTATGTTACATTGCACGTTTTAGATGACAAATCCACTAGAGGGCGATGTCTACATTTTTGCGAATCTAAAATACGTCACTTAGGACAGTGGTCCCCAACCCCTGGGCTGTGAACCGGTACCGGGCCACACAAGAAATCATTCATTATTTTCGTTTTATTCATTATCCGAGTCTGAATGATTTTTTATTTCGAAAAATCTTTTACTTTGAAAAATGACAGCATGCTCTTGGTTACATCTCGGTCACTTGAGCATCAAAATGTAATCTACAAGCTAGCAAAATGATTAAAAAACAGACGTCTTTGAAAAGTTTCTTTGCGAAGAGGAAAATCCCCAGTGAAGGAGCCACAAACTGCCAAGGAATGGATACGCAACTCATTTGTCAACAAATAAAGTGAATTCAGGATGTCTGTGCAAGAAGATCAACTGCTGGAAATCGCAAATGATGGTGGCCGTTCACATATTGCGTCTTTTCCGTGACCAAGTTCATTATTTCCAATGGAGGTGCGCAGCTTGCACACGCATATTGGTGGCAATGCGCACAAGCTGCCTCCATCCTGAAAGACCCCACACATCCACAACACAGATTATTCACACTTCTGCCCTCAGGGCGGAGGTACAGGAGTGTGAGATGCAGGACTGCCAGACTCAAGAACTCTTTTTTCCCAGCAGCTATCAGACTTTTAAACGCATAATCAGTGGACACAAACAGTTTCATTCTGTGCCCAGTAGCACACTTTACTCTCCATCCCAGTTTGCACTATTAACGAATGCAATTGCACTAAATCTACTACAGCCATTATACTGTTGTTGCACATAAGCCGATTGCACTAGGCACTTTATTTTTGCACAATAAGCAAAAAATCTTAAAAACCTCTACACATTGTTTACATACTCCACAATCAGTATTATATATTATTTACATTCATTTCATAATTTCATTTCATAATTATACTTCCGTCACTTTTGTGTATGTATGTGTACGTCGTGTATGATGTGTATGTTATGTGTATAACTTCACTGTGGACGGCAAAGTAAGAATTTCATTGTACAGGGAAACGTGTTTCCTTACTGTGCACATGACAATAAACAATTGAAATTGAAATTGAAGTGGCGAGACGTGCTCGAGGCTTCCAGGCGTACCGAGTTGAAATCATCTCCTGAATGCCGCAAGCGCACCTCAAGTCACAAGACAAGAACTGACTGCTCAGCTTCATATTTTTTATGGAACATACACATTTCGGTAGACTAATCATTTCAGACAAACACAGAACACCTAAACACTGCAGTGCTTTTTAATTTTCTCCTTAAATGAAAATAGTTGATGATCGCCTAGCACCCCCACGGGCCGTGGAAAAATTGCCAAGCATTGACCGGTCTGCAGTAATAAAAAGGTTGGGGACCACTGACTTAGGGTATGTTTTGTTGTACATTTCAGATACACATCTTTCTTGTACATGTCTAAGAGAAAGCAGAACTTGTTGTACAGTTCACCTTAATAACAACTGACCTAAACACTTTCCCTAAACCCAACCAATAGTGTTTTCAAAAGCAAACGTATGAGAAAAGTGCACTGTGATCACATAGTTTAACCTTGATTTTTACATGCTTTTATCTCTATTGTGAAACTGTGTACAACGACATTACAATTCATATACACCATCAAGTTGTTTGTGGAATATATTTGGTGTTGTTCAAAGAACGGCACGAAAATGATCCTTTATTTGTCCATAATGTGTCAATGTAAATATCATTAGTGTGAAAAGGAACAAAGTTATAGCATCATATTGCCCTGTAACATTCATCTTACCCAGAAAACTCCAGTGAAATGTATGAAGTGTAGGCTGAAGCACATATTTCCAATGAGCCCGTGTTGAAGAATGACTTAAAAAAAACACTCAAATGGAGCACAGAACATTGTGTTCAGACAGGTTTTTATTTTCATCTCTAAAAGAGTGTTCTTTACATCATTTTTGTGTAGGGACACACGGTTTGAAGAGCAGCACAAGGTTGTGCAGATCTTTGTCCTCCAGTTTCAGCTCGTTCATGAAACAGGAGATGTATTCTAATGAAGACACGCTCGCCAGCGACTCTCGCAACAATGGTGACACTTCTGTTAACCTGAACAAACAAACAAACAAACAAAATGATTTTTTAAAACTATAAGCATGTAAATAGATCAATATTGAAATTAAAAACAGTCAATAGTTGGGTAAACTTAGTGCAGTGAATGGAAGAAATCATTTTTTTACAATCCTATTTGCTCAAATAATAAAACAAAAACTCCACGATGATGTTATCAAGACTTTCAGAAAAAGAAAAGAAATTGTGTGAGACTTATAACGGCAGCCAGAAAAGAGAACAACGTCAAATTTACTGTCCTACCCCATAGACGCTGCATTAGAAACACCTTGCATTAGCGAGGTACAAGTACAGACGCAAAGCATTTTTAGACAAGAACTTTCCAAATTTATCTAGATTAGTGCAGATGTAGTCTTAAACTGTCCCCAACCACAATAAAACTACAAAACAAATATTTTACTACATTTTTATTAAGACAGCAGATCATTTACACCAGTGTTTCTCAACCACGTTCCTGGAGGACCACCAGCTCTGCACATTTTCCATGTCTTTCCATGTCTCTGAACCAAACTCACCTGAATCAGATCATCAGCCCATTCAGCAGAGACTGAAAGAACTGAAACGAGTGTGACAGACAGAGGAGACATCAAAACATGCAGTGCTGGTGGTCCTCCAGGAACGTGGTCGAGAAACACTGATTTACACCATATTTAATGTTTAAGATTCTTCGTTTTTTTTTTTTTTTTAAGAATTTTATTTTGTTCACCATTCCTGCATTTGATATTTACATATAATAGCAAAAACAGTAACAGTTAGTAACATTTTTACTATGTAAAATAGCCTTTTAATATTTGAATGTAAATTAAAGGGTACATTAAAAAAAACCCTCTTTCAGTTCAAGTGTACCTCAGAATTTTTTCAAAAAATGCTCCGAGATGGGTGTGGAGCTCTGCGAGCAGAGGGAGTAGTGGATGTGGCCGGCAAAGCAGGGGAGAAAGAGGGGAGCGAACAACTGTTGTCAGTTGACTCACAAAATGAAACACAAACCATGAGGAGACCCATGATTTTATATTTACAAAGTTATAGTGCAAAGAAAAAAACTGTAATTTAATGCCCTGCTACATATGATATTCGTAATTTCAAATAAACATAACCACAATTTGTTATATCATTATAAAGATAACCATGTAAACACTATAAATGAAAAGGACTTTTCTCCTTCTGAATCCCCGGTCTGAATGCAGACACAGTGGAGCAGTGCAGCAGGTCTCTTGCCCTGTCTATTACAACAATTTGCCCTGCCGGTAATCAGGAGGATTTTAAACATAGGCGAACACAGCAGCACGGATAGGTGAATGTGGTGTCTGAATGGTAATGAACTCAACTGATAAAAGACATAGTCCGCCATTACCCAGTTCTCGCACAGCTCTCTTGACAAAAATGCTTGCTGCAAACCAACAGCTTTGCTGTATTGGTCCTGAAAGCATCATGGGAAAAACATACAACAAACCCAGTGGATTATGGAAACAAACATAATGTTACGACCCTTCATGAATGGCTAAATACTGCTTGCCGTACGCGGACGTGGTCGCACCCAGTCATTGGGTCTCAAAGCTTGGCATGTCTGCCTTGCCTTCATGCTTGCACATGCTCTTATAAATAATTAAGAAGCACGATCTTCTCATAGGATAAGAAAACTCCACTATGAATAATAATGAGAAACCGACGAGTCATCACTCCACTAGCAGATTCGTGATACTTCACCAATTTTGATCCCACCCCAAAAATGATTTTAAACCCAAAAGAGGAAATTAGTTGACAAAAGCTCAAAATTATCCAGTTTTACCCACAATTAAAGCTGACAGGTGCTAATGTTAATTGATTAATTAATCAATTAAATAATAGTTAATCAATTGATGCTCAACACAAACAAATCTGTTAAAATGTTAAAAAAAAAAAGTACTCAAGGGTGTCTTTGAACCTTTAAAATGTGATTTATTCTTGTGGTTTTAATGATAATTTTTTAGCATAATTACTCTAGTTACACAATCCTTTGGACATCATTAAAATTTTTTGATTTGCTGTTCAAAAACTATTATTATTATTATTAATGTTGTTGTTGTTGACAACAACATTTTCTTTAAACAAATAAAGTTCAGAAGAAAAGCATTTTATTGTAATAGACATTTTTGGTGATATTTAAAGTGTCTTTATCAACACTTTTGATAAATTCAAGCATCCTTGCTAAATAAAAGCTTTAATTTTAAATGAAAGTATTTAAAAATAAAAGGAGATACTGACTCCAAACCTTTCAATGGTATAGTGTATGATGTCATTACACTTTGTATTTGAGATAAATGCTATGATCATGCAAACAGATAAGAACCAAACAAATGTTAGTGAGAACAGTCCATGTGTGGCCATGTACACACCAATATATTTTCATTTAAAACCACATATTTTTCTCTCCGCTTTAGTCTATTTATTATTTATTGGCCTATTTTATTTATTTATTGTTAATAAATATTGATGATTATAATAATGACGGTAATATTAATAATAATGATGATAATGATGATAAAAAGAATGTGAAGTATGTGAATTAATGATGCTAAAAGCCTCAGCTTTGAAATCAGGAATAAATTATATTACAATAAAGCAATTTTAAATAGCAAACATATGTCACAAGCAACTGTTTTTGCTGTACTTTGGATCAGATGAATGCAGGCTTGAAGATCAAAAAAAGTTTTAAAAGCTTGATCGGTAGTGTACATACCTGATAGATTACTTGGTAAAAGAAATAATGTGTCACTGCACGCTAAACACCCATAAACATCTGCATTTATGCCTCTTTCTGAAGTCATCCATCCACAGGTCTTTCTGGAAGAGGAATAAGGTCTCGGATTCAACCTGTTCTACAGTTTCTGCTGCTTTATTTATTATTGAAATGCTCTCAACAAAAGAGCTCAGGCCAGAGCCACAGCTGACATAAGGCACTGAGAAGTCAACTTGCAAATTATTGATGAGGGGAAAATAACAGCGCTGATAAACAGACTGAACGCCTCAAATGAGTTCTGAAACCTAATCAAAATAAACAGGCAAAAAACACACTGAGATTACAGTTAATATACAGTTAACAGTGAACGTGTCCCCTACACTGTAAAAAAATGGCAGTGATTTCAACATTAAAGAAAACGGTAAAAATAGTTTAGTAATAGTTTATTTATTCTTTAATAAAAAGTGAAGCTGACAAAAAGGAAAACGGCTGAGTGGAGCCTACACTAAACTATGTATTACACAGTCAAAAGATGGTGCAAAAACAAGTCAAAAACAGCAATGGATGAGGAGGACAAGCATATACAGTATTCAGTAATTTGAAGTAGGTCAAAAAGCACTTATCAAAGTTCTCCTAAAACTATTCAACAACACCTATTCTTGTCTTTGGATGATTTTGAAAAACTTTTTTGACTCACTTCAAATGTTGACTACTATATATCATAACTGCCAACATTTGTCTCTGAAATACTGGGAGGGGGCGGGGTGGGGGGGGTGATTCGAGGAGGAGGGCGGATCGACCTGAAAGGGTGCCTGGTCTGTCCTATGCACCGGGCACTGGCTGCCATCGGAATAGTTGGCGATCCGGGGGTGTTAAACATTGTTTAAAACACCTGAGGACCGGGGGAAGGGGGTGAAACTCCGGGAGTTTTCCGAGAAAAATGACAAAACGGGAGATGGGTCTGATATACGGGAGACTAGTGAATGACTAGTGACTGACTAGTGACTGACCAATCAGAATTAAGCATACCAGAGAGCAGTGTAATAAGTAGTAATAATATAATCGCAATATGCATACTTATAAACAACTAGTTAACAGCTATTACATGTTCTATAATCTAAAGGCAGGGTGTCAAACTCAGTTCCTGAAGGGCTGCAACCCTGTATTATTTAGCTGCAAGCCTGCTTCAACACACTTACCTGTAGGTTTCAAACAAGACTGATAGACTCAATTAGTTTGATCAGGTGTGTGTTTAATTATGGTTGGAACTAAACTGTGCAGAGCTGCGGGCTTCCAGGAACTGAGTTTGACACAAGTGATCTAAAGTGTTGCTCGGTGCAGTCATGTTCATCAAGTAGAGTGCCCACATCACATATGCCATTAAACTGGACTATAAATCCCATCCTGCCTTCCAGTCACACACCAGTTTCACCTCCTGATTACACACACACAGCTGCAGTTTATCACCACCAATTACAAGGACTATCCATTACTGAGTCTTGTTTCCCTGTAGCGAGCATTTCAAAGCATTTCCTACATTGTCTAGCCATGTTTTGGCTCTTGTTTGTTTTATATTTGTTTGTTTTGCCTCCTGCCATGACTATTCGCCTGTTAAACCGACAGTGCTTTTGGTAGTGATAGTGAAATTAAGCTTTCTGAACCAGTGAACCCAATTGTATTGGAAATAGGTTTGTTTCCAAAATCAGAGCTTGATAAGGACCCCTGCTGGTTAAAGTGTGGGAATCCACTGTGTTGTAAAAATGTCAAAGATGAACAACTGAGTAACTCATTCATGTAATAATACAACAATAGTGTGAGTGGGGTTTGCAGAGGCAAATCGCTGGGGTACAATGCATCACCGTACTGCCCAATAGCAGAAAGTAAATTCATTCTGTAAATTCATGGCTAAATTCATGTGATCATGTAGTTGCTAGGGTATTCTAAATGGTTGCTAGGCTGTGGCAACGCTGTTTTAATAAGTGAAAGCAAAAGACATTTTATTAGCTTGCATCAAAAGAGGGGAAACCCTGTCTTTTTAAGATATTCCTGTGCTGAAATATGGCTTGTTTTTGTTGTTATATGGTTGTTGGGGGGGAGAGGGGGGGGGGGTTAAAGTGGTTGCTAGGTAGTATCAACAAATCTGTTATGTCACTACTTAATACCGACTTGATAAGCCGATTAAAATGAGGCCCCTCCCAAGCTTCTACGACACTCTAATCTAGATATTGATGTCAGCCATTTTGAACCAATGTTAAGTCTATGGAGACATTTTGGGCTGCATTCTTGCCTCCAAAGAGGGCAGTTTACCGCTCTCCCCTACAAGCTAATCATGTTAGCATTATGCTAACAACATGCTAACTGGATGGTTAGCATCATGCTAACATGAAGCTAACATGATGCTAATCGTGTTAACATCATGCTAGAGTTGAGTTACTAGCATGATGTTAACATGATTAGCATGCAGCTAGCATGATGCTACTTGCGTTAGTATTATGCTAATTGAGTTGCTAGCATGATCTTAACA